>BRZM01000038.1:1803933-2351506 GCA_033238685.1 Lates japonicus | reverse complement strand
AAGCTCAGCGGTATTTAAAATCCAACACACCTTTGATCGACATGCATGATGCATTTTCTCACCTCCTCTAAACCGATAGCAACAATGCATACTTAAAAACCTCGGGGAAAGGCTACAAATTAAAGACTGAGTTAAACACACACACACACACACACACACACTTGGTTCCTGTATTACTCTCATGTCACCCTCTCTTGCTGCCTTTCTCAGTTTGTGTTTGCTTTAAACAGAAATTTCCCTCCAGTCCCTCGTGCAGCTCCACACTGTAGCAACCCAAGGCCTGTTGATCAATGCAACCTTAATTTGAGAGCATGGATTATAATAGAGGCATTAGCGCACATTGATTAGCGCTCAGAGGGCCAGTTGCAGTATGAATGGAGAGTCGATAGAAACATCACTTGCAATGACAAAGACCTGCAGACCCCCTTGAAGCCACAGGGGGATTTAAATGTCAAGAACAAGCTTGATGTGAGGGGGAGTTGACTGGGCTTTTTGCTTAGTTTTCTCTGGGTCTTATGTTAGTGCTTTTTGCAAACAGAAATACACATTTCTATTTAAAAGTACGGATCACCACATCATCTTCTGTGTCTTTCTTTTGATTTCTGTTATGACTGACTGGCATTCTATTATTTAGACATTTCCAGTACATTTGACAACTGCAAGGGTCAGAGGCATGGTCCTGTAACTCAACAGGAGTCAAAGTGTCAAAGTGTGCTTGGGAGAAACACAAAGGATGGATGAATCTTCATGACACACAGCACTTTTAATATCTATAAGGGCTGGATATCATCCAAGAACAAATGTGGACACAGACAGACACAGACAAATAGACATGCATGTGGTTCTGTTACTACATTGGATTCCTGGATACAGAGCTGTATTGAGACATATTTGTTGGTGTGTACAGTATCCATGGACAGTCCTCACAGCCACATGAATGCAAAAAGTGTAATTTGGCCTGTACTGTTTACAGTGCAGTTTTAAATGAACAACTCTGCAAATTTGTAGTAACTCAATGAATAAGGGATTTTGCTACTTATTTTAGGCTCTCTTTTGCACTTTCTGAATACAGGGCTTTTACTTGTAACAGAGTATTTTTACATTGTGGCATTACTGCTTTCAGTTAAATAAATACTTGTCCCACCACTGCTTACAGCTGTCACCCTCTGTTTGTGGTTAGGGTTATGGTTAGTCTATAAAGCTGGACATTCTGTAAAGATCCCGAAAGAATTACTGTGGTTTTATTATTCTAATTATTTAGTTTTTTTATTTGCAAAATTCTCTATTTTGCGCACAAATTTCCAACACACGCTTGTATAATTACCGTTGCCCCAGCAAGATAACAAGCATCTCTTCCCTGTAATGACCTGTATCCAAACAGAGATAACAGAGCGTTTGGTCAGTAATCGGATTAATGAAACAATCAGCAATCAGCAATCATTAACTGCCTGAGCCTGAGAGCGAGTTTTTTGGGTAGGAAAAAGGCTGAGGAAACAACAATAAATAGAGCCAATCGTCTTTATCGGTGAGCAGCACATTGCTCATCCACACCCTCTGCAGCCAGTCATCCGAACCCTAATTAACTCTCTGGAATTGACTGTTGTTTTTTTCTTGTTTTTTTTTTTTTTTTGGCCTCGATGTTCCTTCCCAGTATTCACAGTGCACGAGATTATCTTTATGGTTTTTGTGTTGGGTCATGATAATCTGGGTGTACTGCAGGGCTTGGAAAAGCATGCCTGGGGCAATAATATTTCCACTCTACTTGCACTTCTATTCATGGTGCTGTGGCTGACAGCACCTGTCCTTCAGTCACTCACAGAGAGGCATGACCCTATACTACTCTCAGGGTGAGAGAGAGCATCAGTGTCTGTCAGATAAAGCCTACCTCTTAAACTGTATTGTATAAATTACCGAAAGATGTCCAGGATGCTTCAGAGTGGCTAACAAGGAAAGACATGGAAAGACTTATGACCACAGAGAGGCGTACTGCTTGTCTGTTTCTCTGCACTTGAGCCCTGCTGATCTACTGCACTGTTGTCGTTTCCATTTCTTTAAAGGCACTAGTTCTCCTTCCTCCTCCCTCTTCATCCTCCTCTCGTGAAGTGTGAAGTAATAGCAGTGCTGTGAAACTGCTACGCTCGCTCTTTCATTCCCCTGTGGAGCATCTGGTCGGTTTGAGCCGTGTGGCTGTGAGAACGCGCACCCCAGGCCCCAGTGTGAAACTGTACCCACTAACACACAGCGATGGCATCGTCCAACAGAGCATTTTCATTTTCCACAGCTTATGCTAAATATGGCTCTCTCATGCAGCTGGAGGTAACTGCTGGAGACAAGACAGAGTGAGACAGAGCGACGGGAGAGGTGGAGGGCAGGGTTGCGAAAGGTGACGCGGGGACATGCGGGGCTTATGGGAATGAGGCGTATGACAGGGAGATGGGCTCGGGCGGGTGAGGGGGTGAATTGTGTTGTCATGTTCCGCAGCAGCTCGGGGGGTAAAGGCTAATTTGACGCCCAGAGGGGAACAGAGGGAGAGGAAATGCAATGAGGCTAATGTGGAGCGATATAGAGGGGGAATGAGCTGAACAGTAGACTCACTCAAACAGTCAGGTTCACTCATTCAGTTTATTCCCACAGAGGACTAATGTATGAGAAAGGCAGAGTGGGACAGAGTGGGTGGGATAGAGATAGATATAAAAAAGAGAGGAGAAAGAAAAGAGAAATACGAGCTCAGGGCATAAGTAGGAGTGTTACATCATGGAGCTGTAAAAGATTGGGTCAAGTGGGAGTTTGTCTCCTCCAGGACTGAATTTAAAACCTCTTTGCCGCCTTTGCAGTCCACAAAAACATTCAGTCCGATAACTCAGAGAGCTTATTATCCCATAGTCCTCTGCTGGCATCCTCGGGTCAAGCAACAGCCTGCACTTCTGAGCCCCCAGGACGAAGCTCTGCACCACAGGGGATTCTGCCGCTGCTCTACCCCCCGCTGGTGCAACAAACCACACAGTCACCCGGGGCCTCCACGGACTATAGGTGTTTTTAAAAAACAAGCCTCAAGAGCTTTTCTTTTTTTAGCCAGACATTGTTGTGTTCATTAGTATGTAGCCTGCCACTTCTTGGCTCTGCTTTTAATTTTCATTTAATTTTGTGGTTTACCTGCACACAGTGGTGGAGGAAGTATTCAGAGCCTTTACACCAAAGAACCAATACAACATCTAACAATTGTCCTTTGAATGTTACAGTCCTTACAAGTAAAGGCATTCCAAATTGTACTTAAGCCTGCCATAACAGATTTTTTTTTTGGCCAACTGAGGGCAGCAGAAACAAGTTGTGAAGACAACACTGCCATATCATCACCTTGTAAATTGATATGACAAACAGCATTCATTAGTATTCATTTGGAGTCATGTTTCTGGCCACCTTGTAAAAGTAAATTTAATTTTTACTCTCTTTTAGGTCTGTTTTTGGTCTCTACCAACTCCTGAATATGAAAGAAAATATCTGGCTCTATAGTTGCTAAAATGTTAAGCTAACTTTGGTGCATCCTAAAACAATGCAATGAAAGTAGTGACATTGAAAAACAGTAAAGTTGTGGGCTGGGTGGCTAAACAGTGAGCTAAAGCTATAAAGCTCTGTAAAGCCAAGGGCAGCTGCATATTTGGGTGATGTGTTCATCACTGTGGGTGACCCCTTTCACATTGTCATCTGACCCAAAAGAATATCAGTTATCACTGCTTTAGGTATAGGTACTGAAGCATTATCACCAAAATGTACATCAAGTATTAAAAGTAAAAGTCATTTAGCATTGCATAGCACAGCATAGAAAACATGATGGCATCCTCCTGACATCAAGAAGAAGAGCTCCTCTTGTTATTGTATTTGGGTGAATAACATGGGGGGAAAAAAGCACGTTTCCAGTTCACTTTTCTTTGTAAACAGGCACTGTAGCTCTGGTAATTACATCAGTTTAACTTGATGTTGTAGATTAACCACAAACCTCACCAACACTCTCTTCTCAAGCAATTTTCCCAGCTCTTTACTTGTTAATCTTTGCTGTCCAAAAACTGTTGTTATTACATGTCTCAACTCGCCCACCTCTTGTTGAGTGACAACCTTTAACCTGCAGTTGTTGAGGGCTTAAGGGAAACAGTGTTCTGCTCCCCATATAGTTAGCTGTCAAATTAATGTAATGAAGTAGTACAGAGTAGCATAAAACTGAAATAATATAGATAATATATAAGTAGAAGTAAAATAAAAAATACTTGTACTTCAGCAAACATACTTAGTTATGTGGCACTACTGCCTGCTTGTTGGGGGTTTGCAGTGCATTATAAAATGCATCATTATTAATTTAGCCTGCTTGTTGTACAATAATTCATGCTTTTCATACATGTATTTGTCTTTCCGCCAGGAGGAGTGGCATTCACACTCAGCCTAAGTCAAATACTTTATTCACGTCACTGCAGACAAAAGGTTACTCTGATTCTCCCTCCTTCATTGTCTCTATTCAGCTCTTTTCTCTCCCCCTCCGTCTGTCTTCATCCCTCTTTCTCTCCCTCTTCCTCTGTCTGTCTTTTCTGTTTCTCAGGAGAGCTCATTCTTCCAAGCTTATTTCCCATGAGCCTCTGCTGATTGTGTGATTGCAATCACCCCACGCAGCTGCCATGGTGACAGGTAGGAGTGTATTCTTGCTCTGAGCGCAAATTTAACGCCACATTTGATGACATAAGCAGAATGTGGTGTGTGAGGATGTTTCCCTTTGTGTGTGTGTGTGTGTGTGTGTGTGTGTGTGTTTTCGTGTGCATGTGTGAGTGTGCCTAATTTATCTAACTGACTTACACCCATCACAAAAGGCCATGGATGTCAGAAACACAGTGTTATCTCTGCTGTCTGGAAGTGTGTACTGTATGAGGGTTATTGCATCAGAAAATGAGAAATACCGACAGATACAGTAAAGTTATATGTCAATTTGTCAGCATCCTCTCCTATGGGGTATCGGGTTTGTCAGTGAATGGAGGGTTTATGAGCGCTGTCTGTCTCTGTATCTTCTACCAAACCTCTCTGAGGAGTGGAGGATGCCCTTGCTTGTGTCAAACCAGTGTGTCAGAGCAATCTGTTTTGACAGGCTCAGAGAGATGTTTGATAGTGAGGTGCCTTTTCCCGTCGAAAAAGGAAATTGGATGGCATTTTTGCTCTGTGTCATACATGCCTGACTAACCGGCAGAGTTGCTGTAAGCATGGAGGGGAAAAAAACATATACACACTCAAGTATATTATGCCATCCTCTGCTGAATTTTCCCAATTATGAGACTGGCAGCTGGTTTGCACTGTGTGACAGTCCTTGAGTAAATTATGGTGAATGCAGGGAGAAATAACACCTGAAAAACCCAATTTCACACCACATAAAACTGTACATCAAGCAGCTAATTGCTATTCTGAGTATATTCCCTCACATTTGCCGTCAGAGGCAGTCAAGCCGAGGCAATATCACAGGCACCTTTACATGAGCTTAAAGTCTGATGTCACCCAGTCAATGTCAAGCTTTTTTGTCCAGCCCGAGTCTCTGCCGGGATCTATAATACGCAGCTCTTATTGAAGCCGCCCATACTCCACTGACTGTGGACTGAAGCTGCTAATGCAGACCTCCTTGTGTCTCCATCTCACTCTATCTCCCTTTCAGTCCCTGTCTTTGCACACTCCTCACTTTTCCTAGCCTGCACCCCTCAATGATGTTTCTCTCTTTTACATTCACACTTCATCTCTCCCTGACTTTCACATTGCCATTTTCATTTCCTTCCTTCTTCTTTATCTTACTCACCTTTTTTCCGCTTGATGATGCTTTCATTCCTCAGGTTCATACTTCATCTGCCTCTTTCTTTCACTTCATCCCACTTTCATTTCCTCCTCCTCTTCTTATCTTGCCATCTTTTTCCTTTTTTCTGTTTTTAATACCACTCTAGATCACACCATGGGGCATAGCTTCAGTCAGGCAGTACAGTGAGATATGCAAATGTCTTTCATGACCTGATGAATACAGTAAGTCTATTCAGAAAAACAGGATGATATTAATTGCTTAGTTGGACTGTTTTCATGCTGCCACCTCCCCCCAAAAAACCCTACTGTTGAGCAGCAGAGTGACACCCGTCCTCCTATACAGTTTGCAGCCAACCATGGCCGACCGTGCAGGTGAGAGAGTGTTAAACTTAGTTCTAGCTGTGGCTGACAGGCTAAGCCATGCTGAAAAATGCTGCCCCCACATTCATTTCAATGGGGCTGCCATTGGCACACAAAATCTTGTGAAAACTGTAAAAACAGTTGAACTTGGCTCAACTTTTTTATGTGAGGCAGTGCAAGTGTTATGTAGCAAGGCACTACGGTGGCCAATTAGGATAGTCCTCCTGTAAAAAATTATCCCATTGCCCAAATCAGCCCACTTCTGTGCAAATAGCTTATTACAACCCACAGTGTCATTTTATTTTTTAGGCAAACACTAGTGGCTGTGTTAATTATGACATGAATTGGACCCTCCTCATTTTCTATGGGATCCAAGTGAACTGCTTCATAAGGCACTGTAGGACTCTAGGTGATGTAGGACTGACCAGCAAGGCAAAAAATGATAGGGGGTTGAAAGCTGATAAAATTCACGCAAATGGGGGCAAATTCACCAAGAACGACAATGAAAATGTGATGCAGCAGAGGAGAGGAAGGAAAGAGAAGATCATTATTGTAGATTCTGGGCTCCCTCTTTTGTATGTACCTTGCCTCTTACAAGTACAAACAAAAATAAATTGCTGCTTGGCACAAAGTCACATAAATTGTTGGAGAATGTAATCAGCCAGTTATTCACACAATGTTTGCAAATTAGCAGGCTACCTGCTAGCTTTTAAGCACTGCCACACCCACAGTTTCAAGTAAGAAGTGGCAGAGGTGGCACTGCGTGATTTATTTGTTGCCAGTGGGTCTTCAAGACTTCTCCCCACAGCTGACACTGAGGAGACTGAAGAGATATTGGGGATGACCTAACCTAACCTCACTGTCTCCAAAGGCAATAGAAGTTTAGAGAGTGGGAGACGGTATCTCTTTTTCATGGCCTTGAGCCACACAATATAACCAGAATTGGGAGGAAGTCTCTGGATGACCTCTGTGTCAAATCAGTCAGTGTTAACACAGCCAGGAAAGACTGTGAGATTAAGTGGCAGAGTCACCAGCAGCCTCCAAGGGAGTGATCTGCTATATGAAGTACCTTATATAAAGTCTGCTGTGCCCACAAAAGATGTGAGGAATCGGGGCATCCAGTAACTGAACTCCACCTGTCCGTTTCACTTAACCATTACATATGGTTACTAACACCCCCGTTCTGTACACTCTCCAAGGCAGGCTGTGTTTTTTGTTTGATCACAGTGTTTTTGTTTTTGAAGTTCCTTACACCCAAGGGAGCAATTTCCTTCCAGCTCAATCAAAACTGGCTATTAACACCACATGCAAGGATGAGAAAGGTGGGACTGTCAGTGACCTTCTGACTTTGTTGAAAACCTTGACAACAACTACAGGTTCCAGCAGCTTTATGTTGGAGCAAAGACACAATGATACCATGTTGTTTAATAGTCTGGTGTGTGGTACTCTTTGCTCCAACATAAAGCTGCTGGAACCTGTAGTTGTTGTCAAGGTTTTTCAACAAAGTCAGAAGGTCATGACGGTCCCACCTTTCTCATCCTTGCATGTGTTAATAGCGGTTTTAGCAGGCTGGAAGGAAATTGCTCCCTTGGGTGTGAGACTTCAAAAACAAACTACTAATGATCAAGCTTTCAAGCTACAACTGCAGCGGGTGGCTGGGGTGTTCAATGACAGTTGAATGAAGACGGACAGGTGAGCCGATCACATCTTTGAACGCAACGACTATGGTGCTTCGCCTGGCGATCGCTCGCGGGCGAGGCTGCCGCAATCACGGTCTTTCCTGGCTGTGTTAACGCGGGCTGGGTTTGGCCTGGAGATAAATCGGACTTTCCTCTGGTCTGATTGTGATGACCAGACATGAAAAAGAAGATGCCGTCACTCTGGGCTTCATTGCCGCTGGGACGGTGGGGCCAGGTGGTCGTCCCGACATCTCGGTCTCGGTGTCGGCTGACGGAGGGAGGGGCGAGACCCGCGGCAACAGATGGTCGCGGTGCCCTCTGCCGCTGTTGCGGGGCTGTTGAATGGCACGGTGGCAGCGGGCCAGCCTGCTGGTGCAGGCGTGTGTGGTGCTGACGTTACGGTGCTCCAGGGGCCCATGCCGTTTAGCCAGCGGCAATTGTTTTTGTTTATTGTATGGAAGGCGGGTAACGGAGGGCCAGAATCTACAATGATCGGCTAACTCGCTCCTCTCGCTGCATCACATTGATGGTTATTGTGCATTAATTTATCGACTCAACCTGTCATTTTGCGCTGTCGATCATCACCTGGAAGTCTACGATGCCTTGTAACAGTTCACTGGATCAGAAATTGGTCGTAATAGCGGTGTACGGCCGCGAATGTTTAACACAAAAACGTAGTTGTGTGTTGCTGAGTGAGCTGATGGATAATTTTGGAGGACAATTATTGCCGTACCTTTATGTTGCTGCGCTGCCTCACGTAAAGGATTGAGGCCAGATTTTACGGTTCTGGTTGTGCCAATGGCGGCGATGACGGATGGGGGCGACGTTTCGGCGTAACGGCTGTCGTACAACTGATGGTTAACGCTCTCACCTGCGCGATCGACTTCGCACAACATGAAGGACGGTCTCGCTTTCTGCTGCTCGGCTGGTGGGGGCACGGGGAAGATGACGTATGCTGATCAACTAAGCAGTCGTCTGTTTCTGTCATCCGGGTCATGAAAGATTGTTGCATATCTGGCCTGGGCTGTTATGCCGTATTCCAGCCAGTCTGGGTAAAACGGAAAAAGGAAAGATGAATGAAGGGAGGGAGGGATGATGAAGACGGATGATGTGAACACAGTCAGCAGGTGATTGAGCAAGAGGGAAGGAGGTGTGATAGTCGAGGAGATGAGATGAGGAGAGGCATCGTTGAGGTGCAGGCTGGGAAAAGTGGGGGTGGTTGAGGACTGAAGGGAATGAGAGATGGATGTGGGAAGGTCTGCGTGGCAGTCCACAGTCGGTGGAGTATGGGCGGCCGTAAAACTGCGTGGGTCGGCGGTCGAGGTGGTTCCGGCGTTGACTGGTGAACATCGAACAAGCTGTGTAAAGTGCCTGTGTTGCCTCGGCGACTACCTCTGACGGCAATGTGAGGTAACAGCTGTGATGTACGGTTTCGGTGTTAATTGAGTTTTCGGGTGTTCTCCTGCGTGCAATTGCTCGAGGACATGCGCGGTGCAAACCAGCTGCCGGTCTGGAGGGGTCGGCGAGGTGGCATGATATGCGGGTGTGTTTTTCACTCCGGCTGACTGCCGGTGGTCGGGCGTGGCGTAACACCAGGTAAAAATGGCCTCACCGACGGGGCGCCTCACTGTCAAACGTCTCTCTGAGCCGAACAGTTGCTCGACACCTGGTTTGACACAGGGCATCCGCTCACTCAGAGGGACTGGTAGAGAAAGACTGGTGAGCAGCAGCTCGGCTCCGTTCACTGGGCAAACCCGATGCGGGTGCTGTGTCTGTCGACGTCTCGTACTGCGATGCGGTAACCATGCAGCCTGCCTTTCCGGGCTGAAGACGTTGCATGGTCTGATCCGTAACGCTGGCCGATGGTGTGAAGTCAGTTAGACAAGTGGGCTGCACGCTCACATGCGCACCTGGCTACCACCTGCCACCTGAAACCTCACACCTGCATTCGCTGTGTCATCAAATGGCGTTAAGCGCTCAAGCCCTGCTCCTGTCCGCCGTAACGCTGCGTGGGGTTGCAATCGTCAACGAAGGCTCGTGAGCAACGGAGAATGGCTCTCTGACGAGACGGAAAGGAGGGAGGAAAGAGGGATGAAAGATGGTGGAGGAGGAAAGAGCGGAGGAGATCGAGTGACCACGATGCGGTGGGCGATGATGGTGTTTGACAGGCTGATCATCCTGGCCGGAAGACAAATACGTAACGTGGTCGTGTGCAGTGAAGCGGGCTGGGCCAATGATGCGTTTGCAATGCGCTGCAAACGGCAAGCGCGGCTGGTCACATGACGAAACAGCGTTTTGCTGATACAGTATTTTTTGTTTGCTTCACGCCATATTGTCTGTATTGTTCGGTTTTATGCTGCTGTACTGCTTCGTTACGACGATAACTTATCGGGAGCAGACTATGTTCCCGCAAGCCCTCGGCAACTGCGGGTGGACGTCGCTCAACAGGTCGGCAGACCAGACGTAACAATAACGATTTTGGACGGCAGGTAACGGTAAAACTGGAAAACAACGAGGTGTTGATGATACCAGAACTTAAATTGCCTAAAGAGGTTAACAGCAAGGGGCCATTCCTTGAGTTAGAACACATGGTTGAACCATGACCATCGGGTCACCGCTCAAGCTTCCCGGCAAGACACCACAGCTCAGCAGGAGAGAAACTGAACAGTCCTTTCGGCTGGTCTCACCGATCACTAACTGGAACACACTGATTGGAGGACGAAAGAGCTGGCGCAACACAGCCAGCCTCAGGCGGGGGACAGAGCCTCGACAGAGCCGAGTGCAGCCAGTTACAGGCCAGCCCAGCACAGCATGCCCACAGCCCACACGCCCACACAGCCCGCGGCCGCTCCAGCAGTCACCGCCAGCATCAGCCCGCCGACTGCACGGGCCCGCGCACACAAAACAAAGCCTTCGCCCGCACACAGTGAACTGAGGCGATGACGCCAGCCCACGGTCGCCGCCCGTGGTCCAGCCAGCCGTTCTCCTCCAACCTTCTCTTCAGGGTCCTTCTCCAGCCAGCCTCACTTGCCTCCCGCACACGTTCCCTGATCCTTCCGTTGTTCTCCCTCTTCAAAACAGAGCCCTTTCAGTTTTATGCCCCACTCTTTGCAGACTGCATCTATTGAGATGCTCAAAATATTGTAGAAACTGTCAATACTTTCTTTCCTTTTGTATTAAACAAGTCAGGTCAAATGCAGCTCTGCACTGTTAGGAACAGCAGTCTAGCATCCTCCCTGCTGCTGATGTGATGCCACACATAATGAAAGTGCACCTGTTCAGATTAACCAAAATTTGCAAGGTCAAACTGATACACTATAGATGCCATGTGATGCATTTAAATAGATGCAGTCTGCAAGAAGTGGGGCATAAAGAGAGAGAAGAGCAAGAGGATATGACAGAGAGAGAGAGAAGAGGGAGAATTTTAGCAGAAAAAAGGATCAAGAGGAGAGACATTGTGCAGGAGAAATAAAGTGAGAGCAAGAAAGCACAAGAGAGGAAGAGTTACAAAGAAGAAGAGTTGCAGAGGGAGGCAGCTTATAGCAAGACCACTGACCCCAGCATTGTGTGTTTGTCATCATCTCTCTGATTCACTGCTCTGTTACATAATGCCAGGCAGAAGGCTTTGTTTTTATATAATAACCGCACATAGCAGGAAATGTCCATCTGAGTGTGTGACTGAATCTTGTATTCGGCCTTTTGTTGGAGCAGCCCTTGACTGTGTGACGTGTGACTGTGGAACATGTAATGTAACAAACGTCTCCCCAGCACCTTAATAACACACTCAATGTCTGGCTCCAGGAAATAAAACTTCTGTCCTTGCTATGTTCCTGAAGAACTTAAACATGTATTCTAGCATAACTCTTTCATCCTCAAACTCAATTAATGACCAGTTAATTGATGGTGAGTTGGTATGTGAATGAAAAAGTTAAAGGGGCTATTTTTAAGTTTTCTCTCCTGCTGAATGTGGTGTCTTGCTAGCAGGAGCAGGTGACGGTGATGGTCATGGTTCAGCCATGGTTGTGTTTACAACTCAAGAGGTTAGAATACGCCCTTTGAACAGCACTACTTCTTTGGGGCAGTTTGGATGTTAAAGTGAGCTGCTACTGGAAAACGATGAGATGGACCAGCCAGGCCGGGGCTAACTGATTAGCATGCTAACCTCAGCTGAAGAAGCAATAAAACTAGAGGCTAAACATTGCTGTTGCTTTCCACCGCTGAACACAACTCTTGGTGAGTAAAGCAATGAAGTTTGATACTGAAATCACATTTCTCCTAGACTGGTAAGTAACCAGCTGTTAATGCTAACGTTGTTTTTGTGGCAATGGTAAAATCTTACACATAGCTCCTTTAACTAAGATGAGCCCTGCTAGAGATTATGTACAAGACAAACAGTACACCAGTGGCTGATGTTCACTGACTGGGTTTGGCACCCTCAGCTGAGCTGTGTTGTTGTCCTTAACTGATTGGTTCACTATGTGTGGTAATGGTCCATGACCCTCACTGATAACAGTAATTTCATGTTTCATTCGTGTTTTACTCACACATTCTTAGTTTATAGGAATCAACTATCCTGGTTGATGACATTTTAAAACTACTATAACACCTATATGATGAGAGTGAAGCTGAATGAGAATCAACTGTTAGTGAGCTCTACCAGAATTAGTCTCCTGATGCTTTATGTTTATCTCTTTTAGTGAGTAACATCGTGTTACAGCAGATAATCAAATTTGAATGTGAAGCGGTGATTAGGCAAAGTACATCTACATTTTTCATTTTAATGCACACCGGCATGCACAAAGATACCCACTGCGCTCAAACACACACATTTCATGCTTGACCTTCTGTATTGCACCACTATCGTGATAGCGGTTGTACATCCATCTTGTCTACTATTTGCTCTAGACAGCCATATTTAAATCTAATGAGCTTCCCTGAGACTGAGCTCCTGGCTCCACTGAGGTTGTGCAAGACGTGTGGAACCTAATCCTCTCTCACACAGATCACTGACTTACAGCGATCAGCTAATAACTCTGCCAACTCTCTCATTAACCGCTCTCAGTAACTCTGGTCTGGCGCCCATGAACTCACAGCGCAGACCTGACACACACACACTCATGCACACACACAGATACACTCATAAGTCTATGTACTAGATGAAAGCGCTGGGTTGCAAATGCAGGCATACTTGCACATGTACACACATACCAAAGCACTCACATCTTTATTTATACACATGTAAAGACTTTTATTGACTAGATGTACTCCCTAACCCCTAGTTTTAACCCTCATCACTTCATATCTAGCAAAGATATCGATGTCTAATGCTGACCCTCATTCTAAGGTTAGGGTGATATTTCTGCATGCTCATGCACTTGCACATGTATGTGCATATGCAAGCACACTCACAGCGCACCCACAGTTGTTTTCATTACAATGGGGGACAGTTATGTCAGCACTTAGCACACCGAGCCCACCTTTTAACACCATGGACACCATGAATTTCATTGCTGGGTACCTTACAGGGGAAGGAGCAAGCCTCCTAGAGTTCTTTAGAAAAGATCGACTGTCTCTTTGACATGACAGCTAACCATTAGCATACTGACAAGTTCTGTGAGAGGCAGCCATCAGCATCATAACCTGTGATGCTTGCGTATGACTCACAGGCTAGCAACAGCCTTGAGAGCAACAAAATTGATTGACTGACACATGTACAGGCTGATCGATTGTAATGTTTATTCATTTTCAGTTAGTAATGAGTCATGCGAGAGTCAAGTGTCAACCGCATGGCAATGCTAAAGGAAAAGTCAGGGATCACCAAAGTCGTGTGAACCATAACTGTACGTATCATATTTCATGCAAAACCCCACCCACTTCAAACTAATGAGAAAAGCAACACAGAAATATAGAAATCCTATTGGGAAACACCCAAAATTATTCTAATTTTGACAGAAAAGGTGTTTTCTTTTAAATGAGGAAATAGGCTTTCAGGGCCTTTAATATTCTGTCATTTCACAACAACCCTTTCAATCAAGTGTACAGATGACAGCACCTTCTCCAAATATGCCAACTGCCACTAATTGTGAACATGAATTGTGTTGAGAAAGTACTTTAACCTTAGTTTTGGGCATTCCTGTTACCCTCAAAACCTCTCTCTGCAAATGTATGGATATTACCAAGCCTGCAAAAATGTAAACATGAGTAGTCTGTGAGACAACATCAGCTAAACCTTAGTAACCTGTAACCTTAGTGAGAGTTGACTTGTCCAAACTCCTTACACATACACACAAATACACACATATTTGCACATGGGGCCTCTAGATGGCATAATGAGCCAGAAGACTAACTTTCAACTGGAGAATCTGGGTTTGAGGCTGTTTGGTGGTCAGCAGATGAGTGATGGAAGTGTCCTTGAGAAAAGCCCATAATTTGTTCCAGATACGTTGTAACCAATTCTTCACGCAGTTCTGACTTTAATAATACACTGTAAATCATTGATTTATCATACATTTATCATTAGCTGAATCATTTCACAGTGGAGGATACACAGAGGCTTAGGCATTCTCGTGGTACTGGACAACCAAGTAAACCAAGGCCAAATTGTGAATGGTATTGATCTGAGTTTATTATATGTCCATGTATGTTTTTACACTGTAGCAATGATTCCACATCAGTAGTTGTCTCTCACAGTGCCTAATTGGAATTGAAATCATTCAAACTTTGACAAAGTCATTTTGTATCTAAATTAGGACAAATCCACATTTTGACTTTAAGTCTGTGTCATTTTCCTTGTTATTCACCTCTGTGGGTGTGAGCCCAGAGAACATAACCTTGTTAATACTCTAATGATATCATCTCTTAGTATAATGAAGTAATGTGTCAAGCAGATGTCTCCTCTATCTGCCAATCTCCTTTCATCAAATGAAGTGTTTGGTAGGTGGGCATGTTGGTAATCTTTATAGCAATTTTAATAGCTCCCATTATTCCTCCGTTCCACTGCTTTTCACAGTGATTCAAAACCTGCTGACAGCAGCAGCCGGCTGCCAGGCAGCAACTGGCGTACTCATTATTTCACAATCAGGAGTCTTTTATTTACTTCCATCACCACTCAGAGTCTCTATGGGAGCTAATGGAGATGTTTTTCTTATTAAAATGAGACGAGGATAGTATGAGCTGCCCACCAGTGAAGTACCTGAGCTCCCCAAATTTTGTGCCCAAGCGTATGCAAATAACATAACCTGCATTGGTTTCACTATAAATAATAGCAGCCATGTCCCACCATGGTGGAAATTCTTTTCAGTTGTTAAATTTGTGTAAAAACAGTATTCATTTCATCTTTCATTAACTGACATGTTGGATGGAAGCTAGAAAAACTCAGCCATGTGTGGTGTTTGTAAGCTGGGTGAAGTTCAAGCACTGCTCAAACACTGCCTTCACACTAACTGTAGTTATTGTGGTTATTGTTGTGGTCTCCACAAAATGCTCCCTTTGGCACAAATAGACACACACACACACTCAAGCACACACTCACAATAGCTTGTAGACCAGGAAGTGTCTGAGGAGTGTCATGGGCTGTTGTGGTTGTTTGGAAACTATTGAGGGTATTAGATAGGTCTTGGCTACCGGGCAATTGTGGTTTTTGATCCTCTGTTGTGCTCTCCCTTACTATTCAACATCACTGTGGATTTTTCACTGTGCTTTGTCTTATAAGGATATTTACTGTTTTTTCTCTTTTTTCCTACTTACTTTTTAAAGTAAGCAGTTCAGTAATATTTCTAATACTTGTGTTTTACAGGCTATATCTGGCAGCTGCTGGCTACTTAGTTTTGTCTTCTGGTGTGGTTATGATTATTCATTCACTTAAAATCGCTATATGTAGTAATGTCATGTGATTTGAGCCAATTTGAAATCAGTCCAATGGCATGCATTTTTGTCTTTAGTACTGGTGGAAACTGGTGCATTCTGTGATTGGGTGTGATTGACAGAAGGTGGATGCCGTTAAGCTGCACAGACAGCCCCTTTTCCACCAACACTGAATGGGTTCTGTTCCATTTTGTGCACCTCATTTTGAACACTTCAGAGCATGTCAACCAAAAGAACTGGTTTGAGTCCAAAAAGCGGGTTCCCAGTTGGAACCAAAAAATTGCAGGTTTTCCTTGACCTGAGGTGTGAACAGTGACGACATCTGTGGGTGTGTCATATTCTACAGGTGGGAAGGAGTTGTGTTTATGACATATCCTTGATTATAATGATACTGCTAAAAAAAACAAACTGGTGCAATAGTGGGCTGATTCGCTGGATAGCACCAAGGCTCTGAGAATCCTTAACAGAGCCAGAGCTCATTTGGTGGAAAAGAGCAGAAAGTGTTAGCTTTTATTTTGAAAAACAGATATCAGTGATGCAAACAGCAGAAATAAAATACCCCTTCAGTCTCATCATGGGCTCAAACTGTGTCCTATACACCTGCATCAATCTTAAACTGTGACAGGAACCTTCAATTCTACCCTGCCATAGCAGTATTGTTCTACTGAAAAACATGCCCTCTCTTGCCTAAAGTATACTGCCTAAAGTATGCTTCGGTTGTTTCTGCTTGAATGAGCAGAGTGAGCCTGAGAGACTTGGAAAAACTTAAATATCTAATATCATGGTGTGTGCATGCTAAAGCCACTGGCATGAAATAATAAAGATTAAATTAATAAACATCTGAGAAAAATAAAATCTGATGTGAATGTGGATTTGGATGTGGTACTTCAAATGTAGTTCTTAATCTTGTCAGGCTAAAGATAGATTATTGCTTCACTTGGAAAATAAAATATAAATAAAACATTTTGCACCCTGACTGTCACTGAATATTAACCTCCTTACATATTAAAATGTGTTTATTAGTCAAATGCCTTCTATATTTTCAGAATAGTAACGTTATTCACTATTCAGTGTACTCTAGATGTACAACTCACATTTATAATGTGGATAATTTGCAGCCTTCTTTCCACAGTCCAGTCCTAGAAGAATAAAAGATGTCGTCTTTGCTGAATTATACACAGTCTAAAAAAATCCATACGGTCCTGGTGAGAAAAATGGGTCCTTGTAACATTTAATTATTAGAAATAGCTGAGTAGAAAAGTTTTGTAATAATAGCCCTTCAGAGAAATACATAAGCATTTATCCTGTAAGGAAGAAGGCCTGTGGTTGTTTGCTTTGTAATTAAGGACGCTACACAGCTCTCTCCTCCTCCTCCTCTCTTCCCTTCCTCTTGTCGGCAGCAGTGCTCAGTGTAATCTCTGGCTCTAATAAACACATGCTCACATGCAGATACATGCGTGCACACACACTCCCTGACACACACACACACACACACATATATTCTCTGTGAAATCCCTTTAGCTGGAAGAGCATGCCGTCTTAGCGGTGCAGGCCTTCACCGCGCGCTGCAGTGGCTATATATAGAAGTCATCATAGTCGGCTTTCAGGCCCCCTCATCTATTTTCCCTCTCTTCTTCTTTTCTGTATTAACCGCACCAGTGGTTTTCTTTTCCTAAAGTGCTTTCTAGCCGGACAGCCCATCCTCGCTGCTGTCCTTGAAAAGGTTACGCACATGTTTCATTCTTCTCCATTTTGTCTGTCTCCTGCAGAGAGGAAGGGGCAGAGAGACGGTGAAGGAGATGGAGAGAGAGACAGTCCCCCCTGATTGAGAATGATTAAAAGCAGCGGGTTGTCACACCCCGCTGGTACTGATGACACGACAAAATTACAGCGTGTTAAAGACAGTAGGAGGAGGAAGGGAGCAGAGGGGACAAAACACAGGGAAAGAAATTGCAGTCCAAAACCTGTTTTGACAAATTGATGTTGAGTAGAGCCTGAAATCCCTCGTGCCTTGCTGCCCCCCACCCTCCCTCACATCAGTTGCCTCATTATACACCGAATGACCTCATTATTTCCTAGAGAAACAGGCGTTTCCCTGTACGACCCCCAGCCCTGATATGTAGTGCCCCTAGGATCCCATTAAAATGACGCTCTGTTTGAAGACCACTCAGAGACCGGCACTGCTCCACTTGATTCACGGCTGTAAATGTACCAACTGGTGTTGTGCAGTAGCTCTTAGCTGCTTGTGGTAGTGTTGTTAAAGTAAATGTTTTATTATTGGGTCTCTGATTTGCCATCTGGACTGCACGGCAGTGTAGAAATTAGTGTGGTTACAGCAGTGCCAACTTCTATGTCTATCAACAACTCTGGCAGTAGAAGATAATTTGAGGCTTCTTTTTTCATCCTTTTTTTTTTTTTTTTAAACTTACCAGGTGAGGAGGTGAAAAGCAGATTATCACTTTAATGGCAGGTGTACAGGTCTGAGACAATTTAAATCACTTTGCAATTTAAATGGAGAAGCAAGAACATTGTTTTTACCATAGAGGTTTTACAGATAAAAAAAACAAGAAGAGGAAGAAAATTAGAACTGTTTGAAATGTGTTAAGGTGCAAACCGCGTTCCTCAAAATAGCTGCTGTGATAAACCAGACTAATCTGTTGTAAAAGTGCTGTGTGTCTTGCAAAGATTTGGAAATACAATACAATAATCGTGATGTTAACATGTTTGGGAAATTAGTTTGGCCAACAAGTCTTCCAAATTAAACCACAAAAAACAGACAGGTGACAAGTGTTTTAGGTGCCACCAGAGCAGCTTCAGTGTACCTCAACACTGATTCTCCAAGTCTCTGGAACTTTACTGGAAGGATGGAGCACCATTCTGGTGTCTACAAAGGCCACAGCACATGACTCACATCATTTTCATACCCATCAAATCACTCAGTGCCTTATGGATGGGGTCATTGTCATTCTGTAAGAGACTCCTCTCATCAGGATAGATATATTCCATCATAGGATAAACGTGATCACTGAGAGCACCTTTGTATTTATTTGATCATGACCTCTAAGGAGACCCAAAGCATACCAGCAAAATGGCTCCCACAGCGTAACAGAGCCACCAGATCGCCTCACTGTAGTGATCAAGCATTCAGGCCTGTACCGTTCTCTTGGTGTACACTACACATGCACTCGTCCACTTGTTGATAGTATGGTGGAAGATGACTCATCTGACCATATCACATTCTTCCACATCTCTGTAGACCAGTGCCATTGGGTTTTGCACCACTGAAATCTCAAATGTGCAGTCATCTTTGTTTATGCATGGCAACCTTACTACAATATCCTTCTCTGTTTTTCCATAGAGCATCGCAGTCATCAAATATACACTACTGACTATTTACTGATTCTCTTTCCCGTGGCTCTAAATGCAGGTGATGCTTAAGTCAATGCTCCTGTTGAAACCCTTGCCAGTTGAGCAGACTGAAGATCCTGCTATCCATACCCCAACAATGAACCTGCTTTCAAAGTTGCTTAGATCCTTTTCTTTTGCCATCATGATACAAAATCAGAATCCACTGGGCCTGCTCATCATTTTTATACATACTACAGAGCATGACTGGATGTTAAATGCTTAATTGCACCTGTGTGGAACCATTTGCATTTGTCATGTTTCTCTGCTCATTTATTAAGGTGTTTCCTTTAATTTGCCACTTGTCTGTATGTCATATATAATTAGCAGAAAGTGAACAAAGGTCTGACGTAAAGACAACACTAACTGCAATGTTATAACCATAACCAGTTAGTTTCTCACAAAACACATCACTTTGTTAAGTTCCTCTACCGGTGCTATAATATAAGTCAGTCAACTGTAATCAAAACACTGTCACAAAGAGTCAGGTTTCATACAGTGCAGCATTTATATGGCAAGGCAAGCCACTACTAACAAGTGACAGATCTTATAAGACAAGGGTTTTTTATTACACAGTGCTGGGCAGTGAGGGACAACATAGTGGTGCAGTGGTTAGTGCTGTCGCCTCA
Organism: Lates japonicus; assembly: GCA_033238685.1. NCBI lineage: Eukaryota > Metazoa > Chordata > Actinopteri > Centropomidae > Lates > Lates japonicus. The sequence goes on along the minus strand of BRZM01000038.1, from coordinate 2,331,759 downwards.
CAGCAAGAAGGTTTTCCGAATCTCCAGGGGCTTTTCTGTGTGGAGTTTGCATGTTCTCCCTGTACCTGATTTGGTTTCTCTCCGGGCACTCCGGCTTCCTCCCACAGTCCAAAGACATACAGGTTAGGGTAACTGGTGACGCTAAATTGCGTGTGTGAATGTTTGTTTGTCTATATATGTTGGCCCTGTGATGGACTAGCAATTTGTCCACCGTTGTGTACCCCGCCTCTCGCCCAGTGTCAAGCTGGCATAGCCCTCCTGGGAGGTGGCCTCTCTTCAAATAGTAGAAATGCCACTCCTGCTAACAAGAAAGCAAATCCTGGTAACCCAAATGTTATCTCATTTACATATTGTATATTCAACATTGAAGTTTTGTTCGCAGTCAGAAGGTGTGAGAGGATGGGACCTGTGTATTGCAGTGTGAAGTCACTAAGGAAGAAAACGGTGTGTTTAAAGGTGAGATGAAAAATGAGAACTGTGAACTTCACTGCTCACTGGTGCTTTATTCTGATGAAGCAAATGAACCTGAGTATATTTTAGGAAAATCAGTCTAAAATCTAGTCTATAGGATTTATGCTATTAATTGACATATTTTTTGGAATTTGATTCACTGTTATTAAATAGGTTAGAACACTGTCTTTTGTCCATCTATCGCCCCGTCGGCCACAGAATGCTTTATTCTTGGTTCAGGAAGTGTAAATAGGACTTTGCACTATTTATATGAATGCCTCTGAAGCATAAGGACAATAATTGTAGTTTCTCTCTCTGTTACGATCTGTTTCAGTTGTCCTCATTTTGGATTGGGTGTGATTATCCTCGGCTCTGTTCGGGTTGTGCCTGGCTGCACTTGTCTCCTTTTTGAAAATAACTTTATGCATGTTGGGTTTGGGTAAGTTTTCCACAGGTCCATTTCAGGTCAGGTCCAAAATTTTGAACCCATGAAGACCTCTAGTGTGCATATCGGCGTCATCATCAGTGTAAAGGTTGTAGCTGATCTGCAGTGACATCAGTTAATAAGGACTGATTTACACCTATATATACACTGTATATAGTTCCCCACATTCCTCTGTCAGTCTAACAACACACACACAAATGTGCAAGGTGAGATATGGCAGCATTATTTTCCAATGAGTGGGTGAAAACCATCTGGGGAAAACAATTCCACAGTGAGATTTTTCAGCTATATCAGGAAATTAACTCTAAACACTTCTTAACATGAAGAAACAATTGTGTAGTGAAATTACATTATGCTCATTTTTATTTGTGCAAACATTTACTAATTAGGAACTTACCAGCTCAAAATTTTAACATCCGTGTGTCAGTCTTTTCAGTATAAGCAAAATTTCAGCCTTTTCATGAGCAACAATGCACAATGAGGTGCAGGAAGAAGGAAAATAATGGATGCAGTGGAGGCATTTACTTTTCTGTAACAAAGACTCCTGGAGTGTGTGTGTGTGTGTGTGTGTGTTATCATGCCTCTACTTCTACTAGTGAGCTGAATCAGTGAATCAGTAGGAGTGTGTATCTCTCCCTCCCAGGCGATTCAGTATTTATCTAGATACAGACTCGACTATCCAATTCATAAATTCGTAATGACAAGATGCACTGCGATTAAAAAGCCAATGCAACATGGTCTGATTCAACTGTGGACTGTCAACTGTCAACTAGGATTTGATAGTTTGAATGTTTTTTTTTAACAATAAAAGTAACTACCTAAGACAAAATTATTTCCTTAGTTGCTATTTCAAACACTGAAATGCTGGAGAAAATTATGTTCTTGGCCACACGATCAGTCGTAAACATGGGCAGTGATATGCCAGCTAATTTTTAGGCTATATGAATTTTTCATTAAAGTGCAGCTGACTGGGTTTGCTTACCTCTGTTCAAGTGTCAGTGCCATCCCTCTGAACCTGGTATTGTAGAAAATGCTGTTTGAGCATGTTTTTATAAATGAAATAGCATGTGGGCTCAGTGTCATCTGAGTCAGGTCTAGTTGAAAGCAGCTAACGCTAGCACTTACAACATGGTAGTCCAGCATTTTGTTCACTGTGGGAATGTTGTGGATTGCTTGCTTGACAGTTTTTTCCCTGTAGAATTCATTAGCCTCAGAGCTAACACAGTTCAAAATCAATTTTAAATCACTATCCTGTGATTTAAAATACTCCGAATCCAAATCTCTATTAGCTAATGGGGGCAGTTATTCCTGCTTGATAGACAACAGGAGTCTTATATGAAGCCTATGGGGAGGAATGGGTCTGTCTGCCTGCCTATGAGATGCCATGTCTACTTTTGTATCCTGAAAGTGCAACCCGTTCCATGTTAACATTTAAATTGCTACCTCGCTGCAGGCCCAGAGATGAGCAGAAATGTCACTGTGTGATGACAAACAAACAATGCCTCTACCCTATCTTGATTCCTCTCTTTATTGGACAAAAAAGCAGAAAGTTCCATTTGCATTTTAGAGAAACGTGGGCTAGAAAACCTCGGGCGCAGACAAAGAACTGCCGGTGTGACGCTAGGAAATGTGACATTGTGCCACAAATAAAAGTCAATCCCTCAAAGGCTACACGCTTTCGTTGTTGCTCTCTGTGAACAGTCTCTTGCGCGCACACACAAGCCCAGCGGCCATTTGTTGTTTGAGCAGCATGTACCCATCAAATCCTACCTCCCCTACTATCCCCGCAACCTCTCTCTCTGAGCGTATATCACAGGGCTGACAGACAGCACTGGGGCCAAATCACTCCCTCAGCTCTGGAGGTCTGCTCTAGTGAGTAATACTGATCTGAGTGCCATCAGCCATTGTTGGCTTCACTTACACACAGCCTCATAGAAACCAGTTTTACCTCAAAGGTCGAGAAACAATTTATTTTCAACCATTTGTATCACCAAAGGTAGCACATTATTAAGCTGGCTGGCCCAATGGCACACATCTCTGAAACTCTTTTCACATTTTTCTGTTTTAAATCTAGAAGCAGACCACAGACATTGAAGCGGCCATGGGTGAATGCTGTAGCTCAAATTGCCTTCTCAAAGCCTTTTGGCTATCTGTAGACAAATCAAGCAGACAGTAAGGTAATGTAAACACCGTCTCATATAACGTCATTTGAGGTAACTATCATTTTAGGACTATAATACCTGCAAGCCTCTTAGCCTGTGATTCGATTTGTTTCACAGAGCAATAGCGATCAGAAGTGTAACTGCAAGGCATATGGAGGAAAGCTAATCCAGGAATGTTTATTAGCTTAGCAATTCTGCCTTTATGAGCTCTCAACAGCACACATAACTAGACTCTTGCAGCCACAGTGTTCTGCCCAGGACTCATCCTAAATGAATGCTGTCTGAATTGCAGCGATTCATTTGGCGTGCGGGGGAAGATAATGTTTAATCTGTAAAAGAAAAGATTTTAATCTGTTATTTATGTTGATGACTGTCAGTCCCAGCTGGATCTGCTTTGCTATTCATAGAGTTGAGACCGAGTCTCCTCGCCTCAGCCTGTTTCACGGGCCGTTAAAGGCATGATTTACATGCGCAAACCATTGCCATGCTCAGATAGAGAGAGAGAGTGTGTGTGTGTGTGCAGGTCATATATGGTGGTTGGCTATGATACGTAAGAATGATGCAATCTTTTTTGTGCCTTACCTGGGAGTTTTCTTTCCACTAGGCCATGATGGAAGATTTCCAGATATTTCACCAGGTTCAGGGCCACAGTGTTTCCACAATGTCTTACATGGAAACTCAGGGAAAAAAAATAGTCTGAACATTTACATGCTAAATCACGTGAGAAAGAAGCTTAAGTTTCCTAGCTGAGGCGCTAACTTGCTATGCATTCCAACTTGATTCTAACTGACTTTTAACATGATAAGAAAAGCAGGAGGTGTAAAGGAGAAACAGAATTTTTGATTATTTATCCCTGCAGGCAAGCACAGGAACACAATAATCAATACACACATATCATGCATTCACTTTTATTAAGACTCAAAAGTCTGCCAGATTCACTTATTTTTTGAGTTTTTTGAAACTCAAATCTTTCTCTGACTCATTAGAGCAACAGAAAAAAAGCTAATTGTATGGAGTCCCGAAACTGACAAAACTTGAAGTAAAAAATATAGGAAATGTATCAAAATAGATAAATGATTAATGTGTGCTAAAACAAAAGAAAAAATGGGTCAAATAAATTAAACCATGCAATTAGAGGTTAAAGGAAAGGTACAAAGCTTTATATTTCTATTTACACTCCATTGTATTGTTTAACTAACAGTGTTATATATTGATGCATTCCGTTATGTTTTTTACTTTTCTGATAATGTTTTACCACCATTATCAGTTTTGGGGATACCTATAAATAGAGCCAAATAAACAGTATTTAACTCAGTGCAGTTGTCTTTGTAATTTGAAGTTAAGAGCTGCACTGCTGTGTACTACAGTGTTTTAGTCTTCTCATTACCTTAGCATTTGTGAGAACACTAATCTGAGTGTGGAAAAACCCAGCTGCCCTCGTTGAGTTCAATAAACCTACTGTATGTTGATTAATCACCTTCAATTACAATGCTACAACTGTACACTGAACCACACGCTCATACACGCACAGACATACACACATGCACATCCATTAAGTGGTGTGTCGGATATCCAGCCGTGAAATCAACCGCTGAAATATGGAGTGCTTCCGTTCGGGGAAAGAGAGATCCATTGATCGCTGTCTCCCGACATAAAAGAGAGTATTGATGCCATACCCCACAAGGATTGGTGTTAGACGCACAGACGGAGAGGAATTGCGCACCATAGAGGAATCTGACCCTGCTGACCACCCCCCCCCCCCCTTACTTTTTTCTTCCACTGGGAGTGTTGATTTGAGTGTGTCAAACTTCACGGTACAGTCTGAGTGCTCTGGGGAGGCTGTCGCTCACCTCTTCCCTGAAATCATGGTTGCTATGGGGAAGATGTTATAATGAATATGTATTCAACAGGGGTGAAACTCTCTCCACATACATCACAGTATTTTACCATTATTCTCAGTCATTCATGTCACCTTCACCACCACCCCACTTCCCCAGTCTTTCCCTCTACTTTCTTAGTACTCTACTTCTTCTGCTTAGGCACAAGGCCAAGAAACATGAACTGAGTGAACCAAGTTAGTGATAATGAGCAGTATGATAATAGCCATGCTACACTCTGACCCTTAGCTCCTTATTCAAATTCAGTGTGATGATGGGATTGAATTTCTTCTGGCCTGGCCGCCGAAAATGAGCAAGTACCCACGGTCATTAACACAGTTTGATCCAGAGGAGACCCATGTGAAAAATGACCTATTTGATTTAAAAGTGATTGCTTTAAAAGAACTGAAGTGTCAAATTATTATGCTAGAAGATCAAAATATTTCATCCACGAGACAAAGAACTTCAGAAAGCTGCCAGGGGGGTGGGGGTGGGGGTTAGGGGGTGTCTTGTTCTTACCAGTGAATCTAAATCTATATTTAATACACCTGCAATGTGGGCTTCACTTCCTATAAACTGAATTTATTAGTGTGGTATCAGAAAAAAATGACTTGCTAAATATTGTGCCCACAAGCAAAGGATGTGACTCAGTTTTCATGTTACACGTCCCTGGTGGAACATTGGCTTATAAAGTGCTCCTCCATAAAATGTCTGCTGTTATGCCGTTTTGGCAGCCTCCAGGCAAAAACTGTAGAGGTAGTTTGATCTCCTCAGACATTTAATTTTTTTCCATGTAAGACCGGAAAACTTCTCTGTAAATATGCTCTTAAATTGGGCTAATAATCATGAATGATGTATGTAATCTGCTGTTTTTGTCATAGGTTTTCTTTTCTTTTTTGTATGTCTGCATTAGATTTCTAAGTGAGATTTTTTTCTGCAGCAGTCCAGTCTTCAGTTACCACCGCAACATATGTTGTATAAAACAGTCTGACAGTTTCAAGCAGTCTGTCTGTAATTCCTCAGACACTTTATTCATCTGCAGTAACGCACTATTTCGTGACAATTTACAACATAGAGGCATCTGTGGCGAACAGAGTCAAAAGCAGTTGTGTTACTTCCCATGGAGTGGGTGCTAGATAGCTGTCTTTCTGTCTGCCTGCCTGTGTGAACACACATCAAAGCCACCTGTCAAAAACTTCTGATGGAGTTGGAACAGTGACATATTTCAGAGCTATAATCAGTCACAATATGACAGAGAAATTACCACCTTCCCTCAAGAGCAATCAGTCAGTTCCAGTGCCAATCAGCTCATCTGACGCTCACACAAATAGACATGTCATGAAAAAAAATAAAAAACATACTCTGCTGTAATGCTCCAGTTTTTTGGTGTTTGGAACTGTGAGAAAAAAGGGAAGATTTTGCACTCCAGAGTCTTTAAGTCCTCAAGCAAAACATCTGTGCTTGTCTCATTAAAATACATATTTTCATTCTGAAAAAACAGTAAACACACTCACTGGTGGCATTATTAACTTCCCCTGTTTGCATCCCTACGATTTGTGGAGAAACTTTAAGTGTACACAAATGATTACAGCCACATCTTTGACAGTTTATCTTGCTGTGCGCAGCAAGCCAGCACTCCGAGTCTGTGTTAAATGATCATGTTCCAGTCTGATGGTCCAACCAAGCTCTGCTGTGCAACCAAGATGCCCACAGTGACGGAGCTCCATTTGAGCAGAAAGATAAGACGGCCTCCTACTGGATTGCCTTCACTGGGGGATCGCAGCAGGGGTGGGTGGAGAGGTTGAGGGTGGAAATATAGAGGTGGTGGGGGAGGAGGGTGTTTTCTGTCGCTTCCTCTGTAATCTGACCAAAGCAAGGAGAGGGGATGGAGGGTGAGGCGAGGTGAGTAGCTGTAAAGTGAATGTGCCACACTGGCATGCCCCTGGGAAGACCCTGTAAACACTGCTCAGTCACAGCTCTGATTACAAAGGGGAAAAAGAGAGAGGGATACAGGAGGAGGGATGGAAACAAGGAGAGGGGGGAGGGTGTGACAACAAAGGGGAAGGAGGGATGAAAACAAGGGGACAGAGAAGGACACGGAAAAGAGAAAAGGGAGAGGGAGATGCTAAGTGGAGGGAACATGATTCTAGAGATGGCTGATGAAAGAGCAGAGAAATGGAGAAGAAATACACTCACAAATAAAAAGTGGTGGGAAAAAAAAAACAAATGGTGTGAGAGAATAAAAAATCAAAAAAGCTGATAAGTCCTATTCTTGTTCAGCCAAAACTATTTTTTTCCCACAGGTTGAAGTTCTCGCTTTTATAGGAAATCATCCAGTCAGCAAGCCTTGTGCTGCAGTGTATAACTCAATCAGAAAGTCAAGACATGGATTTGCCTTCTAAGTCAATACTGCATTTACACGTTCAATTCCATTTGCATTACGTCAGCGTTGGACTCCTGCTCCTTCTGAATACTGATTTATAGCCTTTGCAACATAGAGGTTTTGAATGGTGGAGAAGAAAGCGGCTTGATACAATTTCATTTGAGCATTGACACCTAATTATGTGGCATGAGCAGGAACACTGGCGAAAAAAGCAGGAAATTAGTCTTGCTTTCTGCTTCTAGTATTAATCAGTGTTCTTTGATGCAAAGCTGAAATTGAAAATATAATTATTTTTTTATGACATAGATTATTATATTACTGATAAGCACAAATAATGTGGGTAAGAATGAAATCAACCAATAAGCGAGAAGAAACAAATTGGGCCGGAAATCAGAAGGCCAGACACATCCAACATGTCAGAGTAAAGCCAAAGAGACACAGCGAGAGAGAGATTGAAACTGAGTAATGAGTGATGTTCATCTGTCTTTGGGCTCAAGGTTGTTTACAGGTCCTGATAGCCATCTGCGTTCAGTAGCGTGGGCCAGATGGATTAGTTTAATATTGAATTAGAGCTGTCTTTTTGAGTCCTCTCCATATTCACAGTTGGCTTGTATAATGTCTCATGTCATTCATCTGGATAGCCTTCTTAGCTTCTTCAGGCAAAGATTTGAAAGACAAGGGGCAGAGAGAAGAGTTAGATATGAGTGGGTAGACTGTGTTCTTTCTTCTTTTGTATTGTAATACACTGGATTAACATGAAGTCTACTGCTTGCCAATACTGAGATAAAATAATTTAATCACAACATGGTAATTAACTCTCATGAAAAGCGAGCTAAATTTTCTCATAAGAGGTTAACATGGTAGCAGCCTGGACAAGCGCATTTTGGCCGATCTAATGGTAGCATATCACAAAGCCTAGGACAATCCTGCCATTATGATGTGATGTGAAGAAAAATCCATCCTCTCTTTTGATTTTTTTTTTTTTTTAATCAGGGCATTCTTCAAATTCATTCTTCAAGCAGTTTGCAGTTTTCATTTTTACATTTAGGTTGTACATTGTCTGCCACTTTGAAAATGAAAAGTTGTTTACAGTTCATATTTAATTTCATTATTATTATAGCAATGTTTGGCTTTAGGTGCACTGAAAGATATTTTGTCATATTTTTTTTAAATCTTACTTTTTATTCAGAATCATGTTTTTTAAATGATAAATATTGCTTTTAAATTGTGCAATATCTAGCAGCAATTGGAAAATTTAATTTGATTTGACCAAATATTTCATTTAATATTGGCTTCTCTAAGATTCCATACAACTTCCTTTTTCTGATTTCTGTGTATTTCTCACTGTATTTACATGTGCAATAAGTAACTAGTTGTTTTAGTCCATGTATTTGTATTTACATTACTCTGATTACGTGTGACACTATGTTTTTTATTCAAACTGTCATGCCCATAAAGCTCCATCAAATTGAATTTGGAGAGAAACAGGGTGAAGAATTGCCAGAATCTTCAATTGGCCTTATCTCTCCTCAGAAGCAAAATGGGCTGCCACATCTGTCAAACAAAAGAACAGGAGAAAAGTACAAAAATAGAGAATGTAAAATAAACTAAAGTTGATAGGGGTTAGAGAGAACCAGTGCCAGGCATCAACACTTTCCACAACACCTGGAACAAATACTGTCTCAAATTTAACTTCAAGAGCTTCTTTCACTAGCATGACTTTAATTAAGTGCAGCATTGCCAAAACAACACACAATTATTTTACCACAATATCATTACAACATACATAAAAACACAACATAAGATTATCACAGCCAGGCCTTGTAAACTTCCAGAACTCCTTATGGATGGGCAAAGAATAATTCAAATCCTCCATCAAAAGCAATGAACACCAACACTTCAATACTTGGCTGGACTATGTCTATATCATATCCTCGCAACAGTGAAAGCATTAAACAAGCTGTGCTCCAATATAAAGAAATATCTGACATTGTGGCAGACTTGTCCAGTTGAAAAAGCAACAGCATCATAGTATTTAAATAAGTCAATAATGAAAAATGGTGTGGTGCAGATGACAGATGTTTGAGAAAAACACTAAGAAATTTATTAAATCAAAACATAGACGACCTCAGTCTCTCTCTCTCTCTCTCTTTCTCTTCATCTGTAGGCATTCCCCTTCATATACTTCAACCCTAGCACACACACACACACACACACACTCCATTTCCTTCCTCCCCCATACCCTGAGCTGACTCCCCCAGACTGACAGTGTGGATGATTTCTCCTGTCAGGCTGCCTTAAGTGGGCACTGTCACACCATAGCTGCCTCTGTCTCTCCTCATCGCTGCACTCCCTCTGTCTGATCCTGCCCTCACCTTCTCTGTGGGCTGCTCTCTCCCCAAAATTTCTCCTCCTCCTCCACCCTTACATCTACATCTATCCATCCTGCAGAGTCATTTGGTCTCAAATCACTGCCTAACTTTTCTTTACCCTCCAAGACAAATCTCCTCCTTTCCATGTGGGCAGAGAAGATGGAAATGGGAGTATAATAATTGGCTTTAAGGAAGTTCATGCTCTGATGGATGTATGATCTGCAGGGGTAGCTGCTGTGCATCTGCTGATTTTGCCGAGTCAGCAGTGGCCTCAGGTCAGTGTTTTGGTGTGCTGAACTTAATCTGACAATCAAAGGGTTTAATAGTTTTAACATTCATACTGACCTGTAGAAAAGCACAAGTGTAGTGCCTGTGATATCACCCATAGAGCTCTGTAGGGATGTTTTGAAGCACATAATTTAGGTTTACACTCACCAAATGTCAGAGAGGGGTCTGGGAATAGCTGAAGTTGGACAACTTCTGCATCTAACTGTAAAAGACTGACCAAACAAGCCCTGAAACTTGTTTTTTTAAATAAGATTTAATATTGTGTTTTCCAGTAATTCTCGAATTTCTATTAAGACCACTATGTGTAGAATTATACAAATTGATTAATACCTAAAGGATTATAACTTTACCAGAATTTAGCAGATTTTTAAGGTGGACCCAAGACTGTCTTTCTGGTCTGAACCTCACCAAATTTCAAAAGCAACTTTTGCAGTTTTTACATCAGCCCAGAATGAAAGCCTGCATGTTGTCTTTAAGCAAGCAAAGTTGAAGTTTATATTAGTGACATCAGGATTGCTCGCTAATTCTGATATTTCTGATATTTATTCCAATAGCAATTTTTAAATAGTCTTGCAAATATAAATATATATAGGCTGATTTGAACACTTTACGCTGATGACATGCTTACATTGTCCACCTCTCACTCCATTTATCAAACACTAGCACTTATAGACTTATTCTCCAATGTTTTCCTTTGGGACTGAATCAACATTAGTGGTGCAGCGTGCAAACACTTCTGGGCGATCCCCACTCCTTTGATGACTTGCAGCCAAGCAGGTGAGACAGCCAGTATTGTGCAATAAGGGCAGAGTGATGGGCGTATATGAAAGACCTAACGAGAGAGGGAGGAACAGAAGATGAGGAAGGGACAAAATGGTTTTGCAGCAGCGGAGATGCCTGCAATCATAATGGGAAGACAATTAGCCAGATAGATGTGTGTGGGAAAAACCACAGCTAGCACTCTAACGGTTCTGATCCCACTTCACGGAAATGTTTGTGGCGTTTGTAGCGCCAGTCAAAGTGGTGGTGTTCTTTTATCTTGAAACTTAGGAACACAAATAAAGATACCAACAAGACTGCAGTCCACAGTTATCTCATTTGTCTCGAGTCAAGAAGAATAGTGGCATATTAATCAATTTTCATTTGTTTTATAGCAGATTAGCTAAAATAACTTCCTTTTCAGATGTTTTTTAACAATTCAGTGAGGTGCCAGGGTTACAGAGTGTTACACTACTGTATATGGCCTTAATATCCACTTTCAGTTCACTTGTAAAGAGGACAGAAAAGACGGTCCATGGCTATTCATCCTTATCCTTGATTTTGTCCATGTATCAGCCAGTCGGACCCAGGGGCGAGACTCTGCAGCATCCGAGGACAGGTGAAAGAGGAATAGAGATGGTACCTCTGGAGTTTGACTGCCACGCTAGATAACTCACGACTGTACTGTTGTGTATGTGTGTATCTGTATGGATGAGCACTTTTGTGGTTACCCCCATGATACACAGCCACTGTATGAGGGAGAATAGATGAGCTGTAGAGCAATATACCCTCTGACCCGGACTGTGGATCCAGCGCCCAGCCACAGTCACCTGGGGCTTTTGTTCATACACTCATCGTACATTTTTGTGTAAAGTATCAATACAGCATCAAAGGATAAATAGTTGCCTTATAAGGTGTGCAAGTTTATAATGGAAATGTCATGTGAAAGGTGTGTGTGTGTGTACTGTGTGTGCCTGTCTGTCTGAGCATTTTGCTCCAATTTGTTAAACGTTGCAAAAATGTGAAAGAAGTTGTCAAGTTGTTTTTTCTTTTGTACTTGTACACCAAAACCATTTTTCAGAACAGCATTTTTTTCATTTCACAGCACCTTGAAACATATGCCTTGCTGTTAACACATAACCTAGAGTTGTTGGCTTAGTGCATGTTTTCCCACACCCATTTGTGTGTTTGTATTTACAGGCACTCGCAGCAAGACCGTGTTTGCCATTATAAAATATTAAAGTGAGGTGTTTGCTCTGTTTGATATACCAGCTACTGCTAATGGCACTTATTGCAAGTGTGTTTGTGTGTTAGTCATGAGATGAGCGCACTTTATGGCAGAGAGCTGTCAACTTCTCAGCAGAGGCACAGTGCTCTCAACATTTCACTGAGGGTGGCTTCCCTGAATTATCTCTATCTTGCTGTAGCGTGTAGGCTCTCAGCTCCTCAGCCATCTGTCTTCCTGCTCAGGTCTTTCTTGAATTCTGCCTGCACTGAGGCATCACTCGGAGGATTTACTGAATAAATTCCCGGAGGTTTTTGGGGAGGTATATGATTGAATATGAATTTGTATGTGGACTCACGTTATCCGTATGCAACAGTAAGTTAAGAAAAAAAAAGACAAAAGTGGTTTCTGGATCCACTATCAGTGCTTTAAAGTCAATTGGACTTTTTTTTCTCTTGACTGAACAGGTCTACCATATCTTTAAAGCTGCTAATCAATATTTTTATAATAATACTGGATGAGTGACTATGTTCAACATGAAGGTAGGCGCTCATTATGGTGAATTCACAGAGGGGTATCACCCAGCTCAGCAGCTCACGGGCATTTAACATCTTTCAGCTCAGTGTTTTGGTTTTACAGCCCACAACTTTACTGTTTTAGTTCACTCTTATGGCTCTCATCAACCATTTCCAGCTACTTGTGCTTCAAGCCAAGACAAAATAAGCCCAAAGTTAGCAACTAGCTGGTGAACATAGCAATAACTGGCTAAATAGCCCAGATATATATCTCTCAGGGTTAGTCCAAAGCAGAGTAAAAATGAATGAGAATATTGGTTATATTTGTAGGTTTACAGAAACTTGTCAATATTACATGTTTCAGTTTGTTCCCCTGCTTGAGTTGCAAAAATACTCTATTATTGCTGCTTTAGGCACATAGTCTGCCATTTATTTAGATATTTCCCACTTGGCATAATTAGCTCCCTCCACCTTATTTCACTGATAGCTTCTTCTCTTATAGCTGTCTCAAGTAAACCAACAGGGTTGTTGTGGATGGAGCATTGATGTTCATATTTAGTACCGCCTGTTTCACTGTGTACAGCCCTCATGGAGGAAAGCACTCCCATTTGTCTGCCACACCCCAGCTAAATCCGTCAAGTTTTACCTGTCTCCATCTTCCTTGTTTTAAAAGACAATAAGCCCTAAATTATAAGGCGTTTCTTCCTGTAGGAATATTTGTTCATTCATCCAGCTCTTCATTTGCTTATAAAGCACACGCGGTATAAAACAGGTCTCACACACTCTAGTGCATCTCAATGGATGGTTTTCCACTGTGGCCCTTGGAAAACAATAGGCTCAGGTGGTACTGCACACAAGTACCCCAAAGCTGGCAAACGTTAGCAGCAGCTCAAGCACTGCCACTGTCTGCTATTTGAGTTAATAAAACAAACTGGTATGAGAGATTTTGGTGAGGATGATGATGATGAGTGTCAGTCTGACACAGTGTGCAGTAATGCCGCCACACGCCTGATAATACAGTATCTAGGTACACTATATCCCGCAACTGTTGTAGTTTGGTGCCATATTTTGGATATTACTGAAAGCCCACAGTTAAATGGTGAGTATGTGCTGTGAGGTGAAATAAGTTTGGCTAATACTTACAGTAATAGTGTAAAGTATTACTGTCATACACCTGATTTTGTTCCATGACATTTTGGAACCTCGTGATTCGTGCACCTTAATGCTTCTGTCTACTTTCTTCCCATCTCCTGTGACCATACATCCATTTAAAAGCCTTTTTTGTGTACCCTTTACTCTTTTCAAAGACCCCAAGCTCCCTTTTCAATCAATGTCCCTCTATTTACATCAATCATCTCACATGCTGCTACCTGGGGAAAGGTTCTAAAGATTTAATGAATTAAATCATAATCCTGCACAGGGTATGAGTCTTCTAAAATGTAAATTATTGTTTCAATAATAATGCTCAACAGTGGTATCTTGTCACAGAGATGGTGATTAGGAATCAATTACCAAATATTTATATACAGACAAACACGCTTTTTACACACACACACTCTATATTCATGATGTGCCAGGTTATGTAGCAACAAATGTATTTAGTTCTTTCATAAAGTTTCACAACTGCATGCAGTCTCTGGGAACTCTGAGGCACCGTGCATTTGTCAGAGGATGTTTTGTCAAACCATGGAAGAATTAGCAGATAGAAGGACTGTCATGCTCAACAAGGGAGACGGACAAGAGGGACAGTCAGCGGTGACATTTGGCGAGCACTGCCACTATGAAAGTCAATTAACAGGAACACACAAAGGAGTCGAGGTGTGTTTAGGCAGACCTCATGATGAGCTCTAAACTGCAGCACACTGGTGACACACTGACAACTTCCAGTTTGCTCTCACACACACTACTCACCTACTGTAGCTGTCTGCACTGATGTATTTACCTGCAAACAGCGGCGTCCAGCCCAGCCTAACACAATATCACCAATGAAACCATGCAGTGAATGACAAATTAACAAATATTAGTCATTTATATAGTGCTGTATGATTGGTGTGGCAATCATACAGTACTATATAAATGACTATATAAATGACTTCACTTCCTTTCTTTTCAGTCCCTCCCCGTTGTGCTCTGGCAAAATATCCTGCTTCAAACAGAAATGATAAAATTTCAGAAGCAGGGTGCCATCAAAAGCTGTTTCCACTTTAGCTTTCTTTAACATGGGTACTGACTTCAAATCCTATCCTCATTGCGAGTTTTGTGACATCCTGGTGGATGATGGATCACTATCTTGCTGAGTGGCTCTAGGGCTGATCATGGATCACTGTCTTGCAGGGTGCCAAAAGTCTAGCATTTTAGTTCTGATATTGCCATTGTTCATGGTTTCTAGTCGTTACCACTGTCTTGCTCTTACATTAATTGTCATGATAGTCACTGGTGCGCCATAATTTTTATATTAATGTACAGACCTGAACTAGTCATATTATTGCAAAGGAACAGTGTTGCATTCTCAACATCTACGGTGAAAAAGGAACATCCCATTCTCCTCAGCTGGCTTCTACCTAGACAGGCAGACTCAAAATTTAGAAGCATGAGATGGGGAGAATAGACTTTAAAGATAAGCTGATTTATACATAACTTTTCACCTCAGGAATGCTGATGGGGGATGTTAGTGTTTGGTGAGACAGGAATATCTGGTGCTGCACAGAGGGCCATATTATTTCATCCTCCAAATGCTCCATCTTCCTCTGTCTCTCATTTGTTTTCAGAGGGTGGGTATTATGCTCCATTCAGAGATCCTTTTAAAATACTGATAAATATGGTTTGCATTAGCATACATCATACACACACACACACAGACAGCACACAGTAATTTAGCTTTGGAAGCTGTTTTGAATAACATTGTTTTACATTTCACACATGGAATAATTTCATTGATGAAATGCGGCATTTCATTTATCTGGGAGCTTATTCAATTAAAAATCAAGTTTAGCACTTTCAAAGTAAAAACATAAAACCCTTAATTTAAAAAAACATTATTACAGGACATAATGGGTATAATCCAAATCAAGCAATCAAATAGAAAATACCGTTATATTATATAAAGCAAATCCTGTGTTCTGACAAACACAGAAAATGCTATAACATATTAGAAATGTCTTTTACCCTCCACAGAGGAACATTAAATATGCTTTCAGGAGAACAAAATGTATCAGAACTTGAAATAATTCAAGGATAACCCAGCCCCTGAAGGGTCACTGGATGGTTTCTGAAATGTACTGGTAAGCGTAAGAGCAGATTCTCCAGGCCTCAGGTTCATGTAAACAATCCTGCACTTTGAACCACGGCTTTTCATATTTCGCTGTAAACCTGGATACACCTTCCCCAGTGGTATACATCATCACCTCCACATACATTTTACTCTGCTGGTTTTCACTTCTTTTGTCTTGCCTCCTACATAATCCATCTCATTGGATCTCAAAGTTTATCAATCCTTCTGTTTTCTTAGCCTCCTCGCCTCTATCATCCCAACTCTCATGCACGCCTACTTCCCCTCAGCCCCCACCTCTCTCCTGTCTCCTTTTCATTTTCTCCTCTTCCGCCATTCTTGCTGGTGATGAAGCGTATTTCTCAGGCTTTTGCAGGCCTGCACAGCTTTTGTGACGTTGATAAGGGATGATGCTGCGGTTGCCAAAGCCGCTAGGTGTTCAGGAATAAAGAGATCAATAGCATCTTGTAAATCCTCCCCCTTCCCAGTGCCACGTTCATTCTGAGTTTATTTTCACTGGCAGATAGTTAGGAAACAAAGAAAAAATCTGACAGAAAAATTTTTTAACTATGTTGTACTGAAGTCCTCCTCGTGAAAAAAGGGAACAAAAATGTAGCCTTTCTGTCTGCTGAGGTTGTCATTCTCAGAACAAACCCTGAAACATGTGCATATGACATGTAATGTAGCTAGCCAGTGTAGTTACGCTCCGCCCTGTAACAACCCACATGTCCCTCAGTTTCTTTCAAGCTTTGTATTATTAAATGAGTTGTTCGAATCTTCTGCTTTCTATTACAGGTGAGAAAATTACTCTCAGTCTTGTGTCTGTGTGTTAAGTACAGAGCGGAGCCAGGACATTGTTGGCCTCGCCTAGCTTAAGAAACAATGAAACAGCTAGCTTGGGACTGCCTGGCTTGCAAAAAAATGCTTACTACAAATACATTTTATTTGTTTAACGCCTGCATCTTCTTTGTTTGCGCTCTGCCACAGATAGAAATGTGGTTTGAAATATATGGTGAACCTTTCCTGGCAAACAATAGCCAGGTAAGTGAAGCCTGACACCACAATGCGGTTACCAGGTTTGGCGCTGTATGCCTGAAAAGACCCTGGCAAAAGTAACCTGCTTATCAATGATATAGCCCACATTATGTGAGATGGAAAAACTGTTATTTTGTACAAAACCAGTAAAACAGTTGTACTAACTCCTCTTGAAACCAAAATTTGGTACAAGGTGTTAAGAGAGGTGTTCATAAGTGTATTTTTGGACTTTGGAAGAGTCACTGTCAGGTGTTTCTCTTACTTCTGCATACTAAGCTAGGCTATTACAACACACTAGCATCATTCTTGACACAGAGACACGGCGGTGGTAATGTTCCTCTCATCCTCGCCATGGAACCAAAACAAATACATGAAGTGTCATCAGTATTCACGATGCCTAACACATTCTACCTTTTTCACAGCAGACACTGTGACATGTCACAGTGGAAAAACTGCGATATGATTAATTACCCTAATTGCTTCATTCCTTCGAGTGTCATTTGCAGACCCTTAGTTTTTTGTTTATGCGCTCACTACGCAGAGACACTTAATTGGCAACGCTGAGGACCATCATAATATTATTAGGTACACCTGTGCTTTTTCTGCTATGACAAGTCAGAAAAAATATGTGTGATTTTTCTTCTTCCTATTCTGTTTTTATTGGTACAATGATCATGATATAATTATCTCTGAATCTGCAAGCAGTGATGTATAAAGTATAGTTTTCCAGGGACACTACTGTGTGTGTTCCTCTTTATGGAAATATAAGTATTAAGTTGAAGAGCAAATCATAGCTATTTACTTATGTAACAGCTTTTGTGTGAGCTACAGAAGTAAGATTCTCAGGCATTGCTGCTCAGTCAGATCTCTACAACAGATTGCTGCCACTGTGACCTTTAAAATCTGTTCAAACCTTTCATGGTTCATTATTATCACACAGGAACTTGTGAGTTTGAGCAGAAACTTTTTCACATTGTGGCAACATACTAACTTATCTCATTATAACAAGAAAGTTGTTTTTAGTGGAAAATCCCAAGCACAAAAGAAACCTTGTAGTCTAGACAGCCAGGTGTGTGTGTGAGGCCTGGAGGTGCTCCTAGTTGTTATTATTGAAGCATTTGTGTACTGTTTTTTTTGTTTTGTTGTTTTTTTTTTTTCTTTTTAGTTGTTAATGAGTTCCCTGAGCAGCAAATGGTTTATATGACCTTGGTGGGAGCACATTAAAATGTTACATATGATGACTGTTTTCTTGTCAGGTTAACAGAAAATAATAAACAGCACACTTACAGATTCATCATCACACAGGTGGAGTACATGATATCCTGAAACTCTGTATCTGACTATTTCCATTTCATTCACTGTGCTCAATATTATGAGATCTCACCATGTCTCATCCAAGCATATATTAGCATGTAGAAGTTTCTTGTCATAACATGCCAACTTTTCTTGTTATCGGACAAGCTTTTTGTAAAATGTGAGCTCACATGTTGGAAATAATAGAAAGATTTCTTTGTTAAAGGGTTGGTATGACATAATAATGAGAAAAATATGTTATAACATGAAAGTATGTTCTTATAACAAGAAAAGCTCTTAATATAATAGAAAATCTTGTGATAATGAGAAACTATTTTTTTTTCTTGTCGTAGTCACAGCAAGACACAGCTGAAAGATTTCATCCAGCTCTATGTAGCTTGTTAGTTAAGGTCATTTATAATGCCAGTGTCTGGCTAGTAGTGCCATATCTCATATGCCCTGCTTATGCTCCATGCATAATGATCTACAGAATCTGTCATTGATCTTCCTGTGCAAATGAAAGAAATGGCTGGACATAATGGAGTTTCACACAGGCCTAAATGAGACATGGATATGAATGATGGAACATTACGATGGTAGTCTTTGTCATTTCAATATGTTGCAGCTTCCCATCAATGTGCTGAATGGCCCGTACTCATCATTGCCAGAATCAGTGAAGTGTGTATGTACCGCAGCATGCAAGCATGTGTGTTTGCAGATGGAGAAGATGGAGAGACAAAAGAAGAGGATAATGCCTAGCCTGCCTTCTGCTCTAGAGGTTTCTGTGTGTAGGCAGTACGTAAAAATACATACATGAACTCATCACATACGCCCTCCAGTTATTTACTTTTAATGCCCCCCCATCCTAGAAAAGAAAAGTGAGAGAATAGAAGAGGCGACCTTGAACAGACTTCATTGTTGTTTTTAGAATGAAAAAAGACAGTTTAAGTTCATGAAATTCCAGAAAAATCGTTTCTTTTTATTTGAAAAACATCTGGGTATTCTGATTTCTCGATCTCTCTTTCAAAATGTCTCTTTCCTTATTTTCCTCTCAATCTGTTGTCACCACATTTGTATTACGTCTGCTGTGTAGTTTGCTAATCATCTGGTATATCAGAGGCACAGTCAACTGGCTGCAGCCTAAAGAAGCGGTTTCTGTCGAGATGTCCTTGGTAACAACCCCTAGCTGTTTTCAGTGGGCTGCTCAGCTGACACGCCAGTAAGTTATAACTACACTGCGGCTGCACAGAGCTGTAAGTGTAAAGTGAAGAGTTAGTGAAAAAGATTAGGTCGGTCCTGGGAAGCCTAGAGGTTAGGGAATGGGCCAGTGACTGAAAGGTTGCCAGTTTGGGTTGAGAAAGTAAATGAAAAGGGCCCACTGCTCCCTCAGCAACTGCTGCTGAGTTGTCCTTGAGCTGGGAAGAGACCTCAAATTGCTCCAGTGGAACTGCTCAGCAGCTAATGGCAAATGATTGGTGATTGCAGTGGGCAGCTCTCAGATGTGGTGTGTATAACAATAATGGCATGTGCAGGACAAAACCCTTCTCAAAAAGTAACTACAAGCTCAGTTAAATTCCAACAGCATATTTGAGCGCTATGTACTACTACTTTATTTTTTATTTTTATCATCCTGCAGCAACATTGCTCTGAATAACTGCTGTGTTTTATCGTTTACTGATTTCTTGAAACAAAAGTTAAACACACTTAAAATTAAAAAATGAAAAAAGAGACGACATAGAAAGAAAGAAGTAAAATGTTGAATTGTTATAAAACAATAGCAGAATAGAAATAAACTAAAAGCCAAAAGGAACTTTTTGACATTTTGGAAATACATTTGCTGGAAGTTAGATAGAGAAGACTGATACCAGTCTCATATCTGGAAAATATAAAGAAGTTACAATAGCTGACTAGTTAGCATAACTAGCATAAAGATCTGGAAATGGAAAAAGCTAGCCTTACTGTTGAAAGGTAGTATGCGTAAATCACAATTTACAGATTTTATCTCGTGTTTTATTCGTACAACTGGTGTGTAAACAGGACAGTTTCGTTTTATGCTAAGCTAAGCTAACTGGCTGCTGACTGTAGCTTCATATTCAATGGAATATTAGATAGGATCTTACTTGAAAGCAAATAAACATATTTCCCAAAATGTTGAACATGTTGTTTTAACAAGTTTGATCCAAATTGTTGATTCTTTTTTTTTAAATATTGAAGCATCCTCAAACAGCAAGTGCTTTCATTATGTATTCTAAAGGACACTACTCACAGCAGAGCAAAGGGTATGCACTCATTTCCGACTTAAACCCATCATTTGAAGTTATGCTTCTCGTCCAGGAGTAGAGCGCCAACTGTGACTTTATGATTGAAACCAGCTGTGAGAAAGTGTAGGCGCATCATATTATTTGATGTCCTCGCTTGGTCGGTACAATCAGCCAAGCATTAAATATCTACTTCTGGCTATTCTGAATGTCATTCTCTCTCCTTCATCTCTGTGAAAGGAGGGTCTTTGGCTTCAGTGAGCAAAGCGCAGACACCTCATCTCAATCCTTTCGTTTTACACAATGTCTTGCTTTAAGCAGAGGGTGAAGCACTTGAACAGAGGACTTTGTTGCTTTCATTTTGATTTACTATTGAACAAACCAGTGCTAGTCTTCATCAGTGTGTCACCCAGTGTCTTCATAAAGATGACAGGCGTTTTCTATAAGGCATAAATGATGGTATCTGCTGTCACTACTGTGGTGTCACCAACCTCAAGGCTTTTCTATATTCATTTTGTGCCTCACTATCCCATCAATTGAGTTTAGTATAGCCCTTGATCACATTTTCAGTTTTCTAAGATGTCACAATGCTCACATTGTGAAACAACAAGTGATATGAACATTTGACCTAGAGTAATAAAGGGAAAGAAAAAACTAAGTAAAGAAAAAAGTAATGAAACAGTGAGCTAAGAGAAAGGTCGATCAAAAATCAGAGTCAGGCATACTAACGTCACATTAAAGCCCTTGGTCATCAAGGTCCATTTCCAGTAAAAACATGTCTCTGTCCACATAGACAACAGCTACAGTAGAGGACATAGGATGATGATACTGCCCAGCCAAGAGCAGAACAAGCAACCCAGTGTAAACACGTGCCTCTTTATATGTATAAGAGAAGCACCATTAATTCACATTTAGCACGCATTCATTGGGAGGCAGTATAAGGCAGACCGATTAGTATCCTTTTGCTTTAACTTCTTGACAGCGGCATCTTATATGACCTTAAGGCGTGTGGTGCAGGTATATTAGATAGGCGGATGCTGTAGAAATAATGAACCCATATTGATGGGTTTAGATGTTTGAGCATTACTGAATTCTAAAATAACTTTAACGTGGCTATAATCAATATTTTTTACAACCACGATGGATCAAATGACTATATGTAATGTGGAAGGTGTTGTTAAGTAGTTGACTGCACTTCCCCTCAGCAACTCAGCATAACATCTTTCAGCTCACTGCTTTTCCAGCCCTAAATCTTTACCATTTTAGTTCCTCTCACTGTTTTCAGAACGAACAGCTGCATTATGAAGCAACTTTAAATCCCCGACCAAACAACAGAAGTTAAAGGGAACACTGTGGAACATTTAGCAGCCAAAGAGCAAGAGATTTAGGATTTTTGTAGGTTTAACTGAGGTGATTTTCATTCTCAGCCTGGTGTGAATGCTTTCAAAAACATCATTCCAAAACTTGCTGTAATACTTTGAATGGTTTTGGTGGCAGTAGATAATGAGCTACAATCTTGAAGCAGGAGGTTGAGACAGCCCACTCTGGTCAGGCTTCCAGACTCAAGAAGCAGTTATGATTTCAAGAAAAAATTTGAGTAAAAAACAATCAGAGCACTAAGATCAATTCCACAAGCTTCACTGAAGCTTTCAATATGAAGGTGATAACATTGCAAGAGAATAACTATGGTTGATGCATCCCTCTTCCAAACATATTTGATAAGAAAGTTAGAGGATTTTCCAAAGCCTCTTAACAAATGATCTTATAATGCATTTGTTTTGGCTTTCGATCTGATAAAATGAACTTATTTGCAAAATTCTAACAATATCAGTTATATTATATATACTTTCTGGTTTCTACTGCAGCTTTGCCAAATCCAAACCAAAAGATCTGCTGCCAGGTCTTTTATTTATTTATACAAACAGACTACTTTCTCTATATCCCATCTGGCAAACCATAATACTTATTATTCTTTCTTCGCAGTTAGACAATGGCAAGTAGAATCATCATATTAAGGACACAGCTGTTGCAGACAAATAGGCTAAATGCCTGAAATGATTAACGACGCAAAACCTCTATTAAAGCAAATGTGGGCGAAGTGGGTGGTTACCTGATAAACATTCACCTGGGCCGTAATTGCCACATAACAATAGCTGACACCATTGTTCTTCTTTTAAACTTAGCTTTGAGGCTGCAAACACCTGCTGGAGTGAATTACGCTCATGATGAGCAATCAGAAGCACAGTGACAGACATTTGACATCTGAGTTCACTAGCGTCACACTTTTTCTTGTAATTTGTTTTTGTTTTTCATCACTATCTCTCTCAGTTAGTCACATCTGTGCCTTTTAGTTAGCCTTTCTCTGGGCTTTATTTACACATTTCCAGGTGAGCAAGGCTGCGAGAGGATGAGTACAAGACAGACACAGAATGACAAAAAGCCACAGTGAGAAGAAAAAAAGGGGAAAAAGACGAAGGTGGAGAATGCAGAGGGGTGTGAAGTCTCATTTAGCTTCAGCAGCAGCAGAATCTTTCAGCTTCAGTGGTTGGTGTTGATAGAGGAACAGGAACAGCCGGGCTCCCCCACAGAGAAAGGTAGCACAGCGAGATGAAATGGCTCTTTCAAAACACCCTAATCACGCGTACAGCAAATTACTTCCCATCACGCCCAGAAAAAATAATAAATAAAAGAAATCAGTGTGCATTTCAGTGAACCAGCGGTACTACAGTCTGAGGCTGCAACATGGATGCTCACAGCCTGGGCTGATTGTACTATGCAAATGAGATCCGGAAATGTGTGTAATTATAAATAAAAAGTGCATACGTGTAAGTTTTAAGATGGGGTTCAAATAAAGTTGCTTAATAGACTCATCCGTGCTTTTTACATCTCGAGATACCTTCATGCATTCATTGGGCCTGATCCATATTGCTAATTAACTTCCCTATGCGAGTCTTATCTCAAATTGCCTATGCGCTACAGATGTTCAAGCATCTTTAAAACCCTGGGCCTTGTAACTGAGACCCTCAGTAAAAATTCCTGCCTCAGGAAATTTTATTTTATTTTTACATCATCGCGGTGACTTACAAGAAAAGTTGGAAAGAAAGCAATGAATATCAACAGCTCTGGAGTTATAGTGGAAATTATGTATCGTCAATGCTTCTGTAAGTGGCAGTGAGGAAGCTCAAACTGGAGTAGCATATATACATTTACTTATTCGCTCCCAGAATGCTCATCCCTTGTTGTTTTATATACAGTTGCTGGAGGGCTTTTTATCTTAATATAGATGATACCTAGAGCAACCAGGAGTTCATGTTATACCTCTTGCTCATGTCCTTTGCTCTCTGTTAAGTTCTAACACCTTCATCCAGCAACTCAGAGGTCCATTTAGGACTTAAAGAGAAACTGTAACTTTTACATCCAAAAATCAGATTTACAAGTGAAAAAAACAATGTATAAAAGCCACCATCTACCAGACTTTTATTACAAAAACAAGTACAAATAATCACAAACAGCCCCAAACCAAAAGCCACCTTATTAGCCAAAACTCCCTGTTGCAACTGTCGATGGGCGGGTCCAACACAGTTTATCTGCAGTAGGCCTGCGTCATATGCATGTCTGGTGTATGAAAGGAATATTAGATTAAATATAGCCTAGATTCAGTATTCTAATGTTAGGAGGACGAATGCTCCAAAGCAAACTAATATTTCTAAGTTACACAAACTACCTCATAATCTAGCATGACCTTAGTTATTTTTGTCATGACGTTACCCTTGATAGTAACCCCATTTAGTGCCAGATGCATCTGCTCTCTTTTATTTATCAGCTTCCTTCATGAATTATGTAATTCGCCCTTTCCTGATGCTAGTTACACAGTCAGTGTAAAGCTAGCCCCTCACAACTACAATTTAGCACACAACTGCTGTGGGTTCAGATGTTCTTGGGCACGTTAATGGAATTAGCCATATAATGACCCGACACTGGTAGACAGTACAATTGTCTCTTTTGAGGTGATGGTTTTTTGTTTGTTGGGTGCGTGATTGCTGGGCTGGGCTGGGCTGTTTTCCCTACATGAACTGTTAGCTGCTTAGGGTACACTGCTTCCAGTACCCTTGACTGCTTGGACTTGAAATTGAACAGAATTTTATGCACCAGTGTCCTGTAATTACTACTTGTGGCTGTAGAGGCTGCTCTTGCCCCTGCTAGGCAAAACTTAAATAGTCTCACTTTAACAAACGGAATTGGCTATGTCAGGTACACAGGTTTGATATAACTGTTGCTTACTGCAGATATTAGAGAAGGAAATTAACATATGTAAGACAAGAAGTGTGCATGTTGTATGAGCAGAGGAAGAGATGTGAAACTCTGCTTTGTTATCATGTAGATTAATTCTATGGTTTGGCAGTGTAATATAAGGAGCTACAGTGCAGTCTGGAGTGCTTCCAACGATGACAACCAGCAATTAACCTGCCAGTGTGGCCAGATTTGAATGACAGCATGTAACCCAATCACAGCCCCAAACCTTCCTAACCATTATAAAAGCAACCCACTTCGTTTATTTTCATTGAGGAAAAGGATTTTTCATCCTACTGATAATATGCACTATATGTGCGATAATACCTTTTTTAGAATTATTCATTTAACTATTTTAATTCAAAATATCTATATTTTCTTTGAATAACACTTGGCCACAAATGCCTGCATCCAAACAGTTGCAATGATGAAAAATTATCTTTATATTTATTGGGTTCCACTACACTAAAAGTAAAATGAACAGATGTAAGCCTTTATAAAGCCTAAATCCAGTCATTGCGCATCAAGTCTGTTGAGCTCAGCGCTCCATCAGTTTGGTGTTGTATCATATCTTCTTGTTGGGAGAAACCAGCTAAGTCTAACAAAAAGAAGTACAAATGATCACAAAGTGGCTGAACTGAAAACCACTCGACACTGCCTGTAACAACTGTCTATGAGTGGGTCTTATTTAATACCTGTCTGCAGTATGAAAGGGATATTGGAATGAAATCATTGTGCACTATGTTAAGTACAACAGTTTTTCTTACGATGATCTTTGAAGTTCTTATAAAAGCACAAATACTCCCTAGAGAGCCTGCCTAGTTGGAAAAACTTAATGACAGTGAAGCAGCAGTTTTTTGTGGAGATAATGGCACATTTTCAGCTTCATACTGTTGCTATGAATTAATAGCACAAATAGTGCAAATGTACAAATACGTATATAAAGATTTAATACAACAACAATTCTACATCGGGTCCATATATAACGCTGTACAGTAAACTAGAAACCCCCTTTATTCAGCTAAGGTTAAGCTAAGGTTTTAAGTTATGTTTTTAAGAGGTAAAATGACTCAAATGTAAGACTATCACACAGGTTAATGTCATTTGGTAGGAAAAGGCCCTCAGCAAATAACCAATTGATTTTGCAGCATTGACACACAACCTTTTCCAAATGCAAAACAGCATTTATCAAGCCTAAATTAGGCCTTACTGAATCATTGATCCGGCTGTGACTGGCGTGTCACAACATTTTAAGTGCACTTAGCTCTGCAAATCTCTTCAGTCACTGGGAGTTCTGCTGAAGGCTGTTTGCCCCAGTGAACTGTAGGGATCCCAGGAGATTTACATCAAGGCTCTGCAGCCCCTCGATGTATACACATCTTCTTTTAAGGTGTTTGTTCCTGTTGGAGTGAGAATGTTTTAAACTAGCGAGGCAAAACAGATGGCTGCAACAGATTTGAGCCAGCAGCTGGGCATCACATGCCATTAGCTTTAAGCTGCCCTCTCTTGCCACAGCACTGATCATATTGTCTCACCCCATCGTGTACATGCAGATGTCTTCCTACTTTACTAAGAAGTTCTAGACACTGGGCTTAACCTTCTGCTTGTGTGTGTGAGGGAGCATGCTTTTTTGCTATTGAGATGTCTCGCTAAGATCTTATATGTATGCGCATGTCTGCGCTAGTTACACCCACATGGCTGATGATAAATGTGTCCAGGTTACAGTTTATGCTCAACAAGCATGTCTTAGACTCACACAATGCTTTGTCTTCACACACTCCTGCCTCCATCCTTTGGCTCCCACAAATTTACTTCCAGCGCTCAGTCCCTCACAGGCAGAGAGGCGTACAAAGAAAACCCAGTGAGGTCAGATGAAAAAATGCAATCTTTCTGATTCAGACCCCAGACAAACAGTACAAGCACAGAGCCAGCATGTGAGCAGAACACACATCTGAAAATATGTTTTTTTTTCTAACCACTTCTCATATATTTCCTTCAGTTCAGACATGCCCTGATCTTTAATTGACAGGTTCCTGGTGTGCACACAAGCTACGATTCTTCCTATAATCAACCATGTGTTTTTGGCGTTTTGCAGAAACTAAAATATTTCACTTTTTCTTCCAATTTACATTTGCTCACATTCAGCCAGAAAAAAACTGCTTTTTATGACTCTGGGACTTTGCCAACCTGGTGCATTATAAAAACATGTATATGCCTCAGCAGGGAAATCTACCAGCTTTTCTCTAACTCAGACTTTTTCATATTTTTGCCAGAGAGAAACAAAAAATTATTTGGCACTTGCATTACAGTTTGGGGGAAGCAAGTTATTCTGAGCCTGCAGGAATAGTATATTCTGATGAGGGACTTGGGGTCACATAATGGGAGCTGGGACAGACATTGGCCCTGGAAGAGGTGGAATCCATCTGAAGCAGCACCTCATGGATGGATGACCTGGGAAGATACGGTCCCACTGGCGTAGATAGAAATGCATTCTGGCAAATCCAATCTACTTGTCTGACATTATGTTTTGGAAGGAGGGAAGAGAAAAAGAGGTTGTGAGAAATTCAAAGAGAAAAAAAGAGAAAGGATACTAGTGTGCACTTTAAAAACAAGGTTCCTTGTGTTCATTAGAGGCTCCACAAAGATTAAAAAAAGAAGCAAGTAAACAGTCCACAGTAGCATCTCTAAAAAATTATATCAGAAGAACAGATCAGCAAGCTGCATGTGTCAAATCTTTGCAGAGATAAGCTCAATCTAGAGAGTAACTTTGAGGTGTTTTTCCCACAGTGTAGTGTGGTAAGATTATGGAAGCCCATTTGCGCCAAAAAAGTATAAAGTTAGACATGATAAAAATAAAAAATACTCAAGTTAAAATTTTTGACTTTTGAGAGTAGTGATTCAGTATTTTGAGTTACTAAATCAAAGTGATGACTTAGTAAATTAAAATCATGAGCCTTTAACTTACAAAGTCAAACTCATGAGATAAAGAGACAATAAGTAAAGGATAGGGAAAAAAATGGATGTAGGGTGCATGATAAAAACAGTCATTGTAAATCATCAGGATTAAGAAATTATTTTGAGAAACTAAGAAGATTTTTACAAAATCACAATTATGACATACTTGGTCCATTTTTTAAAACTTACTGTAATAGATCATTTTGACCTAGTATTTCATAACTTTGACTTACCATGAATATATTTTTTATCATGTGTACCTTTACATCCATTTTTCCTTTCCTGGCAGAAGCTGGCTTCCATATAAAATGGGTCTATGCATCCCAGTGGATACACTGGATCAATAATGTTATTATGGTTTTCAGGGTCTATAATAACACATCACAGCGGCAGTGGATGCTCTACAGCTCGGTAGGAGATATGGGACAGCAGTGTCTGAACCGAACTCGATTTATCACATGTAGGATGTAGGAGCCTTAGAGATGTTGTTTAGGTCTTAGAGCTTTAAATGTAAATCTAGTGCTGTAGTCAGCTGTATGAGCTGAGTACAGGCACGCTTAATGAAAAAGTGTGTCTGATTCTGATCATTCAACGCATGTATCATTGAATAGGTGCACTTTTGTCATGTGCCTGTAGTCACGTAACAGAGTGGATAAGTTTCCCTGTCTGATGTCATTTGACAGGGCCCCCTCCATTTGAAATATGCCACCTTTGAAATAGATTGGTTATGCTTTGTGATAATATAGCCTGCAGCCCAGATTTTTACTTTTGCATATTTAAAATTCCCATCAGTTCTCATTTAACATTCCCTGAATATTTCATTACATTATGCTTTGTTCTTAGGATGAGATGAAGTCCAAAGCAAATGTTTTGCTAGCATTCAGCATGTTTAAAGGAATCTGTTGTTAAAAAAGTATTAAGAAATTCTGTTTTATATTTTCTGCTCCATTGTTTTCAGATGTTATACCCAGTACAGACAATATAAGCTTACTTTCCATTTGGTATCCATAAATATGTGAACAAAGAAATTCTGTTTTTGTCAGAAATAATTATTTAAGCTTATGTTTCATGCATTAGGAATTTTAGTGAATGTTATCATATTATAACTAGTTTTGTATAGATGAGTGCTATTCTTCATCAGGTTATTCGTTCATTTGCAAAGTAAACCCCACAGGTCATCTGGGATATAACACACTCCCTCATATAAAGCTGCATCTTACGATGGAGTTGAGCTACTTTACAACCAGTTACTGTCAAGCCAGGGCTGCGGTTTGAACACTTTGCGACAGCCTGGAGGAAGGAGGCAAAGGAAAGAGAGGCAAGGCATCACCATCGATTGATCCGCCAGTGTTTGCTATCAGGACTGCTGCAGGGACATGAAGGCTCTGAGATAGTCAAGATCTAGGATCCCATTAGGACACACACAGTCTGTTCTACCCAGATCGCTCCCTCAGATCTGCTGTTTCAGACCATCAGGATGGCCCGACGGTATCGGGCCCCTCGGCCATCTCTCTAAAACTCTCTCTTTCTCCCTCCCCTACTGTGATCCATCAGTAAAACACCCTGCCTCCAGGTCCCTGCTGGCTCGCTGATGCCTCTGATCAGGTTAGCGATCGCGCTCAGACTCCAAGGGTGAAGGCATTTCTAACCCTCATTCTTTAAAAAGATTTATTTTCAGGTGGAGACATTGTCACTTTTAGCCCTACAGACTGTTTGTATAGCTTTCAGTTCCCTGACATTTTGAGATTTGTGGAAAACTAATCTGTAACATATCAACAAAGAACACAAATACTCACATGTAGACACAAACCAATTGAATTGAATTGAATTGAATTGAATTGAACTGAACTGAACTGAAATGAACTGAACTGAACTGGACTGAAGTGAATTAAAGTCAGTGATCAAATGAGAGGTGCACTCATTAACTTGTTATTCTAGCTAGTTAACTACCTACCATATTTAGCAGTGTCGAGGAACCTGCGAAACCTGCATTAGTGATAGTATATCCAACTAGTTACAGCCGATATAATTTGCTAGACATGAGTCATTTTAGCTGTCAAAGTTGATGGTCACCAGCTGGGAATGAAAAGCCTGCTTTTGTCTGCTTTTCTTTGAAATCAAGAACCCACTGTTTCAAGTGGCTACGAATTTTGATGGCAAATCAACAGTAACTAAGGGGGACAGGGCTTAGCAAACAATTAATTATGAATTTCTAACTCTCCACCAGCCTCACGGTATACATCACACTGTCTGAACATTTCCAGTTTAAATTTAGAATAATGGGCTGCACTTGGCGTATAGATAACTCTGAAGTTGCAGCAATGAGGTTCAGGAGACAATTAGAGTTCAAGAACTCAATGTTCCACTTGACTGAGGACAAACAGACACTGCAACCCAACACCATGCAAATGAGTCCAATTAACTTCAATATCACTGAACAGGGTCTGCCTCTCAAGCAATCAAGTAAGCAGGGTGTTTAATGGATTTTGGCTGAGCTGCAGAACAGAGTGTGCAAGTATGAGTCAGAGCCCTTACAAAATACTTACACAGCATTTTATGTTTGTTATGACTTGCAACTATACAAACAGCCTCCTTGGTATCAAGATAATCTTTTTCTTTAATCTCCGCTGTGGTCATGGGAAATGTAGTTCTCTGCCTGGAATAGTTCTTAGTGTTGTTCTTTTTCTGCAGCTCCCACACTGCTTTGTTTACCAGTGTCAGCCCTCTTGACAGCGCAAGCTAAGCCTCTCTCTTTCTCTGGGAGAGGGGAGGAGAAGTAGACAATAGTTGAAGCAGACAAGAGAAATGGAGGGAAAAGGAGGCAGGCTGCGGAGAGGCAGGGATGCAGGGAGGCAAAGACTGAGTCGAGGGAGGTGATGTGACTGAAAAGAAAAGGTGAGAGAGGGAGCGAAGGGTGAGCGAAGGCAGGGAGGGACCTGGCAGGGTGCAAAAAGAGTTCTGACAGGGGATATAGACAAAGGTGTGTATCCCTGTGGCTTTTGAAGTAGGTTATGAAAGTAGGCCCAGAGTCATGTGGAGTGTGTTCTCATACTACTGAGCTGAACGATAGGGGGCTCAACACCTCTCCTGCCAGGGAACACGGTCTGAAGTACTTCAGAACACCCTAAACTACATAAACACTTGTATATGAGTGTCTTTCTGCTCACCTTTGTCAGTGTGTCTGAGTGTGTGGTTCTGTGTGTGTGTGTGTGTGTGTGTGTGTGTTTGACAGCTTATGTCAGTATTTGTCTCTTCTGCTGTCTTTTACTTGTGTATATGTGTGTTTCAGCGTGTGTGTAATATTTGTCAAGTCGCAAACTTAATTCTTAAAAACATTAAAAGTAAGGTAAAGAGATAAAACATCCAACTTTGTAGTTCCAAAACTGTTTTTCCTGTGTACCCACAACTGTCCGCCCACAGTAAGTACAAATCTTTGAGTTTATTTTTTCATTCCACCTGAGAATACTTCCCCATATGTGTCAGCATTTGCAACTAAATCTCCTGCCAGCAAACAGTTACCTACATGTAATTATCCCAAAACTCAGTTGTATAAAGCTTCTCAGTGTTGCAGTTTGTTTGCCAAAAGCCCACTGGATCAAATTGCCAAGTTGGCTGAACTACACAATAACACACAATTAAACTGTATTTAGCTGGGGAGCTTTCCAACTAGCTCTCCCACCACTCCTCTGTTCCTCACACCTATTCTCCACTTTTTGTTTGTTTTTCTCCAGTCTCAATATATCTCTTTCAGTCATCCTCTTTTTTCCATTACTTCCTTTTGCATTTACAGTATATTCACTTCTCTGATATCTTTCTGCCTCTCTTTCACTCTGTGTGCCAACCCCATCTTGTGTGTGTGTGTTTGTGTGTGTGTCTCTGTGTGTGTGTGTGTGTGCACGCACTGTATGTGGGTATCTCATTCCTTTCTCTCACTTAATTATATTCCCTTACTTTCCATTATTCTTTACAGTTTCTTCCCACAGGCGGTAAAGATAAGGAATTTGTTATTGCTTGCTTTATTTTTTTAAGACCTTATGCTAATTTCTTCAGGGGAAGAGAAAGTGTAGGAGTCTTTTTCGATGGTTTATGGATTCATTGTTGAGCTCAAAATTGATTTCTCTTCCTTAGCTATTGTAAAGGTCTGATTTAAAGAGGAATTCCACAGTTTTAGTGGCTAAGATACAATATACGACTTATACAAATTCATACCAGGCAATAGTTTGTTGTACAAACTATTATCTACCAATGTGTTGCAGGCTCAGAATGAAATGCTGGGTCCAGTCAGGTGCAACACATTTAGTTACAGAAGTTACCTGCGCAAAACACATTTACAACAAAAGTCAGCTGCACTCCTCATATCATTGTTTGTTGGACTCGACGTGCAGCAGCTCTGCCATTTCTGTCACAGCCTCGCTGTGATCAGTGGATTCCTTGTGTTTGTCTCTGTTTCCCCTGCTTCCTCTTGTGTCTCCTCCCCCTGCCTGTGTCTGTGTTTGATTGGCAGAGGCGGGGCGCATCCAGTGGAGAGTCCACACACCTGTTTTTCATCAGCTGCCATATAAATACCCTGGTTGAACCTTCTCGCCGCTCATCCCAGTGGTAACCTCACGGCCAGTTTTTCTAGTGAACTTGTTACTCCAGTGTTTCCTCCTCCACGTGCTGTTGCTGTGCCTCTACCTCCTGCTCTCGGAGACTGGATCTAGTCTCTACCATTCACCCCCCAGGCCGCCTTGGATCACAGTCTGCTCCATCCCACTCTCTCCCCGGGCCATCTACACTATATTATCATTGACTGTGTTTTCATTAAAGACCTCTGTTACTGCTTTACCTGGTGTCTTAGTCTCTTTGTCTGCACTGGGGCCCTTTTCTACAAAATTCTGACAATTTCTCCAGAACGTGAACTGGGCTGTAATCACCGTAGCCTACAATTCTGCTACAGACTTCTTGAAAGATTTCACTTAGATCATTGAGCACACAATAGCTGTAAACATGTACAAGTGGAAACTAAGCCTAAACATACAGTATTTCCCACTTGAATAGCTCTCTATTTTGACAGATGATTATGTGTTTTTTTTTTGTTGTTTTGTTGTTTTCAAGATCCCTCTTTGTCGGGACCCCAGCTGCATCTCCATTCATACGAATGTTTTTTTTTGTTTTTTTTTCATGCGAGGCTAAAGTTGTTTCAATAAGCCTAGCTTTTAGCCCTCCTCGGCTAATTCTCTTCAGGCTAAATAATTGCCTGTCTGCTAGCAATGTTCTTTACTTTCACCCAGTCCAACAACAAAACACAGTTCACAAGTCACAGTAAAAAGCTGTAAAATAACACTCAGCAAACTCTTGGGTTTGGTTTACAGAAAGTAGGCCTAAATATTTTACTGGGCTTTAGTCACTTTAAATGACCATTAATGCTAATTGAAACTTTTATTAGCCTGTGACTTGCTAATGCTAATTGTAAACGTTAATCACTAGTGTTAATCAGTAGCACTTCTATCAACCCGCAAATTGCTTATGCTATCGCTAAGACTATTGACTAATGCATCCAGCATGTAAATTCACAGTATTATCTTTGGCCCACCTGTCTTCACACTTTATTGTCATATTGGCACAAATGTACTGTAAAATTGTATGTTAATCATGTATGGGCCTCAACTGATGATGTGTTTTAACAGACCAAAAAGTCACAGTTGCTAACATCCTTTCTTTCTCAAAAATAAAAGTTGACATTTATTTTGCTGTTTGTAACTTTAGGAATGACAAGGTCACATTTCACTTAATGTGCCCATTTATCTGCGACCTCAGTTGGAGAGGTCTGTCTGTTTATCTCTTCACAAGGAGCTGTCTTCCTGGGTAGAGCTCTGAGGGACTTTATCTTGGGTAATTGCAAATTGAAAAAAATGATCTAAAATAAAAGCAGATTTGGCATCATGCAAACACATTAAGAGGACATATTAAATCTCATGCTAAAATTACCTCCTATCAGAGCCTCCTTTTGCTCCTTGAGAGGAAAATGTAATGCATTCTCCTCAAGCTGTCCTCCTGTTGTTTTTTATACATAATGAAACCAATTTAGAGGTAATTGCCTCCTTGCCACACCTCTGATTTGTCCAGTGTCTAGTAATGACAGTGCTGTGCATGGAGTGATAAACCAAAGGGAAACACAGAGTAATTTGTTGTTGTGTATGGGTTAAAAGGAAAGAAGTTCTCTGGGGGTGTACTCGAAGGACATGTAGAACATTACAGCGTAACAAGCATGTAGATGAAACATGCATGATTTTGTTTGCATTATTTATTTGTCTAACATGTACACAAACAGATGTGATAAAGAATCAAAAAAATGTGATGTTTGGAACTGGAGCATTATCACATAATTCATATGTTCAACATGTAATCTACATTTGTTTTATTTCACTTCTACTGACTGATTAATTATACCTTCAGTCTTATTTTTGGCCTTCATTCTTATTAGTAACAATAAGACTGAAATCACAATGTTAATTGCCAAGATTTGGCAACATGGTGACATTGCTGAAAAGAAGTCTGATAGCAAGAAACACTGGTTTTCTGGCCTCATCAGAGGCAGTTGTGTGTGGGCAAAAGATGTTTTTGTTGTTGTTTGGTTATCAAAGAGGACAATATTGGCATTAAATCTAATATTCCAGATGCAAAAAATATAACAGAAAATCAATTGAAATTTAAGACAGGCTCTGTATGTGGCAAAAAGCAACCATGTCTCCTAGGAATTCTGTTTAATAACATAGCAATTACTACTATATACAGTGTTTCCAAATACATTTTGACAGACACACAGTTATTCCCTGGATTTTATCCAGGTTTTTGTGATTGACATTTCTGTACTGCACACAGCTCACGGTGAGGTGGTTGAAGTGGATGGAGTGTGTACAAAGCACAGTACTTTGATACCGCATACCAGAGTTCACATCCTGTGTCCTGTCTCTTTGTTTAAGGTTAGGGGAAGATTGTGGTTTTGGTTAAATGTGAATAACCTCTACACATCCAGTCATTTTTAACTTTCTCAATATTTAACCAAGACCATGATCTTTGCCTAACCTTAACCCAGTGCAGTGAGTGCCTGATCATAACCATAAAAATCCACCATAACCATATGAACCAATAATCTGCTAATTTTATAATATACATGCTGTATTTATACTGTTTACCTATCTTTGGCTTGAACGGCCATGAATTAATACTAAACCTAGAGAATTTAAACTCCCTCAACTGATGTGCAGTGTCATTATGTCAAGTCACAAACAGACATTTGCTGTTAGCGCCTTGTTTGACAGCAGTTTCATTTTGTTTCAGCTATATTGCTACCTTAAGGCTCTAATATGCACACACTCACACATCTCATCATATTAATACTGCACACATGTCAGTGTACCAGCCTGTGATCACATCCAGAGGTGTACCATGAGTGACAGCTGGGATTGGGCCCAACCCCGTGACCTGGGGATCAGACAACAACAACAACAACAACAACAGACAGACGGAACAGACAGACGAATGGGCGATAGATAGATACTGGGAAAGTTGAGGTAAAGGAAACTATTGTACAATGCATCCACAGGACTCTTATTGCTGATGCGCCACTGGTTCCCAATGGATCATTGATGCATCGTCTTCACACATTATTTACACACACACACACACACACACACATTTTGAGTGATAATGGTCATTTATCTGAACAGCTGGCTAGATTTTATTATTAGCAAGTACATCTTATGCAAGTTCAGACTGTGCTAATCAGCCAGAAGGCCTGATCAAACAGATGGGGTGGGGTGCATGGGTGGGTATTAGGAATACATGAAAAATAGTGCCAGGTCGCACAATTCTTGTTTATCCTGGTAGACAGCATGGTGCCTCATCTCATCAAAAGGCAAAACATATCAGTTTTTTATACTCCTGTTTTGTAGCAAGGTCATAACGTCCTCTCCTAACACTGGCCAATAGGAGCACAGAGGACTGGTGAAAAGTTATGTTTTATGTTCATTTCATGCAGCTGTATTTGCAGTATTTAGAAGAAATGGGAGCAACATATGTCCACACTGTTTTGATCATAGCGAACAAAAGTAAACTGTTAGACAGCTCAGCACTGCTTTCCGTGGATTAACTTGCATTTCACATCCAAACAGGCAACATTGACCGCATCTCAGCGCGATGCAGCTTTAATATGACCCTGTAACATAAAACTCCTACCGGCCTTTTGTCTGGTGGACATGTTGCAATCATCTCTCCCATCCATTGCTTATTTCCTGCTGATTCTGGGTTTTCAGCTCTTTTCTTCTTCCCCTGAACAAAGAAATCGTGAAAATACATAGACCTCCCTAATACTCTCAAAACCATTTTCGGTGGGTCTCAAGCAGATGAGATGGTAAAACACAGCTGTTTTCTTGGGAGTTTCCATCTGTTTTTATTCTTCACTATTGTTTGTCTCTGTCTTTTCTTTCTCACTCCTACTTCCTTGTATGTCTGTGTTGTGCATTTGTGTGTAGTGTTTGTGCTCATTCCTTTATACATTTATTCTGCATATATTTACATCCTTGTGTTTTGCAGTGCATTTCATATTTGATTCACTTAGCACATTTGGCTGTTTCATGTGAGCTCACGCAGTCGGCGCTTACAGGCCTAGTTTGCACCTCACACTCATGGGGTTCTTGCCTCACCTGCTTTTTCACCGCAGGTTTTGTTGTGCTGTGAGCCACCTTGACCTACTGATGTAGCTGATGCATGACTCCCACCTTTCTCATTGCCAGCAGTGAAATGAATAAATACAGCAGAGTGCTGGAGTAGTCTATCTGATTTTACTCACAGCACTTTATAGCTTTAGCATACAATTATAGTAGCTGGGCAAGCAATGGCAAAATTGAAAAAAAAAGTCATAATCTAGCGTTTGATGTTGGTTGCATGAATACACAATTGATCAGGCTCCCCTGCTGCCATCTGTACTGCAACACACTAAATAATCTATTTAATTTCCCTGGTGACCGCGGGCTATCATTTATCTCATCACAGAGACTACAAAGTGATAGATAAATGCACACTTCTTAGAATGAGATAAATCACACGCCATATGTCTTCGCTGTACTTAACACTTGCCTTATGGGAGGGGGGGGGATCCATCTTTGTGTTTCCTCTGCTATTTAATACTCGGATACCCAGAATCACCCAGATGAATTTCATTTATCAGTTTTAGTGAAAGTGTATGCAGGCTATTGTAAGTCTGAGCTTAGAAGCCTTTTTCAGCGCTGAGATAGAGCAGAGAGAAACTACTGTTGAACTGTGGCATGTTTGAAAGAACATCACATCTGTTAAAGTTATACAGTATATCTGTTCTCAAAATTGTAACCATATATGTGGTCTATCTACAGGAT
Organism: Lates japonicus; assembly: GCA_033238685.1. Lineage (NCBI taxonomy): Eukaryota > Metazoa > Chordata > Actinopteri > Centropomidae > Lates > Lates japonicus. The sequence continues at coordinate 2,294,789 of BRZM01000038.1, read as the reverse complement.
TACGTGAAATATGCACAGCTAATGTAATTTGTGACGCTTTAGTATGTTGCTAGTCATGTACCTGTATGTTTGCATGTAACAGTTCAACGCAGCGTCCATGCTGCCCTGCGCTGTGTGCACACCCCTGGTTTCTCCTGCACAGGTTGGCATTTGGTCAGCACTTGCGTGAAACTGTGCTAGGACTCTCTGTCATTACCTCACACACGCGGTTTATTTCTATATTTATCTCTCTCTTTTCCCTCCCTTTGGAAACTCTTCTTCTTCTTCTCCCCCTTTTTTTCCTTCTCTGCAGGGCTGTCAACATTCCTCACCGGATGGCCGCATCCCTGCTCCCCAGAGGACTCCCATCTCCGCCTGCGTGCTATCTATTGTTAATAATATCACCTGGACTTGGGCCTTTGTGACACCTCTCACCCCAGGGGCGTCGACATGCTGTATAACCAATGCAGGCTCACACGGTGCTTGGTGTACAGATGCTAGAAGCAGTTCTAACCTATAAGCTATAGCAGAATGTGAGCCGATACATAATTCATAGAGTCAAGTCATATGGCCTTGAGCGATGCTGCTGAGAAAGTTAAGTGTAGAGAGCAGCCATGGAGGAGGTCTGTGTGCAGCTGCCTGTGCAACAGTTTGCTTGTCATAAGATTTGATCTAGGAGCTAATTGAACATGACGTCAGTTGAGAGTGCATCATGGTGTGCACTGAAAAGCAGCGGGATCGCTCTGAGTCTGAGCTTAATGTTCCTAAAATGAGAAGTGCTTTTTAAAAATGGCTGCTCTAAGGGATCTTCAGTTGGTCTCCAGGTAGGTGTGTGTGTACGTGGAGGTAGATTTGGCTGTCACACACACATATAAAAGTGTTATTTTTGTTTGTTTGACATTTTGTGGCATCAGGTTGCATTCTGTTTGCTCCATTTACCTTCAGCCCACAGTCCTTTTTCGCTTACACCTACGACTGCGCTGCGAGCAAAATCATCAACACAGTGTGAAACATGGGTAAGCAAAATAGCTGGACGGAAAAAAGAAGTGCAAGATGCAGAAATGAAGCTGAATGGTGAGTGGACAGGGGGCTCCAGCGAGGGCACCGAGTTTTGGCCATCTCTAGCCGGGCGGACTGAGCAGGTTGAGAAGATGAAGAAATTATTAAAATGTGCCACGGCCACAAAGTGCTCTTGGAGTAATTAAGTCGACAGCAGTTTGGCTCCAGCAGTTCCACACTGAGTGTGTAATGTATTTCAATAATGACAGCGCATGGCAGCAAACTGGCTTGTCGTCACGCTCTCTCTCTCCTGGGCTAATCCTGTTACTGCTGACCACTCTGATGGGGCGTGACTCCAGCCCTGCTGCCTGCCAGCCACTTTTCTGGGGAAGGAGGGATGAGAACAGGGATGGACACAAGAGAGAGAGAAACAGAGGGAGCAGCCTTTTTGTTTCCCTGTGTAGTTTCTCAGTTGTTTGCTCGTGTGCATGCAGATGCACTTGTGCATATTCAGTGTTGATTATCATTTTGTATACGGTATTTGCGTGAGATTTCAAGTGCTTGTCATGAGTGTGGTCATGAGCCGGCATGGGTCAGTGCATATCTACGGTAAATGTTTACTCAGTCCACAGTGAATACTCCCCATCCCCTCCCTGCTTACGGAGTGGGTTTTCAGCATCATCTCGGGCTGGGAGCCCATCCACTCTCGTTCAGCCACAATGGCTAATCCTGACACAGGCAGCAGCGGCGAGCAATCAGCACTCACAGCCCAGAACATAATGGAAACCTGCCTGTCTGCCTATCTGGGTGGATGTCTGTGTGGATGACTGGCAGGCCGGCTGCTCATCTGGATGTTTGCCTTTTGTGTCTCTGTGGCTGGTTTGATGGCTGGGTAGACAGTGTGTTGGACCACTGGTCATGTAAAGTCTTTCTGTCTGTAAAGAAGTAAAGCACACCAGAAACTGCAGTGAGGTGCTGATCATGCCAACTATGAAAAAAATAAAAACAAAAAACAAAAAGATGATAGATCTGGGTCCTTCTCAAGATGCCTGAAATGTCATCTAATGAACATTAAAAAAAAAAAAAACCTTTCCATGTGCATGTCTTCCTGTCTGCCTGGCTGCTTACTGTGTGTGTCTGCTGGTCCGAAGTGCTGATGCAAGATAACTGGTCAGTTATTCCTAGTTCAGCATCTCTCGGAGATAATTCATGCTTATATATTCTCTGCGTGGTAAGAAGAAAAGCCCTGTAGCGACAGATTGTTGTATGTTGCCTGGTTGTATTTTCTTACTATATTAACACGTATGAGCTTTTTAGCCATGCTAGCAGCTTAGCTGTATGCTAAAACATGACCAGGGTTATGCCAGGGATAAAATATCTAAACAACTAGTGGATAAACTGCCATGAATTTTTGTGTTTAATGCTAACTGGTAAATATTTGCATGCCAACACGCTAAACTAAGATGGTGGACATGGTATATCTGATATACATTAGTATATAAACATTAGCATTTAGCGCAGAAACACTAACATGGCTATGTGTTAAGGTGTCAAAATGCTTCAAGTTTTCTCAGATGGTGAAACCTTCTACCTCTATGGTTTTCCAGTTTTTGTTGAAAATTTTAATATAATTTTATATATTTTAATATCTTTTTCTCTTTTTTTCCTCCATACAGTGTCTTTGCTTTTCTGTAGCCTGTTGTTTCATAGCACATAGACAATATGATATATCATGTTCAACTGGCCTTTTCATGGAAGACATTTTGACATGTCACAGTAGGAAGGAAATGAATGAATGATGGCTGAATTCCAGTTAGCTGCTACTGTTCCTGGAATTGAGCATGGTGGCTCTGGAATGCTTAAATAGAGCAGAGCCATCTTAAATATTTTTAGTAACATCTGTGCTTTTCCTACTATAACAAGTCAAAATGTTTGTTGTGCAAAATATGCATTTGGCTAATTAAGCTTAGCCTCTTTGTGGTTAACTTCTAAATAAAGACAAAATTGATGTGGTGTTCTTCTACAGTCATTATTGACAGTGTCAGGGACCTGAAATCTTGCCATTTCAGAGTGACTGACTCTATTTTCGTTGAATGTTTCTTGTGGGAGAATTTTAAAATAGAGAAAGTAACCTCTGTACCCGAGCAACATTGTTCACAGTCAGTTTGTCGACAGGCAATTTTACCTCTCGAAGCCAAATACGTTCTGTATGTGTAACCAACCTCCCATAACCTTTTTTACTTCAAATATAAGCTCCCCAGTAATATTACCTTTAACTTGTTGTGTTTTTGTCTAAAACACTGCAAAATACATTTTACCAGAAAGCTGAGGTGTATTACTGTAGATGTGTTTTTCCTGCAGTACCTTTCAAATATTGGATCACAGCAAATAGTCTTTAATGGGAGGAAATAGGTTTGTCCCTGGGGCTTGTAGTACAGAGGCAGCCCCAGCGCCTCAGACCTCTCTCTCTCTCTTTCTCTCTCTCATTCACTCTCTCTTTTTTTCCCTCCTCTTTTGTCTCTCTCTATTACGATGCTGTTTGATGCTTACACTCTGCTACAGTTTTTGAGCACGCACCGTTGTGCACGCTAAAGCGTTCCCATAATGAGGCCAGAGGTTGTCAGGAGGAGAGGGGTATGGCAGGGCGGGGATAAATGGAAAGATGTGAGATATTCCGGAAGAGTTGGATGAAAGACAAGAGAGACAGATAAGTTAAGGAAAAAGAGCAAGAGCTGTATGTGTGAGTGAGTGTGTGTGTGAGTGTTTTGTTGGGGGGGTGGAGGAGGGATTGCAGATTTGCAGCATGTCCAAAGTCTGCTGTGACAGCCTGACGACCAGGCCAAGGCAGTATCAATTGTGTTAGCACAAACTTAGAGTTCAAAGGTCATTGAATCCTATTTACTTTTTCCATTCAGAACGTAACATATGGGGGCAAGGTTTGCACTACATCACCTGTGACATCCATGAATGAAGATGGTTGCGTAACTTCAAACCTAAGGCCACTAAACAACACAGGGACAGTAAGTTTTTTTTTTTTTTTTTTTACCTGAGCCACAAACAAAGATAAAACCCTTTCATGCCAAAGATGTCTATTCCTGTCTTTCTTCGCTCAGAGGTGTGTGAAAAGATACTTTGCATAATCCAGTGGCATCCGTACACAGTGAGCTTTAGAGAGATAGAGCAGGAGTAAACAGGATTCCCCCCAGCTGCTACTGCTCTCACCTGCTGGAGGTGGACTGCAAAAACCAAGGCCATATTTCGCAGAGCTAAAGGCTTTCCATGCAAAGGACCACTTTCTAGCTGAAGAACTCACATGCCGATGAATTAAATATGACTTGATGAATACCGTATGACTGTTTGTGCAAAGACTGCAAAATATTCATGAAGGAAAAAAAAAATGCAATCATCACACTTTTTTGGTGAATTTTCAGAATTTTACATTAGTTGGCCTTCACATGGATGGGGCAACTACTGATTGCTATCCTACTTTGTGTATAACAGCTTTTTGTGCAGATTTGAAATGCAAATGGATTTCATGGCTTGCATTTGCTATTATTTAGTGTTTGTTAATGTATTTTTATATTTAAGAAATTGCTCTGTGACTGTTGCCTACTTACAAAACGTATCAGTCTTGTCTCATCTATTCTTCCAAATATGTGGACTTAAATAATTTATTTGCCAATACATGTATGGCTATAACATACACCACTTTTTCCTCTTTTCTTCAGCTCAGTTTTTCATTTATTTACACCTTGCCAAGCTCTTTCTCTGCTCCAGCTGACCACCTTTCATATATACCAATCTCAACTAACAGGCCATCAACAGCACCCAGAGGGCTTCAGCATGCAATATTGAAGATTTCCATTAGTGCTGAATTGTTTGGAGGAACCTTGAAGAGTGTTTGTGCATCAGGAAACAGACCTGAACCATCATCATCACAGGAAAGACAGACGAGAAGTCAAGAGGAGAGGAAGGGGGGAGATGGCGGGAGACCGCAGGGGAGGTTATAAAGGAAACAAAGAGAAAATAGATCAAAATTGAATAAAACAGAATTCAATATAAAGGTACATGAGAATATCAGCATGTGTTGCTCTTGCTTCACATTTCCTGTCTGGTCTAAAGCGTGATGACTTCCCGGGAGAGTGTCAGCCAGGGAAATTCCAGCACAGCAGAGAACCCGACTCATCCTCTGTTTATTTGACTGGCACACAAAGATTCAAACATACAGACACATACTCCTGTTTGATTCACACTCCCTAACAAGACTGGTACAGCTAACTGGTTACTGTATCTATCTGTCTCTGTTTATGCCTTAGGTTAGTAAGTTATTATTTGACTGCTTTGTACTGCGTTTCATCTGAGAGAAAACACATTTAAAGCAGCATGTAGAAATCTTATATGCATTTGTTGATTTTTGTGCAGATTTCCAGATGTGTGTGCACATTTACAAATCTGAGCACACATTTACAGATTTGTTTACACTTTCCCAAATCTCATTGCACATGTGAATCTAAATACACATTTATATATACATATTTAAATTTAGTTTCACAACTCTCCACACACATTTGAAATTATATTGTCACAAAAATGCCCCCATACAGAAGCATATTAGTGAAAAAACTCAAATGTATTTTAAAGGTCACATATTGTACCTGTGTCTTTATTGATCATAAAGCAGGTCTAGGTGCTATATAAATACTGTGAAGTATCAAAACTCTCAGTCCACGGAAAAATACACACAGCCTTTGTTCAGTGCTTCCAAACAAACAGGACTTTGGGATGTCACAACTGCACAGTCATCGCCCTCAGCCATTTTGTTTTAAATTTATTAACAACATAACACCAAGCAGCCATTCCATTGGATGTCAGGAAGCCAATATATATTTGTACAGCCCTCCCAAGGATAGTAATATTGATAGTTATATTGAGGTAATTTTTGGTATTTAAACTCTTCTAACTCTAAAATGGATGCCTGCATATCTTACCTGTACTTACCCCTGATGAAAAGTCAAAGTTTGATTCTAGGTCCTAATCTAGACTCTATTTGCACTAAAAGAAGAATACAGCATACTCCAAATTAGAGTGTAACTTGTATGTTTTCACACCAACATTTCAATGGCAGAGTGGGCTGAAAGATGGTACTTACAGAACTTCTTTCATCAAAGGCTGTGGACGCAGTTATCTAACAAAATCAGCAATTAACTGCAAAGAAGCAGAGACAATTCAGTGAATACGGCAACCTAATTAACTTTCACCATGTGAATGTTTTTCTGGCAAAACACTTCTGATAGTAGAACAGACTCTCCTAGACCGTGTGTGTGTATGTGGTGTGGGGGTGTGTGTGCACTGCGCTACATACTGGTTTGTGTGTTCGTTTTCTATTTTCATTAGACACATAAGGACTCGCTGCTGTCCTCTGCCCAGCTGTGAAAGTAACAGCCTCCAGGTACATCGATGCGCCGTTAATTCCGTGGCTTAATGCTTTTTCCTGCACGTACACACTCACGTCTACCCGTACACACACATAAGCATAAGTGCAGTCTCTCCATTCAAGCTAGCACATTCTAACATTATGAGTTCTGGAGAGGGGCTTTCCATCACTGTCTTCGGTAAAGTGGAGCTTTGTGTTTAGTGCAGTGTTAGTATTTGGAACGCTTGCCTGTCTGTATCCAGGCATAATGACATATGTTTATAATTCTGAGCAATTAATCCGATGATGACATTGAAAAAAAGGCTGTAGGTCACAGTATATTGATCTCACCAGTCGACTCATCCAGTTTTTCTTTGATTATATTCACACACACACTCTCTGGCTCGTCAGCAGTCATACCTCTAACTGCGGCCCTTGAGGAGGAGACCTATCTCAGCAGGTGACAGCTATCAATCCAGCCTCAGGGTCGATGGAGGGATAGAAGAAAAACCCCTTTCATCTTTCCTCTCACTTCTCCGTCTCTCACTGTGCTCACTCTCCCTCCTTCCTTTCAACTGCACCTTCCCATGTCTGCAGAATTCTCAGAGCGCTAAAGCACTAGTCTGAGACAGTTCTTCGAGACCCTTATTATTATTATTTTTTTTTTTGATGATGATGCACTGGCACATCTTTGTTTTCCTGTCCCCTGCCTCCTTCCTCTTCTATCACCTCTCATTCACACAGATTTGTGTGAATGTTCTGCAATACACTTGTGGGTGAGGGAGCAAATCGACAGCAGAAGATGGACTTAAGTTTCTGGCACTTAATTCTGTGGAACAAATGTCAAGACAATTCTCCAGTGATGCTAATTCTGTACCCGTGAGTACTTGTTGAATGTTTTGGCTGCGTACACAAGCAATCACACAAATCCACTTTCAGCTGGGGCTCAGTCAGAGTCTATTTATGGTTGGCCTGATTGGAAAATAATTCTTACTGTTTAAAGGGACACATCAAGCACTATTGTGGTCTGTGACAGTTCAGTTAATATTTGGAAATATGAGCAACTTTTTCTCAAAGCCAGAAATTAGAGAGCTAAGTAGGACATCATATAATTTTAGTCAGATTTAAATTGCATGCCCAATATTTGCTCCATTTTCCCTTTAATCTTTGTTTGCATTTTTTGATTTGGGAAAAGGAATGGTCAGTGCTTCTCCATTTGCACATCAACATGATTTCCATCTTTCTCCATTTTCCCTCTGTCTCCTATTTTTTTCTGTCCCTCTTTCCTCACTTCTGGACGATGTCAGTGTCAGAGTGTTTTCTTCTTCTCCTCAGGCTCCCAGGGGAACATAGTCATTTCTGCCCCCTCCCCCCAATCACCTCATCATCATCATCCATCTGGGAGGCAGGATAAGCATTGCATGGGACATTAGGCCCATTACCCAATCACGACAGGCCACCAGCCCTGGCCCACCGACTCTCCCTCTTGCTCTCACACCACGCTCAAATTTACTGGAAAGGATGCCATGTTAAACACACGTTACAAGGGATCGCTGGGGCTGTATCAGTCTTTGACTGGTTGTCACATCACTAAATGATGTTGGAAAAATGTTTCCAAGTCACATGTTCACTTCTTGTCTAAACCAACAAGCTTGTTCTGTCAGATATGTAGTAGTAATTATTCTTTTGCAAAGGAATAGTGACCTTCAGAGTATGTGGCATCTACACACTAATGTGAAGTACCAGTCAGGGCATCACCAAGTCAATAGGATACATACATCTTACATACACACTATGAACTTTATAATATATAAGCTACACTTCTGTCACTTTAAAATGTGAGGGAGATGACTCAAAAAGATCTACTAAACTTTTGCTTTTAGCTTTGATCAACAGAGCTTCATTTTGAAACAGAAACTATACCATAAAATCAGCAATTAAATTAATGAGTAAAAGTGACTTTACATCAGAAACCTGTCATTTAGTCAGATCCAAGGTAGCAAAGTGAGAGGACAGATGATGAGGTACAGGTCTTGACAGGTTTGTGGTAAGAGTTGAGAAAAAGTAACGGTCAAAGCAGAAATGTGGTATATCCCACATGCTATCGACACTCATCTCACTTTGCTAGTAAGATTGTTAGAGGTGCATTCTCTATGAACTTCGGTTCATCAGTTGTCGTCTTCACTATCGGCAGTGCTGCTTGATGAGACTGTCACTGAATGATGGGGGTGAGGCAGGAGAGGGTATGGGGGTGAAGAGGAACACGGAGGCAGGAGTTGGTTATTATCGAGACGATGCTCTGGCCCTTGTGGGTTATCTTGTTGGTGCTGAAACTGCTGTGTCAGTGTGCATGGTCTTGATCTGAAGGGAGATGGCTGTCAGAGGATGTACCAAAGGTATTACAGTAATGTCTGCTTTTATATTTTCGAGCAGAGTCCTGTTTCAAATTTTGGGGAGTAGCAGGACTGTGATTTCCAGACAGAGGGTAGAAAAAAACATGAATCTGGTTTTACCTTGTGGAGTTTTCAGCTCATTTATTTGGTTAAGCTAGCCGTGGCGAACCGCCGTCAATTCGCTGTTCATCTGGTCTCTTTCAAAGTAACAGAACTCCCTGTCGAGAAAAACTGCGTGAACATTATGCGATACAGTACATCCTGTGACAACCATCTCGCTCCAGATGAACCATGCGCATTCAGCACCAGCTGAGGGCCAGGCCTCGTCTCACTGCCCCGCTGCCATCATTCGTGACGATCAGCGCAGCACCGGCGTGAACAACTGACGAACCCGGTTCGCCGAGGCTCACTAACTGTCTTAAGCAAAGTGAAATGAAATAACATCAACAGGAACTATGCTGCATTCTGTTTGACAGGGCCACGAACTCTGCCACCAGGCCTGTCGGGTCTGTGCCACTAAATAATCTGTCACTCGCTGGCTACAGCGGATGCGGGCGGAAGGGTTTTGTGAGGTCACTTTGCTCGTTGATTGCTGATTTTTGTGAGCAGTTTCGTTTCGAAAATGAAACTCTGATCAGCTGAAGCAGTTTAGTGGATGCGTCTCCCTCCGCATTTTACAAAGTGACAGAGATAACGGCATGTATTATGGGGATTCGTGGTATGTTGTAGCCAGATGTGTGTCTGATGCCCTGACGCTTCACGACCAGATCGAATGCTGCATGCTGTTCACGCGAGAATGATTACCCGTAATCTGGGCGGAACAACGTTGATTTGAACGAAACAGACTTGAGCGTTTTCAACATCATTGATGATCGACAACCGGTGAAAGAACGATACGGCCAGCGATCACTGTGGCTGTGTTTAACGTGGCGTCGCTTTCCGGCAAATTGAGCGTGGTCGTGAGCGGAAGTCGAGCCAGGCTGACCTCGTGAGCAAACCAATGAGCTGATGCAATGTCACCGGATGGATGATGAGGGTGAGGGCAAAATGACAGCCACAGGAGCCTGAAGATCTGATCGTCGGGAAATGAGGAAGGGACGGACAGAGGAGAATGGAAGATGAGTGGTGTGCAAATAATTCCTTTCACAGGTCAGGTGTGAGCAGATTGAGGAGGTGGAGCAGGCTGTTGGACGTACGGTGGGCTCTGGGCAAGGTATGTGGTGTCCTGTGAGCCTGATTTCTGGGCGAGAAAGACTGGCTCATGTTCAGGTAATTAACTGGGCAATGCGGTTTTGTGAGGCCGATGTCGCTGGCTGGTGAGGCCGGCCACCAGTCAATTGACTTAAATGGTGCGACTGACTGGCGAGGCCAGTTTCGCTGTGTTGCTGACGCGGCAAACATTCGACAATACTGCGGTGAGCCAATCGCACAGATGTCTTGACGACTGTTCCGCAGAATGGTGCCAGAAACACGGTCCGCTTCTGCTGATCGTTGCTCCCTCTTCCTGAAGACGAAGTTCACTGAGTCTTGTAATGATAAAGAGAACAATACGTAACCCCCAACAGAACACATCAGTAACCGATTTATCGCGGCCCTTTTACTGAGCTTGATCTCCTCTTTCGTTCACAGCCACGATTCAATCGCAGATCGCGCGTGTGGTGACCATCATCTCCTCAGCCCGAGGCAGCCTCTCGCACGCCCGTTCACCCCGAACATCACCAGCAGCGCAGCGCCGGCGAAGGCAACGTCGTCCTTAATAATGAAATCAACTCACATTCGCCCCGAAATGAACACAGTGAAAGGATGTTCAGTGACAGCCAGCGAAGAGTTTCGTACATTTAGTTCAGGGTTCCGCAGCCTTTTGAAATTACTTGTATTGTTAACCGAAGAAGGAATCGACGGCATCAGAAAACAAAGTTGGGGATCATCAGTTATGGTTTTGTGTTCAAGTTTCGTTGACGAGAAAGCCATACCAATAGCCAAAAACAAGATAGTTATGGTCAAACGCCTCATCTCAAAGTCAGGGTCCGGATATGAAACATAATATATCGTTCAGCAAACTGGCAATGAGGAAAGTTACGATTATCAAGAGCCCGGATGCTGCAAACAGACCAGTTTGGTTGTCACATGGCCTGTAGCCGAGATGACGTTGCCGAGGACAGCCTGTCACGCACCTTAGCTCCCAGTCCATTGACGGACACAGGACATGTATGTAGTCAATAAAGTTCGGCGACGAAGAAAGCTAATAGGTTCGCCGTTTAAACGTCACAGACGACTTTAACCAACCTTGAACCAACGTTGCTTGTTCGCCAGCCGTGGCCGAGGTCTACATAAAAACGATCACGTTTTTTCACTTCAACATCCTGCATTCTGCAATTGAAACAGGACTCTGCCCAGAACAGCATTGCACATTTTGGCACACGGTGACAGCCCCCAGACCACGCACACGAACAGCTCAGCAATCAACAAGATAATTATTAGAGCATCGTCTCGATAATCATCTCTTGCTCTTCCATAGCCTTTTCACCTCTTTATACTTTTCTCTTCAGCCACTCTACTCATCAGCTGTCGCTGTCATCGGCAGCTGATGAGACTGTCACCGAATGATGGGGTGAGTGAGGCATGGGGGCGGGAAGAGGAAGGAGGCAGTGAGTTGTTATTATCGAGACGATGCTCTGCCCTTGTGGGTTATCTTGTTGCTGTGTCAGTGTGCATGGTCTTGATCTGAAGGGAGATGGCTGTCACAGGATGTACCAAAAAATGTACAATGTCTACTTTTATATTTTCCGACAGGGAGTCCTGTTTCAAATTTTGGGGGAGTAGCAGGACTGTGATTTCAGACAGAGGTAGAAAAAAACATGAATCTGATTTTTATATGGAATTTTTCAGCTACGGCTAGCTGATTAAGCTAACGTTAGTTCCAAAGGTTGGTTAAAAAAAGTCATCTACTAGCTGACCTGTTTTAAAACAACGACCCTGTTAAAGCTTCTTAAATATGAACTTATTGACTACATACATAATACTGTGTAAATAAATGTAATAAAGGACTGAGGCTAAAGATGCATGACCCGGGCACAACATTAGCATCCTCAACAGCTGATCCATCCATAAGGGTAAGCCCTACTATTCTAGTACAATATGACAATAAAATATGTAAGATCTGACACAGCATGTCAGGATAATGACATTAATGTTAACTTATGGTACTTGGACATTTGGACATTATTATTTGTGTTTTCCAATATGCTCAGTTTTTACAGAGAAGGCTTTTAAGGATGAGGTGTTTGGTGACCATAACTATATCTTGTATTTTGAGTGTGGTGGGGGCTATTGGAGTGTAAACTTTCCTCAAATCCAACAGAGAGCAGGACAGAGCCGCTAACCTTAGCCTAAAATTCCACATGGTAGGGAAAGACATCACAGAGTTGAAACAGAGTTGCTGGGAAACCACAAACTATAATGACTCAAAGGTTAAAAGACAACGGGATACTAATGCTTCTCGATTTTTTGGTGTCCCACTCCAACTTTTGACTCGTTTATGGTGCAAATCCAATTTTACAACTCAATACTTCAGTTTGACTATTACAAATTGAAATTTCCAAAACGCACGGTTGCACTAATTTCATCTCTTACCAAACTCTTCACTGTACAGTAATCCTGGAGACATCCTTTTACTCACTAATGTTGTTTCAGAACGAGTCATAATTTCAAAATTGGTTTCATTATTAAGGACTTGACATTTGCCTGACACCATTTTCCCACTGTTTAAACCACTTTTATGCTTCCCAAAAGCACATACTGCACAGTGATTATTCAGGGTGAGGCCAGAACAGTCACAAAGGAAATGCATCAGGTGAGGAGATGAAGATGAATACCCACTACACTTAATCCTACAGTTAGTCTGTGGCTGAGGTGAACAGAAAAGAGGAAGGAGTAAAATAAATAAAAAAAATTGCCTGATAAATCCAATTTTAATTCATGTTCTATTTAAATTTGAATTTTAATGCTATGGAAAACATGTCAGACAAAAAGCTAACAATGTCTGCTTGCACAGTTCACCAAATTAAAAAAAATCATCAAATCAAGTGCCAACAGAAGTGGATTGCGTCAAATATTTGGTATTCTCAAAGCCTATTGTATGAAAGAAATCTATTATTTGTCTGTCACAGTAATCGTTGACTCATCCTTGATCAGAATAATTAACTCATTGTGTGCATATACAGGATGTGTCACAGTATGTGTGCATATGTAGCTGTATATTTCATTGCATGTGTTTGCGTGTGTGTTCTGGTGGGCAGGGGTCTGAGTGTCACTCTTTGACAGTGCAGCCTGGATCTCGTAGGGATTTAGTGGTTTTGATCCACAGTGTGAGTGACCGTCAGGCACACAGACAGGACAGAGGGTGTAACGGGCCCCAAACCCCCAACTAATCTACTCATGGAGTTATCTCCTGCTAAAGGAGCTTATAGAGCCACTGTCTACCCCAGGGGGGCATCCCAGATGTACAGCACACTCCACACACACAGACACACTGCAGTCACTTGTTCGGGTAATTACGAGTTGTGATATCACTTACCTTACCAACTTTACAAAAGGTAGCCTTATGTGTGGGACAATAACTACCACAATAACAAAAAAAAAGCAAACAGCATATGAGTATTTGAAGGAGAAAATCTGATCTTATTTCCTGTCCCTGACTAGAACAACACACAGCAAGGGGTACCAAGGGAAATCTACAGAAGTTCAGCTTATCCTCTGTAAATGCATTATCTCATGGAGATGTTGTAAAGTTATTCCAACTGTTACACTGCCTACGCCTCCACAATCCCTACGCATCCACCCCTCTCCCCAGTGTTGGATATTTAATACATTGTAGACTTGTAGATAGATGATCCCTAAATAAATATAATGTCCCACTTCGCGTGCTGGGATGTTGGTAATGCAATAAGCCTGTGTAAGCAGAGGGCACACCAGCTGAGTACTGATCCCAATTTTGCTTGTCCAGTATAACAGGGTGGGCCAAAGATCACAGACTCTGGCACTGGATTTGGATAAAACTAAGCAGAACTAGAAGAATTTCAAACTCTGTGATACTTTGAAAAGTACTTTTTTTCATGTCACTGATATCAGAGAATCTTCAAACCCTGTTTTTTCAGTTAGTAGAACAATTCAACCTTTTGGGAAATACACTTGCTTCCTTTCTTGCCTATAGTCTTAGATGAAAAATGAATACCACTCTCATATCTGTCTAGAATCTGAAGCTCCAGCCAGCAGATGATGAACTTCGCTTAACACAAAGAGAGTGAAAGAGTGGAACAAGGGGGAATGGGTAGCCTGGTACTGTCCAAAGCCAACAAAATACACCTACTAGCACCTATAAAGCTCACACTATATCATGTTTGTTCAATCCATACGACAACTGTAGCGTTAAAACGAGTTGTGGTTTTGCAAGGAGTTATGTCCAGACGTGAGAGTGGTGTCAATCTGCTCATCAAACTCTCACAAGAAAGCAAATGACTATTTTTTAAATTGTGAAATGTTTGACCACTTAAAATTAATAATTGTTTTAAGTCTTTGTATTTTATTTTTTAGGAAGATAGCCATCTAATGAGTGTAGGAACAGGAAAATATCTTTTTTTCCTTGTACATTATCCACCCACTGATGCTAGAGTGTGAATGTGGGCATTCAGAAGCATCCATGCCTTGTTTTAGATTTTGAGCAGGAGAAATTCTGACTGCCTCTCCCTCTCCCATTCATCTATTATTACTGGTTATAATGATAATTCTGTGTATGTGTCATATTTTGGAGCAAAAAATCCATGCCAGTCTCAGCTGGTTGTTGAACCCCTTGTTGCCCAAAATGACAACAAGCAAGTCTAAAATAGGACTCACCCTTACATAAAGTCTCATCATTATGAATTGCGCACGACATGTCTGTTGTTGTGCCTTCTAACTGGCATTCTCCTCTTCCTCCCTGCTGTTTTCACACCATGATTCAACCAATAGGCCAAGGTGTTGATATGAGCCTCGACGACATATGAAAGCATGATGAGATGAGAGCACGCGGGAGGCTTTTAGATCCAACATGAGCTCTTCATGGGTGTTTTCTGGCTGTTTTCGCTGAGTCCTCACTCCCACTCTTTGGAGGTGAGAGCCAATGAGTGAGTGTGTGAGTGAGAGAGAGAGAGAGAACAAGCCACGCGGGGATGACACTCTTACATAACGTCTGCTGCTGCATGACATGTTTGGTCACGCTCCGAATTACTACTCCTCAGTCCACCACTAAGAGGTGGGGTGGGTGGGTATGAGGCGTGTGTGTGAGACAGAGAGAGATGGTGGTCTACAGTCCTGCCCATGGGTGAGTGAGGGGATTGTTATTGATTGCACAGCTGTCGCTTTTAATTATGTCTATATCCAATCAATGCAAAAGACGGCAGGAGCCAAAGTGACATTTCTCCACTCTGATTACTCACGTCTCCTTTGTGGTTAAGCTGTCCTTTATTTTCACTTGCCACGCTGCACCCATCTGCAGTCATTTTGCATCAGGTGTTTTACCTAGCGTGAGCATATGGTTTCATTCATTTGGGGATGCACAACGAGACACACAAGCGAGAGGAACCCAGAATGTGTTCAGATCCTCCAACCAATGTGTGTCAGATACAAAGTTAAGCCAAGAATTGAATATGTGCACTTAACAGCTCCAGGGTTCTGGGAGTGCAAAATCACATTCATTTTCTGCATAGACAGTGTTGGATGACTGGTAGTTGGAGCGTGTCCAAGACTCAGGTGACCATGAAACTCTTCCTGGTGAATCATCAGTAGAAAAAATGAGCAACTGTTTTAGAAAATATCTGGTGCTTTCAGAAAAAAGTCAAAGATACAAGCCTGTGGACATAAAAGAGAGAAGTCAATTATGACTTGACTATGCTTAAAGGTCTGTTTTTAAGCTCACTTACAGCAGACAGAAGTTAAAGATTATTCTTTGTAGAGGATGAAAATGCATTCGGCTGTTTAAGTTCTCATTCAGGGTCAATTTTCTCATAAATTTTAACAATCGCTACAAAGAAGCATTTTGATATTTATCGTAGTATTTAGAGGCATCCACCACACCAAACTTAAGGAAATTAAGCTTGATTTTACTTTACGGTTTGCTCCACTCGAATCCAAGTAAATATTTATTCATTTTTCATTCCTCATTGTAAACTTTTATCATCATGTTTGTTGAATTGTAATACTTGTCTTTGTCAAATCTCATATGTTGTGCATATTTACACAACTGACTAAAAGACTGTCTTGCTTATGCTGTAATTAATTGGAAATAATTGATTGGAAGTGTACCAATTGGACACTCTTGGTTTTCCTGATAAACAGTGCCAAATTTACATAGGTTTAAATGAAGTAAATTAAGTGTTACTAAATTTTCGAGTGGGGAAAATACTTCTGGCACAGACAGCTCTTTTAGTGCAGTGCATTTTCAGTGCATGTGTCTAATGTAGTGCTGCTTGGGCATTTAGAGCAAAACAGTAGTTGGTCATAACTCAGGTCTGCACTCACTTTGCAGATTAAATATCATATGAAACATGATATCCGGTGTGTGTGTGTGTATTGGACAGCATCTTGTTTGCTTCACTCCTTGTATTCTTCAGGCCTTTTGTAGTCCTCACCTCTCACCATGTGATTTGCAGTGAGCACACCATATTTGTTGAAATCCATTTGCGTATTCATAAACAGTATCAAGGTAATTTCTAGATAGAAGAATCAGGGATTAATTTGTGTACGAAGATACTGTGTCCTTTGAGTGGCAAAATGAAATTTACCCTGGCAACCTAGAACAAATTTAACGAAGGAGGATTCACAATGGCAGCATGTTTGTAATTGTGACTTCCAATGTTTACCCCATTAAAACTGAATGTGGCGCTAAATCAAATGTCCCTGTGAATAATAAAGACTGGGACTGAACTGATGAAATGGGCACTGCTGAATTAAGCAGGCAGTAATTGAGGTGGTGGTGGGCCTGAGCTAACAGTGGAAACAGTACGATGCACTATGGCCCATCAAGATTAATGGCATCTCTTCTTGATTAATTCCAGGTCAAAGAATAATATGAGCAATGCCCTGTGCACACACACACACAAAAAGGTTCTTTCATTCTCTATTTCTCTTCATTTCTCTTTCACATACTTGCCTTTCAGCTCCCTCTTTATATGTCTTTCCATCTCTCCCAGTTGCTCTATCTCTCCTACTCTTCTCTGAATGATTGAGGTGTAGAGGTAGCCGAGTCTGAAAGACATAATTGGATCCTTGAATTCTTTATGGGAACAACATTACCCTCTCACTCACTGCTTTTCCACATTACATCCGCAGGATTCTAAAAGCCTTTATATCCACACTTTTTAATTTCCACAATGTTTAAATCACATCACAGCTGTTGGCATCCCAAGTGGTTTCATTACCTGTTCTGGCAATATACATTTGCAGCCCACTTTATCACCCAAAGTAATTTGCAATTAGCTGAAGTATGCCTCTGTGTGCGTTGAGAAACAGCATAAACACCTGTCCAGCGGGAGCGAGACACGATCTTTGGCGCAACCTGTCCCATTGTGCCAAGTAATTCTTGTCAGTGAAAAATGAGTATGTGTAATCCAGCTATAAATGTGAGAGCACGGATTAGCAGGACTGAAAGAAGGAAAAAGAATAAACTACTTTCAACCTTACAATTCAAGCCCTCTGGTGAGATCAGGGGGTAGTTTCAAATTCTTCCACTGGTTCTCTGAGGAGAGCCATATTTCCAGCCTCTCAGCCATTTTGTTGTTTGGGATCACACCAGGACAATCATGGCTTACTGACCCTCATCCGTTTCCATGGGGACAGAAAAGCCATTTTTGCCATTACTGAGATTAGAGTCTTATCTGCTTTTGTTCTATTTTGGAATAGCTGATGCAGACTATCAGGAAGCCGACTGCTGCTACTTCAACAGCTATTATCACAGCCAAAATATCTACCTCTGATATCACCACCTACGCCACTACTGTTAAACTTCCAGAGCTGCTCCATATGACGTTACTTTGTTTGAAAGCTATATTTGCTATGCCAAAATGGTCGCGTGATAGCTGCTACAGGGCATGTTCATTAAAACTGCACTGGGCAACTTTGAGAAATGAGCGAAATTAAATCTAGAAATCATGCAACATGATGTAAGTGAACTGCAAACACCAAAATTTAGTCAGGTTAGCCACATATTCACACACACACACACACATTTTGTGACCAAAGAATATCAAATAAAAAGGCTGTCCAACTCTCTCTCAACAGAAAGCCTCTTTCTGTTGTATTTCAATTTTCATTTTTCATGGGTGGAGAAGTGACCAGAATTACATTTTAGCAAACAGAGTGAATCTACACTACTGCTGAAACCAACACTACAAATCCCTTAACCAACCTAATTTTCCACATCAGTATGTTTGTCGAATGCCTTACCCTGGTGCGGCCCAGTGCATATGTTCCTTTGATTTAAAGCCACTACCGACAGAATCTGAAACGTCTCGACTGTAGGTCCCACAGTAGTAGTGCAAAGATGACTCACCGCTTGTTTCCCCTCCTGCAGTCTGGAGAGAAAAGACAAACTAAATGATTTAAAAGAGATGACATGTAGCTGTCATCATACAAATGGAATACTGAGAGTGAAATAAACTTATATGTGTGTATAGAGGTGAATTCATTTTGTTTTTCTTTTTACACAGCATAAGATTGATCATTTAGATTGATTAGTCAAACAGAGCTGCCTTATCTATAACACTCACTCATCAGTGGTGGTGTCAAGATTCAACTCAACTGGAGTGTTTCCATACATTTATTTTGGGTTAGTTCTCCAACACCCCAAAATTTGGGTGCAACTGCAATTTGCTCACACGTGTGAATGGGTGTTAGCCATGTGACGAGGGTGACAGACTAGCAACCTGTTCTGTCAGTGGTGTGACTGAACAGACAGGGCACAAAGATACTATCTATTGAAAGTTGTTAGAAATGGTCTAGATTGCCCTGTTTTCTGTGTTAAATTGTTGTATACTGCCATTTACTGTAAACCCCTCATATACATACATATGTATGCATGTAGGTCCCACCAGAACATACAAAATAACATACCTAAATGAATAAAATAGTAGAATTTGATAATGATACAACTCATTTTAATCCATCCTTCAAAAACAAAGTAAGTGTAAACTAGAGTCTAAATTCAAGCTGTTAAGGACTGGTGGAAATAGAACAGAAGGTTTTAACAGTGGAAAAGTAGAAATCTCACCCACATTGGTCCTCTACATGATTTCTCCCGAAAACTACTGTACATATAACAGAAGGACACCCAGAGATTAAGAGATAAAGTTGGTCTGAAGTATCTATAATGAATATTGCTGCAATTATTAGCATTTGTTATGGTGTTCATATCTGTTCAGAGTGGATTATTAGTTCATATCGAAACAACTCATTTGCCTATATCCTAAGCACAGACTCAAACAAGGTTTCAGGTACAGGTCAAGTGGCCTGTATGGACCCAGACTTTTTTCTGAACCTAACCAATACAAAAGAAACAGCTGTGAAAGAACTTAAAATAAAATTGTACTGACTGTTCCAAATATTCAGAAATGACTCTTTTTATTATCATAATTGTTGTCATAAAGTCAAATTAAATAAATAAATAAAAAGCCACAAAGAACCTGTTCCATTTTCTGTGTGTTGGGAGTTGATTCTGATGTGCGTGTGCTGTGAGCCCAAGATAGTAGAACCCTGTAGAGTCCTTCCTGTATATGCACAGAATGTAACTTAATGTAAATTAATGAAATCAATGCCATCTTGGTGTCAATTTCTCTTAAACATTTGAATTGAATTTGAATTTGAATTTGATAAACAACCCAACCCAACCCTACAGTTAGCATTAACCTCTAATATCTGTAACATAAAGCACTTGATTGGATGGTGCACAGCCTGAAAGGCTCAGCTCAGGGTACAAATGCGACTGAGGCTGCTCAGATGAATGTGCTGTATTTTCACATAAAATTCAAGGCAGTATAATATAATTAAGATGGCAATCAGATTATTTTGTGCCACTACAGTAACAGCATCTGTTGCATGGTGTTGGCTTTCACTTCCTTGAGAATAAGTGAGGGTCTGCAGTACTGGAAATGTCTCATAATTGTCCTCCATTATGTGACCATGGCAACCTAAACACATTTTAGTCACATAAAAGGGCATGTTGATCAAACCCCTGTGTCAGCTAATGATCGCCGCTTATGGAAATGAGTAGAAAGTGCCTGCATTGTAATTAAGAATTCTACAGATAGTCTTGTAAAGGAGTGTTGTAGTTGGTCATTTGTGCTGCCCTTATTTTCATAGCCCTCTCCTCAACAAAGCAGCTCCTAATGACCTCCTCTTCACTCTCTTCCTCCCTTGCTTTGTAGACCGAGCTCTCACAATCCCCTGGGGGATATGGGAGAGAGTCTGCGTGCTCCGTGTGATGATCAGCAAGTCTTAGAGAGATCCTGACAGCCAATCATCTGTCTTCTAGTGGCGTCCTGCTTGGCTTCACATTTCAGGAGGGTGCCATTTCTTATATTCCTGCCCGGAGAGCTGTTTCATGTTTGGAATGGACTGGTAGTTTTTCTTTGCCCTGACACGCGGAGGAAAGTGACTCTGATAGATCTGCACTGTGTTTATTAGGAGGGGGGCGGGGTCTGCAGGGCTTTGTTTCCAGTCATCTATGCATGCTCAAGTGTACAAAAATGTTCCCCCTGCTTCCGAAATCAGCGTAGATTAGTTACAGAAGAAGCATTTTCTTGTACTTTCTCCCCCTTCTCCTTCACCAGCCACAGTGTAAAGAGGAAAGTTTCCCATTAAAAATGTTCCCAGACCCGGCTCTGTTAGTGTGGAGAAAATACATTAGGGGAGTTAATGTGATTTTGGCTGAGCAGATTAGAAATGTCTTTCATGGTCACATTCCAATATTAGTCCAGAGCTAAGCCTCAATATGTGTTTCTTTTGTGCTTAACCTCATAATGTCAAGAGACCCATAGTCACTTCTGGCATGGATATTCTCCTCTGCTGCCAGCAAAGTTAGCTGCTCCACTCATCTAAAGCCATGTGGAAATAGGAGGGGTTAGGGGTATAACATGTGGAGAGGAGGAACATGAGTGTGAAAATGGACATTTGATAGATTTTTTGAGCTACGACTGCTTGGAGCGGCACAAGAAATACTCCCAGCTCCCACTCTGACATACTCCAGTCTACTTGAGCACATGCTGCAAATACCACAAGTGACGCGGTGTCGTCAGAGAGCCGGGTGTGTGCGCACAAACAAACAGACTGGAGTCGAAGGCCTCGCTGATGATCTGCCCTAACAGACTGAGAGTCCTGGCTGTCAGCAGGAGCCAAATCCTCAGAGTAAACATGAGCGGTGACTGATCCACATTCAATTTAAATGACCTCCATGCTGCTGCTGCGTCTCACCGAGAGAATTCAAATGCCTCAATCACACTGCACTCTCTCCCTAACTCAATCCAAGAGGGATTAAGCAACCAAATCAATTAGAAGCTGCGGCTAAGAAGCACAAGTCTCCTGCTATCTCTTCCTCTCTCTTACTTATTTCCTCTCTCTGTGTGCAGTGAAAAACAAAAGGTGCTTAAGTACATTATATATAGAAGGAGTGGTCACTGACTTGTAATTATAATTAATAACAGCTGGATAATTGGAACCACTTTCCCACTATATATTGAACCTCTTTTCACACGGTGCCATAGGGCACATGTGACTCAGAACCAGAGGTCTGTTTAATTCTATTAAAAGAAACACATTCAACTACTACTTAGACAGCATGGCAGAGACTCAGCAGAGGCTGTTCAAATCTCTTTTTGTGTCTAATCCCTGACTTTTTTTTACCCTTTCTCTTTCTCCCCCGTTTTCCCTCTGTGAGTCCCTCTCTTTTTTTTTTTGACTAAATCTTTGTGTGTATGCAGAGCCTGTTCTCGCCTCGCCTCACACCTTTCTCTCTCTGCTGTTCACTGCATCTCTCTGGCCTTGGGAAGAATACAGAAGTTCTGAGGGAAACAAGTGTGCTCCGGCGGCAGGATGAGAGGACCAGGGCTGTTGCTGAGTGAATACTCTGTTTCCCTCTCTCATGGTCTCTCTCACTTTCTCTCTCTCTCTCTCTCTCCCTGTCTGTCTCCTCCTAGTCCAAGAGAATCAAAGGAGATCAGCTCCCTCACAGCCCTGTCTTAGAGGGGTTTGACTACAGAGGAA
This sequence comes from Lates japonicus, assembly GCA_033238685.1. Taxonomy (NCBI): domain Eukaryota; kingdom Metazoa; phylum Chordata; class Actinopteri; family Centropomidae; genus Lates; species Lates japonicus. The sequence goes on along the minus strand of BRZM01000038.1, from coordinate 2,272,718 downwards.
GGAGAGTGCGGAAGTGGGGCGGGGGGCATACTCATCTGATAGAAGTAACTCAGAGGGCAACACAGAGAACACTGGATGAATGTAATGGAAATATATTCAGTTTTCTGTCTTGCTTTTAACAATTTAATTGAATTTTTTATTAGCAGCTCAATCTGATGGAGGCTATATTGTACATAATTGGTTACTGTGTAAATATGTGTATTGTTATATCAGGCTGTCTGCCAGGATGCCAGGTTTCACCTCTAAGATTGGGGGGGAAAAAAACAAAAAAACATCTTAAGCCACACAGACAGTAAAGTATATTTTATAACAGGTCGTTCCAGCTCTGCATTGAAGCTATATGATGTTTAGTCAGAGTGAAATATTTAGACCCAAGACTTTTTCCAAATTCAGGTTGGTATATTTGGTGTCTTTGAAACTTTGACTACTCCTCAAGAATTTTTAACTCTGGGTTTCAACAAAGTTTGGCAGCACAGCCAGAGTTTGTATTGACTGACCTACCGGTGGGGCACCAGGGTTTAAGAGGTCAAAGAGGATTGTTTTGCCTATTGACTTGCGTAAGACAGACAACTGAAAAACACGGCCGAAATGCTTACTGTGCAGACATGCTGTAAAAGTCTCTGTGGCTCTGTGAGGAGGAGGAGGTTTATTGTTTACCATGTTCAACCTCTAAGCTTAGCACAATAGCACGCTAACATTTGCTAACCAGAGCAAAGTACAGATGAATAGATATTTTACTGGATAAGGTGATCACCAATCTCATCAGGATTCATCCTCTGGGCACCATGAATATCTGTACCACTTTTCCACTGTTGAGTTATTTCAGTCTGGGCCAAAGCAGTGGACCAATCAAGAGACAGAAAGCGATGCCACTGATGTGACGTATAATTTGTTAAGTGTACCACCGTATATGACAGAATGGAGGTCTGCCTCCCTCTTTTTGGTCCTTTCACAAATGATCATGTTGGAATCTTGTATCTACTGTACAGACTGTTGAGACATGATTCATAATTATGTAACTTAATGTTGAGCTAAAAGAGACATTTCAATCGCCACAACTGTGTATGTTTAAAGAGCCTCACAGTTTTGATGAAATATGGAATGAGTCAGATATGTAAAAATGACTTGGCTTTGATTGTTGCATCTTGGTGTGATCGCTCACACATACACATTGACTAACACTGACTGTCTGCCAGTCTGCTACTGGTCCGTCTGCCTGTGCCTGCGTCGCCTCTGTATTTGTTTGTATGTTTATTCCTCTCTTTGTCACTACTTCTGTGTCCATCTGTCTGTCCATCTGTCTGAGTGAGTAATCAATAGTCTCTTCATTAGACAAATGGGAGGAGATGGAAGGAAGTTACATCAGGAAGCCAATCAGATAGCGTAAGTGGGAGGGAAGGACATTTCAGATCCAAATCAGCTGCAATGAATCACAAGGGCACAGCTGATTCATAGGGCACGGCTTGATTTAGGGCTGGATAGGCGTGATTCAACAGCAAACTGGCTGCAGTGAATTACACCTCAGTTTTGGAATGAATTGTACTTGACATTTACTAATGGCTACGAACTTTTAGTTAGTACACGCACAGTTCTTAATGTACAGTATGTTGTTCAATTTAGCTAATTTGTCTTGGTGACACTTGCCTTGTCTTCTTCCTCAGCTTCAGACACTCACTGCCCATTGGCCCTTTACTACAGAACATTCCAGACCTTGCTATTCCCCACCTGTCCACCAGATGCCCTCAGACTTTCCCTTTCTTTACAAGTCTCAGGGTTCTTGCTCCTCCCCACACACCTGTTGTACATTCTCCAGATTGTCAATGTGCTTCTCTGTCATTGCAGCCCAGCCTTTGGACAGAGCCAGGTTAGCTGTTTCTCCCTGTTTCTAGTCTTTATGCTAAGCTAAACTTACTGGCTGCTGGTTGTAGCTTCATATGTCGAGTACTTATATGATTGTGGTATCAATCTTCTCATCTAACTCTCAACACAAAGGCAAATAAATTTCAGTGTTTTCAAAAATGTTGAACTGTTTCTTAATTTGCCTATCATAAGCTAATCCTGTTTGTTGACCACCAACTTTATTTGGGTTAGCTTCCTTTCAGCCCAAAACCTTAACTGTGACAACACTCAGGGGTTTTGCTGCTATATTTAGACTTGGTCTGGTATGACCAGTGGCTTATGCATATTTCCACTAGTTATGCTGTATAGCTGACACTATACTATATGGACACTGAAAGTCACTATGTGATCATTCCTCTTCTCTCTGAAGCAGTTACTTTGTGGAGCAGCTATACAGACAGAAGACCCAGCCTTCGTTCTTTGCAAAAATGTATTCAAAAGTTGAGCAGTCTGAACTTAGAGTAGATTCATTAGCCTTGGCAGTTGTGTGTAGGTTGATTGCCAATGCAGTGTCCAAGCAGCAAACCTACATGTGACTCTTGTGGCTCAGCAACAATGTCCAGAGAAACAACAAGAGGGAAAATTGTTGGAAAAAAAAAAGTTACTTTACATGTGATTTGGCTAACTCTGACGGCTGACGCTCACGTTAGCACAAGCACAAGCTGTATTTTGTCATTCATTTTTTACAATGTATTCATGTCAGGAAGGGCCTGCTTCATGGCTTATATATCTGTAAAGGAGGATTGATTACAATGGCCAGTTACTGAGTAATGTATAACGTTAGAGGTAAGGTTTTCAAACACAAGCATATGAGCACATTCTTTTTCTCAGGATATAGAATGAATTACAACTTTTGAGCTACCATTCTTTCTATGTGTCCTCTTCATTTAAATGCTGTGAGGTCAGCGAGTGTTACGGAGGAGGAAGGATCACAGCACATAAAATACCAAAGGAGGTGAACCCAAGCCCCCGACAGGGGAATTTATACACGGGCTATGAAAAATGACTGCCTTGCAGACGACACCCCTTGTTCCCACTGCAGTCTCCGTGGCTTACTGAAGCGCTTCATCCTGAACTGTTCCATTTTCAAAGTTCCTGCCTGGTTCCATATTCAGAACCATTCCTGTATGAATGTCCAATTCCATTTCAGCCCATAGACAGATCACCTGCTTAGACCCAGAATGCTAACCCCCGTTCTCTGTGCACTGATTGATCTGTCTCCTATCTCCCTGCAGCAGCTTTATTTCAAATCTGAAAGCAAACATTAGCGGCCTGAACATTACCCCTCTCCCTTATATTCTATCTCTTTCTCTCACTCTACATTATGTCTCTCTCTCTCCCTCTCTTGCTGTCGCATGCAGGAATCATCCGTCAACGCAATGAGGGAATAATAGGAGCTCTCTCTCTGCTAGGTCGAAGTGACTGCTGTACCTTCCATTACGACTGAGACATGAGTGATTGCCTCGGAGATGGAAGGTAGGGAATATGAATGAACTGAGACACAGAGAGAGAGTAGTGCTGGTGTTACTGGTAGCTACACTTTGGTTTAAGACTGGGAGCAGTGGGATTTCTCAACAAACCTGAGAGTCATGCCAGGGTTTTGATTTGAAAAAAAGACATCCCCTCTTCTCTAATACACATTGGCTTTATCTTCCAAAAGGGGTCCAACTTCAATGAAATGTGCCTGTTCTCTTTTTTTTTTCTCTTGGATGGCATCAAAGCTCTTTTCCAAGGGCCCCTTGAAAAACAAATTGTCTCCCTCTTGAAAGCATATAGCAGTGGTGCGTGCGTGGTGGAAAATAAAGAAATGTCCACATGATTTATGTGCCATATGATTTTCGGTACAATTGCGTTGAGAACAAAAGAAAAAATGACTCGCACTTCAGCATTGTATCGTATGTTGGTTTGGAGGGGCAGAAGGCTTCATTGTATCTTTCTGTGTCTGTCTTTCTCTCTCCTTTTCTCTCTTTGTCATTCCCCTTATTCAAAAATCTGGAGCCTGGCCTTTGTCTCTGCTCCCACACAAAAAGTTTGAGTAACCAAGATGAACCATCTTTCTTTCTCCAACTCTGTCTACAAGCAGGCGGGAGAAGGAAAGGGGAGTCATATCTGGGTGGTTCACATGTGTTACAGTTTTTTCTGGGCCTGCCCAATACAAACATAAGTATCACATATATAGTAAACATATTTATGAGAAATCTACATGCATTCTCTTATCATAGGCATTAAAGTTCAAGGTAATGTAAAGACTAATATGCAAAGTAATCAAGTGGAAAAGCCTTTCACCTCCCCATGAATAGAACACATGCACAGGGCCTCAGCAGTATCCGTTTGTATGCATGTGTTTAAGACTGCAGATCTGCAGTGCATCTGGCTCACATTAATTATTTGTGTGAGGCAACTGTATGCCAAACTGTATGTGTCTGCGAGTACGCGTTTGTCTGCATGTGTGATCTCGCTTCACGCAACCATCTGGCCAGAGTCTGAAACACTTAGGTGTCACACAGTCGGCTCTGCCAGGTGTCAGGGTGCCCGGGTGCCCAGGTGGTGGGGGTGTCTTGCCAAGACCTTTGCCTGTCTGGATCTGTGGCGTCAGACGCTTAAAGCAATATTTCACTTTTGATATCAAGGTTTATATTTTCTGTTACACTAACCTTGACATGACTAAATGAACAGTTGACCTTTGGCATTAGCAAGATGTGCAAGTTTGTTCAAGTGTAGAGTTTTCTTTCAAATTACAATGCTCACATGTGCGAAACTGCATACAGCACGACGTCCTACTATATCGCTATAACACCACATCTGATATGAAGGCCTAGCACTGTGTATATACTGTCATCTCATAAGTGAATAAATGAGTGAAGTCCTCCATTTCAATAACAAGCCTTATTTCTGATTTTGCTTTATCTTTTTGTTCTGCAGAAACAGTTATTTTGGAAGTTCGTTTTCTTGGCATTCTAGCCACACTACTGGCTCAGAGAAAGAGCCGACGAGAGGTGGGACACAACAGCAAATGCTGCGGAGAGGTTTCAAGACAGCTGATACCACCGCACAAGCAAGGATCATTGCAGCACATGGCCCTATGTCATAACCCTCAGTCACCATACCCTGATCTAGCTTTCATTGTATCAGTGCTACTGAAATAATTTATATGATGGAGATGATGAAATATCAGTCGTCCATAGTGTAGGTCTGAGAGAGTCTGTGTCTGGACACAAAGATTTCCTGTCAGTGAGCAAGCGGGAATGAATTCTTAAGTAAAGGATCAATTCCACTTTTATTACGAAAAAAAAAAAGTGTGATACACAATTTTGTTTCACAGATATTGTGAGTTTAGCTTTACGGCAAGTATAAGTGTTAACTGTAAGTGTTTTACCACATCAGCTTATTGGTTAAGTCTACTGTCTCAGTTTAAGTTTTGTACTCCCTGTACAGACAGCATTTTATTAGATGAAATATGGCACAGAAAGCTCTTGTGGGATTTGGGCTGAGGTTGATGGGGTTGCATGTGCTTTCACAGATGGGGAACTGAGATGATGGCTCAGAGAATGGTTGAGACAGAGGGAAGGAACATACAGAGTGAGAAAGAACTATGGAGCCCAGTGGGTGGACTGTAACGTAATAGTTCACAGTTTAATGTGCACTGGGATCATCCATGCTTCAAAAACACTACTCAAAATGCTATAAATAAACTCAAGTCATGATGAAGTGATTTTGAATACAAACACTCACCAAAGAGGACATACTGTGCGTTATGTATATGTTCTTCAAGTAGCATATTTTAAACCTGCGGTCCTGTGAGAGTGATGGATCTCATCTCGGAGCTGCAGTTTCTCGTGGTGAGGCCAGTGATTGATGCAGTATTACGGCAGCGGCACCTCTCTGGCGATTGTCTATTCAAGCTCTGAGGTATGTGGTTAAAAAAACATGCAGGTACCCTGCAGTGCAGTGAGTGTGCTCGCCGTCTCTTTGTCTCTCTCTCCCCCCCTTCAGATGTATGTAGGTGTTAGGACTACAGTCCGTGTGTCAAGATAACCAAGGCTGACAGGTGCTTCTCCTCATTATTCAAATAGATTCTCACCAGTGTGCGAGGGAGCGATAGAAGAAGTGGCTTCATGTGTCGTGCTTTATAAGTTGCTGTGTCTACATTATACATCCGTATATAGTGTGTAGGCATAGTCCCCCACCCTGGGCATTGATGGTTACATTACACTGACATTTACAATGAAATATCACCCTCTTATCATCAGTATACCATCACATTTTTCCCCATAAGCCGGACCTATTGATCTAAATATCACATCCATCCTGCTTAGCACCAAAGCTGCGGACCTCACACGCAACAGCTCCCAAACAACAGGAGATAAATGAATGTCCATTAAGGAGGTTAGCTGGGCCTGTTTGAGGACCCAACCTGGCCAAATTGGATTCTAATAGATGTCCTTGATAGTGTAATCACTTTGACCCGCTAACGGCCTCTTTAGTGACCGGCCGGCCAGACAGGCAGGCGTTCAGGCAGCTGGGATTTGAGGTAAAATAGGTAGAATTAGGATCAATCAGCATCATAGTGCATATGTCTGAGTTTCTGTGTGTGTGTGAGAGAAAACACATGTGACCTTCAGTGTGGAGGTGGTAAACCATGATACAGCGTTATTAGGACCCTCATGGATTATTGATAACACCATAGCAGGTGGTGCCCGCTGGCAGCCGGCTTGTTGAAATGTATTGTTCGGGCTTACAGTAGGGGAAATGATACACATCCACACACATTAATCAGGTAATGTTAGCATTCACACCTTTAGGGGGGGACTGTTAGCATACTCATAGTCATAAAAGTGTGTGTCAAGATTTTTGTTACAATGAGAATTATAAGAATTATTTGAAGTTTTGGGAAATACTTTTTTTCTGTCTTGCCAAGACTAAGATGAGAAGATCAACAGTACTCTCAAATCTGTCCGTAAAATATGAGGCTACAACCAGGATATGCTTAGCTTAGCGTGAAAGCTGAAAGCAAGAGGAAACAGCTAACCTGGCTCTCTCCAGAGGAAAACAAACCTAACCTAGTGCACAACTTGTCATTTTGACATTATAGTATGAATCAAATTAAATATAGGGTATATTATATGTTAATTAGCTTTGGAAGGCAGATTTTGTTAAGTCAAGTCAAGTCAAATTTTATTTATATAGCGCCAATTCACAACAGACGTTATCTCGAGTCACTGTACATATAGAGCAGGTCTAGACCGTACTCTTTATCTTATAAAATTTACAGAGAGAAACCCAACAGATCCCACCATGAGCAAGCACTAGGCGACTGTGGCAAGAAAAAACTTCCTTAAGAGGCAGAAACCTCGAGCAGAACCGGATTCAGGGTGGGCGGCCATCTGCCTCGACCGGTTGGGTTTAGACAGAGAGAGGGGGGTGGGAGGATGGGGTGAGAGAAAGACAATATTGCAGATACACAGACTAAGTCAAAATGTAAATAGTAGTAGTAATAATAATAATAACCTGTTACTTTCAGACAGAGCCAGGCTAGCTGTTTCCCCCTGCTTAGAGTCTTTTGCTAAAGCTAAGCTAACTGTCTCCTGGCTATAACTTCATTTCTTGAAGTAGCAACATCATTTTTAAGCATACTTTCTAGACTTTGTACATCTCTATGATTTATAAGCAGCGCACTGTCCCATTCACATCACAGTACACTCTGTGATTCGTCATCATTTGCCCATAGGGATGGTATGATAGGTGTTTTTGCATTTACAAAGCCATATTGGTCAATCTCCACTTAGCATTTACAGTATTATGTCTCTCATTTGACTTGATGGCTGGTTTTATGGGTACCGGGGATTTGCTTGGAATATCACCAACAACCAAAAAACAGCCTTTATCTTATTTTGCACCCTGATCATGGAAAAATCTTTAGAACAATCTGCAGCTTTCTGAGCTTCCCTTTGAGAGCAGGTTCAAAGACTAACTGAAAAGAACAATTGCTTCCCGTGTGCTGTATTTTGCAGTGTGTGCCTGCTGTGCCTCTTCTTTGAAATGCTTTATTTTACAGCTTTTGTAATGACCAGGTCTTCCCCAATAAAATATATCTGTGCATACACTGCACCTCTCAGAGAAATGTGATAGTTTGTAAAAGCAGTGCCACTGCGATTAACTGAGTGATAATACAAAGGGAACAATCAGAGCAGATAATGAATATTTGCAGTGTGCATATAGTGAGCACACACACATTTGGACAATGGTGGCAGAGTGTCATATATCTGTGGTTTAAGTATAAGCCTTGTTCAAACTGAAGGCTAATAGGTTAGTAGCTCAGCTATATCTGTAGTAAGTGGGGGCTTAGCACACTCCTTTGTACAGGACTGCAGTTAGTATCATGCAGAGAGATGTCAGCTGAGGATCAAACTCCACTCCAAACTCCCACTATCAGAGCAGATAGTGGAGCCACGAGGCCACTGATTTAGAGAGAGTGCTGGACAGTAAAAGCCCTGAAGGTGTCCCTGGTTTCTTTAGAAGTGAGTGACTGTGTGTGTTGGCAAAGAGGGCCCTTTTGTGTAAAGGATATCAATTAAAATAGGTTGAAAATAGAGATAGAGAGATTTGATTACAGAAACATGGAAGGACCCTTTCCTAACTTTTCAAGCTGGCTTGTTTTAAAATAAGAATCCTGTAAAAGGGTCACAGATTTCTCAAAATCCAATAAAGAGCAGAACAGAGCCACTACCATTAAGTTAGATTTTGACAGTGTCCATGAATGGCGTGCACACAGTGAGAATCAGAGGATGTATTAGTGAACGTTTTCTTTCTTTCTCTCTATTTTTTGTTGTTGTTTAATGTAACATGTAGCCCTACATACTAATGTAATTAGTTGATAACAACTCTTGGCCATGGAATTATTGCTAGGTTACTGTGACAACAAGCTAGTTAGCCAGGCATGCTTTGCAGACTATGTTAGAGCACATAAACAATTTTTTGTGCTTGTCTTTGGAAAGGCCAAAAAGAAAAAAAGCAACCACTACACACCACTTCAGTAGGTGGAGAAAACCAAGCTTGACAGGCCTGCAATAAAATCATACAGAACAGGTAGAATAAACTTACATAATGTCATAGAGAAGAAGAAGCCACTGAGGGATAAAGCCAAATATGTAAAAGGTGACATGTCACTAGTGAGAAACCTCTGCTGGACTGCCTGGTCAACCTGTCACATCTTGGATTTTGGAGGACGCGCACATGTCACAGCAACGTACTACACAACTGCTGCATACAGTTCCTATGCATGATGACTAAGCATGGTCATTCTACATGCTGTAGGAATATGTTGCACCCATGGTTGATGCATTATTTGCATCACGGCATATATAATACATTGTAAATAATGCATCAGTTGTTGTGGCAGCTGGAAATTCATTTCGTGATTACAGAACAAGTAGCTGGGGTTTATTTAAGTAAACCAGAAGTGCATGCTAAATTCAGTTTGAAGACATTATCAAAGGGTTATAATTCATTTATTATGCCTTTTAGTACAGACGAAAGGGGGGCAGAAAACGTTGTGTGAGAACCTAAGTGTGCTTGAGGCATTATTGTCTTTGAATTTAGCGATATATTTGTGGAGGAAATTCTTTTGTTTGTCTTTGCGTTTGCATACATCTTTGTCTGGGTTGTGAGGGTCAGGCAAGACACAGTTGAGCAGCTCATGAATGCTTGTGTGCATGTCCTGCAACACATTTTCATTTTCATTTTTATCTCTGGGGACGGAGCTCTCTGTCCTGCTCTTCCTCTCTGCTGTCTCTCTCTCTCTGCTGTTGCTCATTAGAGGGAGCTCTCATCACCATTCCGTTTTAATTAGCCCCTAAGACCTAGTTAATATGTCACTGGATCAGCTTTAATATCAAACCCGAGGATGGCCCAGGTGATGTATTGGCAATCTGAAATAGTCAGCTGATGTGTGATGTACATTCAAACAAAGACATTGTTTTATGTTGTAACAGGTGTGTTTAAAACAAGATGTGATCAACATACTGCAGACTATAGAAAAATCCTTAAAATTAGATTATATTCTGCAATGTCTGCGAAGAATCATTAGTATTCCGTTTCTAAGTTGACTCATCAGCAGTCACCACTTAGCCCTACAGTATCCTGACTGAGTGTGTTCGCATTTATTAATATCATCAGTATTATAATTTGAATGTTTTTTGTATTTAAATTTGTGAGTATTCATTTGTTTCGCCTTTTAATGTATTGGCGTAAGTTGTCTCCTTAGCAGCATTAATGTTAGGATTTAATAAAGCTGAATTTAATAAAGTCAATCTGTCAGGACTAATTATACTAATCTCAGTAGTGAGACTAACAATGTGACTGTAACAATTATGTATTACAAAATAGATATTTTTGAGAAATTACAGTGATTTATTAAACAATAGCATGGAGACATGAATCTATCATTCCTGGAACCATTAGTCCAGTGATCCTTTCATTTCTTCTTCATTTTATCCAGGTCAGGGCTGCAGTGGCAACAGGGCAACCAGAGCAGCCCAGATGTTGTTTTAGCCTTGCAGCCCTATTCAAAGTAACAAATGGCCTCAATTTTACAGCAGATGCAGAAGATTGTTTCATTTGAGTCCTATTAGACCTTAGTGCCTCATTTAACATGGTTCATCATGCTGTTGTAATTCAGCTCCTGTAGCAGTGGGTTAATATTGCTGGATTTTCACTGTCTTGGCTCAGAATCTTTGTCTACAATAGAAATATATTTTGTTACTACAACCAACCAATCACCTGTGAAATCACCATGGCCACATTTTAGGCCCAATTAGCCCAGTTTGGATGATTAGAACTTATGAGAGTTCTTATGGTGACCTAAGGAAATGATCTGCACAGGATTAATTCTAAATACATATAATGAAGATAATGATAAGAGTCCAAGACTAGTCCTAACAGATGCATTAAAAGTAACACTTGAGTTAAGGAGTAGTCATTTGTCCTGAAAATACAGTCTCATCAGTTAAAATACCTGAAAATACATTTGACAGTACAGGGCCTTTTGGAATTGCCGCATAAAGGGGGTGGGGTGGGGGGCTGTATTACCTCCAGGAATCTCCAGTTCTTGATGATCTGTCTAGGTTCTTTTATTCTTCACAGAACAAGAGAAGGTCGTTGATGCTTTTCTTCTCATCTCCTTCTAGTCCTGCCTCAGTCAGAAGTCACTCTCATGCCTCAAGCTATTTCTCAAAGCATCAGCCAGGATTTGGGCTGGTGCCAAAGAAGAAGACTCCGTGTGTCAGATTTAGCATTCTGCCATTGGCTGCAAGTACTTACCATGTTTGGTCTTGGCCTGATGCCCTGATATATGAAGACCTCTTTGGTTTTTTTAAGTCAGGTCTAGACAGTCAGGCAGGACCTTACTGACTGATCCAGTCTAGAAAGCCGTTCATTACACCTTCAATACCCTGCATGTGGAATTTAGATATGCTAAATAAGTATAATCTTGTGCATGGATTTTGCTTTGATGCAGTTGTTTTTAATCCTGCCACTTTCCAACTCTATGCTGTTTTCATCCTGTCAAATATGTGCTTGTGTATTACAAATCCATTTATTACTTTGATTATTTTTTCTTGTCACTTTAATCTTCTCATTGTGCATTTTCTTCTTTCTTCTTCTTTCTTCTTCCTGTAGCACTTTGTAAACTCTGTTTTTAGATTAGTTTTATGTAACAGCAAGAACAGTCATCATCACTGGCAGCAGAAAGCTACCTGTAGAAAAAGCAGTAGGATAAAAATAATGCTATAATTCTATGCAGTAATACACTTTTAGTCCCTTACATTTTATTGCAAAATATTAATTGTCGATTTAAACATGGGTGGCATAGTGGTGCAGTGGTTAGCACTGTTGCCTCACAGCAAGAAGGTTCCGGGTTTGAGCCTCAGTTCACCTGGGGCTTTTTTGTGTGGAATTTTCTCTCCGGGTACTACGCCTTCCTCCCACAGTCCAAAGACATGCAGGTTAGGTTAACTGGTGACTCTAAATTGGAGTTGTGTTGTTTATCTGTAAGTGTTGGCCCTGGACTGGCGATCTGTCCAGGGTGTACCCTGCCTCACGCCCAATGTCAGCTGGGATTGACTCCGGTCCCCACCCACCCCCAATATGTTAGCCTTCTGTGCACATAAACCTCCTTCATTTGTATGGTATATGCAGAAAACAAGCAGACTGTTATAAGATATGCACTAGAACTACAAGAAGTGCTGTGGTATTTTATGTAGGGACTGAACCATTCTCTGCACCTTTCCTCTCTCTGTGCATAATCCTCCTGGTCCCTTTCTTGTCTGACGGGAGTTCAGAACCTTGGACAGCTCCCCGGCACTGGGACCACTCGGACATTTAAAAACCCAGGGTGCTGTCCAAGGTACTGAACCCAGGACTGAGTTGGAATCAAGCCTGTTGCCCCAGCAGTCCTAACGCCAGGAGTGCTGTCCAAGGTGCTGGAACCCCAGATGCAGCCTCGATGCTAATATATTCCAAACTAAAACAAATCACATTTTCACTCTACTGTCGTTTTGCACTCTTATTTTCTAATAGTCTTTGCACTAAAATTCCAGGTTTAACCAGAGGTAGCATTACGGTAATCAAAGCCTTATAGCCTACAGATTCCCAGACTGTCAGTGGTTACCTTTAAAACCTGTCAGCCACTCAGCAAAACAGACAGAGGAGACAACCCATCCAAAATGATAAGACACCAGGCACGTGTATGGTAAAAAATAAAAATTCACTGCCATACTGTGGGCACTCGGTGTGCATGCGGTCTGCACGCCCTGTGCTTGTTGTCCTGTTATTAATTCCGGCGCGCAAATCGCACAATTTTACCGCAAACAGCATACAAAAGCCTGTCTATGAATGAGGAATAAAGAGTTTTCATTATTGGTATTTTGTCCTGAGGGGCTATTTTCCCTATTTTCTCTACAAATGGAATGATTCCACCACCCACCCCCCACCCCCCACTGTTGAGAGTGCTGTGTAGAAGGCGGGTCAGAGCGTCAGTGTGGGAGAAATCCAGGGGCCCATCATCAGTTGCGCTGAGTGAGCCGAGCTGAGAGGTGCGCGTTCACTGAGACGGGGGAAGGAGGACCGTTGCCTTTCCTCCACCGCTCCTCACTTATAATAACCTCCTCATCACCAGCATCAGCATCTCACCGCCCCGGGCAGACTATAATTAAACATACAACGGTTTCTGGATGGAATTTTTGCTTTGGATTATTATAATTTGATATAGCCTACTTATAAATAGGCTTTACCCGTCGGAACAGTCTGCAAGAAAAGGTAGGAGCAGATTAAAACTGGGCTATTCGTCTTCTTTTTTTTTTTTATCCCGTCCCCTCATGCAGTAGGTGTACTGTGAAGGTATTTATGTTGTAGGATCCTAAAGTTTTTCTACAAGAATCTTCCTTTTCTGTGTATTCGATGTGGAATTGGTGAGTTTGGGCTGAGATGGGGATTTAAACGCAATAGGATGGTTTGGATTATTAGTTTAAAAGCACTCACCCGCAGTTTATCCACAGAGGAGAGGGTGATTTGTAGGCAAACCGCACCTCAAGAGACCGGGCTGACTTGTTAAAAACTGAATTTGTGACAAATATATCTGTGGTGAATAAGTGATGCGCGTTGAGACGGAAAGTTTCAGCTCAGTGATTCGCGTCTCTCGGTGGGGACAGCTCAGTATACTACACCTTAAACGCGTAAGCAGGAGCTGCTAGAACCTGCTCACGATTTACAAATGATTTCTTAGAAATGTAATCCCGACCTCCTGTTCAAATTTCGCTTGGTAATTTTTTTTTTTCTTAAGGAAGGGCTTGTAAAACCCTTGAGCAACAGTCAGACTGCCACCGTGCGAGAAGCGGAGGGAAAGCTGGAGCGCTGCAGAAAAAAAAAAAAAAAAAAAAAAAAAAAAAAATGGTGTCCGCTGTTTTATTCAGTGGTGCAGGGCTGCGGGTCGGGTTTCTAATCAGTTTGAAGCGTTTTACTTTCAGCAGAAGACTTCAAATATTCCATTAACGCATCAAAATTACTCATATGATCTCTATGAACGCCGGTTATTGCACTTACTATGTGGAAGCATGTCTGTGTGGGGTTGACAAACCCAACGGGGCTTGCGATAGTAACATCACTATGATTTAATATTCCTGCAGGAACTTATGTCTCTGTGCTTACAGTCACCTCATGACCACGTTTTGGGTATTTTCCTCTGTTCTCTGTTGACCATTCTGATAATATTAAATGTAGGCAGTATAGAATTATATCATGTTGATGTTATACTGTGAGCTATTTTCTCACCTAAAGCATGTGGTTAAATACGATACTATCTTTTAATACTAACATCTGGAGTTTTGCACAGATGTTCACTGGGTGACAGAAGGAGCCGTCCTATCGTGTCTACTCATTCTATGGCAGTAGTGGCCAGTTTGTGCAGTTAAACCTACATTTACTGGACAGAGCATTCATGTCGAAAACAAAACAAAACGAAACAAGTTTTTATTTATCCCGAGAAACCACCTGGGTTGGATCTGTGCGGTTAAATGGTGTAGAGATACAGTTACACGTGATCGATACAGACATCTTGCACATTTCCTCATTTTCTAGTGAATGAAAACGCTGAAATTATCACCACTTTTTGCTCGTGACCGCCCGGTGTGCCCCCCCCCCCTTAAAAGCCCACCCTGGTGGTTCCTGGACCCCACTTTGTCTAACCAGTGGACTGGCAGGTCCGCACACACTTTCCTAATGCAGGATACCCTTGTCTGCTGTGACTGATGTCGGATTAAATCGTTCCTCCAGGCTGAGGCTTGTGATAGACAGGGAGCACAGCAGGGGATCGAGGGGTCTCCAGTGCGTGATGGGGGCTAGGCTATATTACAAAACATGTCAATAAATCTGCGGCACTGGAGCTGGATGCATCAATGCATCATTTATGGCCAGTCAGTGACGGTATCCCGTGCAGGTCATCTCATATCCTGCACTCTTTAATAATTCAACATGTATATATCCCGGAAAATATGTGTTTATTCTAGCATACCAATAACTCTATCAAGAACAGGAGCTAGCTAACGATACTGCTCAGGGTCGACGACGTCAAGGTAGCTATCTCTTTACATTTCGACACGTGATGTGTGGCCTTACTGTTGTCATTTTACAGAAGAAACAAATTTCTATTCATGCTAATTAAACACACATAGTCTTAAGTAGCCAAAAATAGCTCCTTAATTTGCGTTTTTTGCCCTCCAGAGTGAGGACTGCAAAGTACGCTGTCAGGCGTGAGGTTAGCTGAAGGCCATCTTTCATAACAAGCCTGTGAGGTAAAGTGTCAGTAAAATCTTCCGTGTGAAATTTGACTTGTCACCACATTAGTTTCATTTAGCTTAGCCTTCGGGCTAGCTAGCAGGAGGACAGTTTAGACACAAAATTAGATATTAGAGGTTATGGACATGTGATAGGGCATTTAGTTTGTCAAATGTCAAAAAACAGACCATGAACTGGCATTATAGTCTCATTTATAATGTTGTATTTAGGGGTTAAATGTCAGTGACGTTGTTTTTAAAAGGCATTTCCTACACTGGAGGAAAGAAAAATCTCTATTAGCGCTTTAGTTAACTGAAAGGGAACATGTTAGCATTGTTAGCATACTGTCACATCTATGGCTCAAAGGGACACCTGATGCCTCAGTTAGGCAATACACACAATAAGTCATGTTAACTGAATAGAGGCCAAGGCCAATTTTCAAAGAGACTGGCATCTCAGGTTTCATGGGCACATCAAGCTTTGCTTATTGAAGGAACACACACAGCACATAGCACATCACTGTCGCTTGTGGGGTAAGATTGACACAGCTGTATTCAGGTTTTCTTTCGCCACACAGAACCTTTAAACCTCTCTGCTGTCCCATGAAGTCACCTTTAAGACAAAGACAATGACTGAACCAGGCAACGCAGTGTTGTCAGAAACACACACGCACGCTCACTCGTGCACAGGGACACACATGCGTGCACACACAGTGCATTAGCATAGGTATCAGTTACTAGAATTCAATAGCTCGCCTGCTGCAGCAAGATTAACTATTCAGGGCAGGTGGTTAAAGGGCCTATTGTGTTGCATGGTTCTGTGCTACTGTCATGATTGGACAATGCGTTTGTCTGGTGGGCTGCCCACTGCCAAAACAATTGCAAAGGCAAAGGGCTGGAAGAGTACACACACATATAAGGTTTCGCCATGTGAATCATTTCTAGCTCTGCAGAGCAAATTTAAACAGAGCTGAGTAAGTACAGGTGTAGCAGGCAAGGACTAGTCAGTTAGTTAATATTCCACACAAGCGTCATCTGGGTTTCGGTGATGGAAATAATTTGAATGTGCATTCACCAAGAGGAAATTTTAAAAATGTTAATAGTGGTCGGATTCAAATATGACGTTGTACCACCATAACATCTCTCTGAATAGCTGTTTATGATTGTAATCCCCCAAAGACATGCAAATGAGAGAAAGAGTGGCGGTGGATAATTAGTCATATTTATCAGGATCCCAGCAGGCCCTTACAGATAGCAGGCTAACGTTTGAGGCTAAACACATGTTCTGGCTCACCTCAATGGATTTCCACTCATCACAGAATCAGCAACGACAGCCTTCTTGATGTTACTTTTTTTCTCACAAAATTTCTGTGTTGCGCTACCACTGTTTGGGAACTTAACTCTCAATTTAAGGCTGTAAAACTCCGAACGATTATTTGAGTTGATCTTCAAATAAAATGGGTAATTGGTAGAAATGGAACCCTGCATAAAATGCTCGTAAACCTTTAATGGATGTTATTAGTGGTTATTTAGTGGTATTTAATGGCCACATGGAGAGTCAAATCTGCATTGAATGGCGCTCTTAATATCCTCTTTCAGTTTGATCTGAACTCATAGGCATGATTTTGTTTATATGCAAGTCGTTTCTGTATATTTTACTTGTTGACACAAAAGCTGGTGGTGCTTCTTCCATTCTGCTTCTTCTGAATAACATTTTTAACTGGACCTAATATAATGTAACAACACTACAAAGTGCAGCTTAAAAATTACAACTTTCTCATGTAGTGTTAATTAAAATGCAACATTTAAACTTTAACAAATAATAAATTTTTTGCAGAGCAAAGTACTGGATAGTATTTGATTACATGTATTGTATTCATCTTTAGTAACTTATAAGTTTATAGTGAACCACCACATTCAGTATTATATTTGCAGGTGGTTCCTTTGTCATGCCAATTTACATTAAAAACCACAATTTTTTGCTTGAAGTGATGTTTCTTTTTTTTCTTATAATTTTTTCTGTAGTTCTGTAAAGGTGTGTCCGAAGCTGGAGATCAAACCATGGGGCACGGAACTGGACTGGCGATGAAGGTCATGTGCTTCAATCCAGGAAGTCGCCTCAAAGAGAAATCGCAAGATGCAGCTCTGAATCACTGACACAACACACCAAGGATCACCTTCATCTTAGCACTTTCACCTGTCCACTTTGTGTGGAAATTTGATATTTTTCCCATATATCTCTGCATAGACTTGGCTGAGAGATTAGATTCTGCCCATTATCAACATTAGATCTGCCTCAAAAAACAATATTGCATTCTCTGCTTGACTGTAAAATTGTCTATGTGGAATATAACATTCAGCAGATAAATCCTGGAACACAGCCATAATCAGATGTTATTATCACTTTGAGGATCTATCCCCAGTTCCAACCCTCTTCTGGTGCACCGTGTTATTCTCTACGATGAATCCCAACAGCCTACCTGGGCATGTCCTCTTGCTGCTAAGTACTGTGCTGGGCCTGAGTGTAGGCTTGGAGTTTACTGGCTCTGATGGTCAGTGGGCTCGCTACCTGCGCTGGGACGCCAGCACCAGAAGTGACCTGACATTTCAATTCAAGACTTCAGAGTCGGAAGGCCTGCTGCTCTACTTCGATGACGGAGGATACTGCGACTTTCTGCTACTCACAGTCTCTGAGGGTAAGCTGCAGCTTCGTGTTAGCATCGACTGCGCTGAAACCACCATAACCTCTGATAAAATGGTCAACGACAGCCGCTGGCACTTTGCTGCCATCAACAGGCACAACTTGCGGACTGGCTTGGCCGTAGATGGCCAGACCAAGACAGAAGAGGTGCGGCCCCAGCGTCAGTTCATGAAGATTGTTAGCGACCTCTTCCTTGGGGGGCTCCCAGGGGACATCCGTACATCTGCCATAACCCTGCCCTCTGTCCGTGAGCTACCACCATTCAGGGGAATTATTACGGACTTCAGTTATGGGAGTAAGCTGCCCACACTCATCAATAGTCAGAAGGTACGCTTGGAGATGATGGGCCTTTGCACAGAGAACCCCTGTGAGAATGGCGGGATCTGCTCCCTGGCAGATGGAGAAACCTACTGTGACTGCTCCAAAACTGGATATGTAGGTCGATACTGCACTGAAGGTAAGAGGGCTGGCTCCAGAGCTTTCTGTGTCAAGCGCTGAATATTGATTAAAATCTTTGTAAAAAATTCAGAGGGATTCCTTACAAATTTAGAACTGACCTAACAGCAGGTTTTCTGTCTGCCTCCAGGTATACAGTAAAAAAATGTTATATTAACCTCTCACATTCGGTTTTTGCATCAGATATACGGTATATTTCTTAAAGTGGTCTTGTGTGTGGCTTAAAACTCTGTGTATGTATTTTGCTACACAATAAATCTAACTACAGACTGCTGAAATTAGATTTAATTTCCATAACTGCGTTGCTATTCCCGCTACACCTAATGTGATTTGTGCCACCCCACACTTCATTTATGAAAATGCCTTGAAAAATGTGCATTGATTGCAATGTAGCACTTACACAACAGTGTAATTTATACGAAGCATGGGCAAGTATACTCCCATGTGTTCGAAAGATTTAACACAATTCACACAGGACTTAGAATCAGAATATTTCTTTGTAGGTTGTTGGTCTTGCAGCTTCTTTTACAAAGTCGTCATATTTCATGTGGGAGTTAAATTGGAGGTGATGTGCTCAGCATTTCCTCTCCCTTCACAGTTATTACTTTTGATGAGGAAGTGGTGGATACGGTATTAGCTGATATGACTAAAATTACAACACTCAGTTCTCTTTTCTCCGTTAAATGTATTCAGCTCTTGCAAGGTGGCGCAGGGACCTGAAGGTACACACAAGTGTTTGGATGAGAAACAACTTCATCTATTTTTTCTCTGCTTCTGTGCCAAGGCCATCTCTTTTTTGGGGAGTGTAATGAGATGCAGCACTTTGACAATATTCTACCCTATTCTGTCTCCACACCTTTATAGATATAGGCATATGAAGCTCTTTTTTCAGCTAATACTTATGTATGCTCTCAAATGCCCCAGTGACAGTGGTATAATGCAGGACCCACTTTTAAAAGTGGTTCTTCCCTTTCACTCCAGGAAATACTAGGAAAAAATGATTTTTCCTTGTACTGTACACTGAACTACTTTCAATTTTTTATTGCCCTGCTTGTGCTGGTTCAGGGCTGCTTAATGTTAAACCTCCATCTTTCAAAACACACCACTGCTTGTAGCCTTGATATCAATGCCAGCCGATGCCAATAATAATGTGCTTCATTTCCTCTTTTTTGGTACTGCATCTCTCATATCATAAAAATATTCTACCTTTCATATTTAGATCAGTAATCCAGAGAATACACAATTTCACTATAATCTTACACGCTTAACACTTTTCTTCATGTGTATGGATTGTGAAGGATAACTTTGTGTGAACAGACCCATGTCAAATTTCCTCCACTGCTGACCCACTTCCTGCCTGCCTAAATCAGACTGACATGGCTGAGGGATGACTCCATTTTGGCAAAAATCAGGGGAATGCTCACTGAATACTACGGCACTGATTGCAAGTTATTTTAAACTGTGTCTAATACAGTTAAGATGTTATTATTTGTCACCATTATAGCATGCATTTAAAATATGCATTTTCAGATTTCCATGGCTGCACTTGGTTTCATATTATGTCCGATCATTTGCTCAAACAAAGCTGTTTGGAGCTTAAATCCCAAGCGCTAGCCTGTGGCATTGTTCAGGACAGCACGCGATGTGCTGGTTGCAGAGCAGTCAAGTGGACAGGCTGGACTTGCCCCGTTTTCGCTTCATCCCATTTGCTCATTGCCTGTGTTGAGCAGTCGATGGAGGAGAAGGAGGAGGAGGAGGTGGAGAAGGAGAAGGAGGTGGTCCATTTGTTTGAGAGCTTCCTGAGAGCTGACAGGGGAACTATGACATCCTCGTGTTAAAACAACCAAGGCTCTAAGAGGGCGCATGCGACTCAGCCAGACAGTTTGGACAGGGAAAGAGATGGTCATATCTCAGCTGCAGGGCACAGCAAGTATGACGAGTGAATTCACCACAGGCCTGTTGTACCCCAATTTGTCCCAGAAGGTCAGCTGTTGGACATGACATAACCCTCTATTCACACACCTATTCTCCATTTTCTTCTGTTTGAAGGCAATAAAAGAGCGAGGCAGGGAGGGTAGTCATGTTAACTTCCCAGCTGATCTGACTGCTGCTCTTTTCTGCCTTCCCATTAACTGATGTGGCTGATTGTTGATTATGCCACAGAGACTGGGAACCATAATTAGGAGGATAATGAGAACAGAGATGGCTAATTTGCCTGGAAAATGCTTGCACAAACACCACTGTCAGTTCAAAATGTCTGTCGGTAAACTAGCACAGGATTTTTTTTTACTGTTATGCCCCCGTGTCCACAAGTGGCAAAATACTTGTTGTTCCAGCAGCCCTGGGGCACAGGACATTTTTAGGAATGGATACTCAGTGTGATCAAAGCATCACCATTTGGTTGCAGTAAGACGTGAACAACTGCTTAGCACACCTGTCTTTGTCGGCATACTGTTGATAATGCCGTACATTAATGAGCAATGAAAGCAATCTGTCAAACTTGTGAATATTTATATGTTACATTATCAGGCTGCATGGCCAGGGCCTTGCACGCATGCACTCAGACACATTTGCATTTACAGTTGAGCACACAAACACACACATACATGCGGAGCAACGAGGCCCCGGAGCTGCTCGTTAAAGCAGGCAGATGGTTGACTGACTGAGTGGACTGGGCCTTGGAATCATTTTGCCAGCCGTATTCCTAATGGTAGCCTGCTAGCCCACTGGCCTAGAAGGGAAATAGGAGAAGTGGGCAGAATTAACATGTGAGATAAGAAATGACAAAATGGCATGGGAAAATGGGGTAGAGCCTGTTTGTGCCACTTTTGTGCTGAAAAACATCCATTCCCACGCTGTTTGCCCATTTTTGGGTGTGCATTTCTTGCATCATGGGGTGGCTGGGTTAGCCTGCTGCTGCTGAAGCATTATTATTTCACCGCAGTGATAATCACGAGACAGTTCTGTCTCCGTGTGAGCTCCTGCAGCTCTTCTCAAACTGTCCAGCTCGGGTAGCAGCTTAGCACCATAAACAGTTGGCCATAAAACACATGTTCAGTCTCTGCTCCCATGTGGATCAGGATGTATCAGTGTGACTAACTGTGTCAGGGCAATGAGCTGAAATTAGACACCACTCACCACTCGCTCTCCACACGTGTTGACTTTGGCAGGCAAATCCGCTGCTGTAGCGTCGGACTTTTGTCTTGTGCCGTGTTGATGACTCTTAAACTGTTTATTTCTGCAGAGTCATCTTTAATATGAACTTGATTCTGCGTTATTAGCTGTGCAAATATCACTACCTTTTATGGAAATGATCTGCCTATTGTCCCTATTATTCTGTTCAATTAAATTAATGGGGGTGACATTATGAAGTCTCTTGAATACCTTGGGGTTTTTTCAGTCACAATGAGATATGCATAAGGTCAAGGTTATTAAGAGCTACACTGGATTGTTTAATGAATATGTAAAATGATCCCTTATTTCCTCTGTTGGAATCCAACGTCCTGCATTTGTAATGAACAGTTTAAGGCCCCTTTTGCTCAAAAAATATTCACTGGCTTGATGGAAGGCTAGTAATTGAAGGCTAGGGCAAGCAAACTGTTAAGCAAGTGCTGAAATGGTGCCTTCAGGCTTAGCTTTGGGGATTAATAAACAGACATGGAAAAAATGACAGTTACAATAATCTTACTATAAAAAGTAGGTCATGGGGAAAAAAAGGAAAAAAATGGTGCAGGGACTTGCCTGATTCCAGTGCAGAGGGCATTTGTGTCTAGTGCCCAAGCTGAAAATTATGTTAGGATTTGAGTGGTGAAGCTGCTGGTAAAATAGAGCAGGGGATTACGCTTGGACCACATGTCCTCCACAGCACATTGGCTTGTTCTGGATGCTGTCGCATCAAGAGAGAGGAGAAAGGGTTTTATCTACATGGGAAAGTGAGCGTTTAACACACAGACACGCACACACAGTATACGCGCACTTACTAAGCGCAAGCATCTGCACATTCACGAAAAAACGTTTGTACATTCTGGGGTCCTAAGTCCCCCAGTTCTGCAGAACTGGTGCTGCACTGCTGTCCGTCAGCTGGCCACTATCTCCCTTCCCCCCACTTCCATGCTTCGTCCTTCCTTTTCCTCTGCCAATGTCATCCCTTCTCATGTGGGAGGAGAAGTAGCAGCCATTTTGGACTCCCTAAAGGAGAAAGGAGAAAATCTCACGAGTGGCTTCAACAGAATTTTGTCTCCCTGCGCCTCCCCTCAAATGATATTTCTGTCTTGTGTTGAGTTTCTTAAACTGAACATTTAACAAGAACTTAATGCAGTCAGAGAGAAGAAAATAAAGCATGAAAATCCCCAGTTATATCTGGTGGTGGGAAACAGATCAGGCCTCTGTGCAGCCTGGGCAGAGATCAAGACAGTCAAATTAACATCTGATATTGTGCAGACACATAATTAATATTTGTTTAATTTCCTCGTGTCAGTACTTGATGCACTTTAGAGGCTCTCATTACAGAAATGTCTAAAACCTACAAGCACCAGGTTTGAGACTAATAAAGTGGAATCATTTATCACAGTGTAACATATAACCACATATACAACTGAAACTGACTTCACTCAGTGATCTGTCATGTGCCCTAAATTAGACTGGCATGTTTGATACCCACAAGGTTTCATCCACGGGTGAGATCCTGGTGAGGATGTTTGCCTCAAGCGATGAAGCGTAATGTGTGCCTTCTAGCTTTTTTTGCCATGCCATACTGTGAACTACAGGGTTCCCACAGTGAGCATTCCCCAGGGAAACCACAAGGGGTGTGTTGAATTTGGGTCAGCAGTGAAGATAACATTGGTGGGTGGGTTAAAGGGGCAAAAAGGGGAAGTGGAGGAGAAAGATATGGGTCTGAGAAGGAGCGTCCTGAGATCCACAAACCTCACAACACCATAAATCCTCAGGGGGTGTGGATTTATGTCTCTTTTTATGTGTGTGAGGCACCCTGTGTGATACAAGATGCTGAATATATGTTACTGTAACAATATTCAAAATGTAAAAGAGTTGTTTGCCAAAGGTGTCATGTCAATCTGGTTCCCTGAGAGGACGGGACAGATGAAACTTTATGTGTTTTTTCTCCACAGGGATTTAATACTGAAGTAGTTATTTTAATCGGGCATGTCAAGGGGCAGCTCTTTGCTCCTTACATGGCAGAGCACAGTTTAGAGGTGTGGTATGTTTTGCATGTTAGAACCACATGCAAAAGTGGCTGTAGTGTGTCACTAATGCAGGACTTCTCTTTGCTTTCTCTCCTTACTTCTGACACCTCCACAGCAGTCCAGAGAAAACCAGGTGAGTCTCAAGATGGACAACTCACAGTTTCAGTTAAAATGTAGCAACAGTTTATTTTATATCAAGTTATGTCATCTATTTGAGAATTATTTAGGCATTCAGTTTCAAGCAGCAAACAAAAATGTACCCTAATCCTATTTATAACTGACATTTATTCAGTAAACAACCAGCAGAGCTACTTTATATTCACATACTGTGTTGCTCTCTTTATTAGTCATTTGTCTGTTTCAACAGAAAGCTTTCAAATGCACTTGGGAAAGCTTTGCTTTTAGCGTGATAGCCATGGTTTGCCATCATGCAAAGCATGCATAATGACAATACAAGTGTAGTATTGGTGTGCTGTTGTTCCTCAAATTTTCTCTCTGTTCCTGTCTGTCTGATTTTTCTCTTCAAGGCCTCGCACACCTGAAGGCAGAGCAAGGTACTCTCTTCTTTTTCTTTGTAGATCTCTATTGTTTGTTTGTTTTTTTCACTCACCGCCTGGCTTGTGTTTTGGGGCGTAATTTTGTGCTGTGTGCCTTGGCTACCTGTCCATGTGCATTTGTGTGTTGCAGTGCTCCCATTGTTGCTACAGAGAAGTGGGAGGGTTTCTGTGTGTGTGTGTGTTGGTGGGGAAGGGTGCATGGCGGCATGTTCCTCATCTCACCTTCATCTCTCTCTCTCTCTTTCTCTATGCTTCTGTCTCCTCACCCTTGATTTTCCCAGGTTTCTGTGTATTACATAATTGTGGACTGTTCTCAGTTCCACAGCTAACATGCAGTGACACACTCCACTGTTCCTGCTCGACCTCTGCAGTGACCGGGTAGTGGAGGGAGGGGGGAGGATTAAAGGCAGGGGAGCAGGAGGGTGGATAAGGAGATCACTGCAGTTTGGGGAGACAGCTTAGAGGAAGAAGACAAGAGATAAAGAAGGGAAAGGAGAAAAATAAGGAACATAAAGTGTCATGGTTAGATAATGTACAACTGTGTTAGCTGCCTAACCTTAACTGCACTTTAACCCTAGTTTATTTGCCATTATCTTGGTCTGACCTAAACCATAATGTGTTATGTAGTCATATTATAGAAAAGAATAATCTAAGTTTATTTATGTCCATGGAAACAGCAGTTGAGAAAATTAACTTACCTTAAGGTTCATTTAGAACTACTTTTCAACATATGGAGTTTGCTCAGTTAGATTTTTCAGGGCACTTCAAGGACTTCTTGTTCATGTTGGCTTAAAAGTTGAAATCAACGGTTCATTCTCGACCTTGGAACAACAGTTGACAGAACAACCCTAACTTAAAGTTTATTCAATCAGTTCTGTATGTTCTTAAGCTTTCAGTCATGTCACATGATTCCAATAACATCAGCATTAGTTAAAATGCTAAACATCTGTGGATGTGATTTGAAATTTTGTAGAATCAATGGTTTATTCAGGCAATATGGTTCAGAAGAGAAGAAGATCAGCGAGGATCACAGGCAAGGTGTGTGTTAGGGTTCTGTCACACCAGCATTTAGAACAGCGAAATTTAATACAGAAATATTTTTTCACTTCCTTGGATCTTTGGATTTCTCTTCTTGCTTTCGCATACAGTTCAACTCTGAACTTGCCAGCCAGTTACAAACCGTCTTGACATAGCTGACCTTTAAGGTTATGGAGATAACTGAGAAAGCGATTTTATTAGCTGTCCTGTAAACCTTTTTCCTCCCTTGAATAACAAGTGAGGTCAATAGAGCGTTCCTCCACAGCAAATGATAGCCACTGCATGACCCTCAAGTCACAGAGCTTGCTGTACCGCTTATTTTCTGAGGGATGTGCAGATAAATTGTGATGTGCCTCTTTCTGGTGTGACCTTAGCGTAGACATGCAATTTACCAGAAGATGAAGAAAAAAGGAAACGGAGTGCTAAAATTATAAAGTGTCAGTTGTCTGCTGCCCACGTCTGCTTCTCTCATTTGCTTTCTCCACCATTTGCATGATTGTCAACATTTTGCATGAAAAGTGTCAGTTGGCAGTGTACAGGCTTACAGTAGACTAACAATAGCTTATCCCCACTTTCTGCTGTCTTTCTCTGGTGCTCTGCGCGGGATGACACTCTTCCCTCTTTTATCTCTACGGATCCTTTCTCCTCTCCAAAAACTGTAGGTAGAAACAAAGGTACAGCAATCCCTTTTCCTTACTCTACACTTATCTGCACTGTAAGAACTGTGTGTGTGTGTGTGTTGAATTTGCGCTTGTGCTGTCACTGGTTAATCATTCATTACGTGTGTTCATTAAATGTGTGCATATGCTCATCTGTGGGTTTGAGAGAGAAAGCGAAAAGCAGGGGAGTCAGTGCGTTCCGGCTAACGAGCGCCTGTATTTACTGTTGCATGAAGGACGAGTGATTGAGTGGAGAGATGAGCAGAGATGGAAAGAAATATGGTGTCAGAACTGGAGACTAGAGATTTGATTATCACTGTTACATTTAAAGTGATGATAGTCGCCGTTTGCTCTACGATGGATTATTCCGTGTCTTTGCAAACAGTTAATATTAATGATGGACTATCAGTGTGAAAATGAGGCGTGCATGTATTTGCGCTTAATTGGATGTGACAGCTCTGTGTCTGTTGAAAAGGAGCTGATTGGTGAATTTGACCTGACCTTTGGCTTCATCTGAATGAGGTCATGGCAGTGGCCTTTGTGTATTGCAGTCGTGCAGAGAATATCCTCATTATTCATTTATCAAAGCCATGCGATACTCTGTGTAGTTGTGTGTGGTCATGCGTGTTGTATTTGTGTCTGTGCCTCCTTTCGCTAGATAAAGGAAAACAGTGAATTATGATCCTGATTGATATCAGTTTAAGGAAAATGTGGCTACAGTGAGACTGACTACAGTGGTATGTGTGAGTCGCCTGTGTTCACTATCCTGAACTACTAAATGTGCTCTAACCCTGTCCCTCTTAGTTACTGTTGCTATGTCTGTCAGGTTTATTGTTTGCAGTGGGGTAGCTTTATCACTCAATCACAAATTGTTAGTCAGGTTTGCAACAATGGGTCCATAATTTTAAGAAAGAGGTAGACAAAAACAGGTTTCTCATTTTTAGTTTTAGCAGTTGCTGATTTTACTGGCTAGTCCCTGGCAGATTTTTATCACCTTTAGCTAGTTAATTAAGCTGCTGTTGACTGTTTGCATTGGTTGGAAAGTTCTCTCAACTCATATTTTTCCATTAAAGCAAGAATTTTGTAAAAGGGGTCTTATGTGCATACACATTTGATGGCTACATACATGCCATCTTGCTAAATGATTAAGGCTAAAACTGGGGCTAGTCAGGGTCCTCACCCATTGATGATATATGTAAAAGACATGGAAATACAGAACTTTTGAAGTTACAAGAGAACAGGCTGGTAGGATGAGAACTAACCAAATATATTTTGCAACTGTAATGCTGTCTTGGGAAATGTCGCTGGATTTGCCAGAGTGTAAACTTCCCCAAATCTAATAAAGACCAGGTCACGGCCACTAACCGTAACTCTGATAGCATTCAGAATCTGCTCCCACACAGTGAGGAAATACTGTACAGTTTATACGGTTTACTACTCTACGTTGTGTGTTACCTATAGCCAGACATGCTAACATTTGCAGCTTTTGTTAGAGCAGGAAAACAGACTATTTAATCCACTCTTTACTCTTGTCCTTTGTGTTTTTGATGTAAATGCTAAAAAAGATAGCACCCACCCAACCCTTTGGTTGCTGAACATAAATTTTACTACAGCCTCATGCACCCTGTGTCTTCGTGTGAAATCCAAAGCTTGACAGGCTTGTCATGCCTAGTTACATTTGCTTAGCTATTGGACAGTTGCTGTTCTGGGGAAGGGCTTAAAGAACAGTCGGTTACTGTATGATCATCCATCTCAATTGATCTCAGGTAAAGGAAAGCTCTGTATTTTCTGACTTTTGACTCACGTGTGATTACAATGAAACTTTAATGTGTAATGGTTGCCTGTGTTCACTATTCTAAACAGTTGCCACTGTATCAGGCCCTGCACTGTTTTCTCCCTGTGGATAGGGTAAACCAAAAACAGAATTCCCTTACACTTGTGTCACATCAGCACACTAGGTAGCAGTGGGCCGATCAGTGTGCAGTGAGAGGTCCCACAGCGGTTCAGTTGTTAGCGCCGTTGCATAACGGAACAAGAAGGACCCAGGTTTGATGCACAGCTCTGACCCTTTCTATGTGGAATCCGTGGGGGGTTCCTCTGGGTGTTCCAGTTTCCTCCGACATGCAAATCAGATGGACTGGGGACTTTAAATTACCCATAGGTGTAAGTGTGAATGATTGTCTCTATATCTGTTTTAACCCTGCAATGATCCCTGGGTAGGCTTCAGACCTATGTGTGGAAAGGAATAACTAGCTTAACAAAATGAATTAGTAATGGTGTTAGAATTGTGGCTACTTAGCAAAAGAGTCACTTAACTATCATTAGAGATATAAATGGAGATAATTCTAAAGCATGCAGACAAGGCAATGTTCATTTTATGTAACTTATTACATGACTTTTTATTGGGAAATAGAGAGATCATGATGTGTAAAATGAGGATGTGCCTTACAGCAGGTCCCTGTGCTATTAGATTCATGTCTCTGCAGTTGTTTGTGTGTACTGTAAATGGCACAGTGGTCAGAGGGCACAGTAAGTGGGAGGCTGGGGAGAACCGACTAGAGAACAAGAGGAGAAAGGAGAGACTGGAGTGGGGGAAGGGGCTGAAGGCGAAAGATGGAGAGAAAGAAAGAAGGATAGTGTGCTGCAGATGAAGGGACCAGGGGAGCATATCAGTGTTGCGAGGCCACATATTTCTAATGAAAAATATGGAGCACCTTGTCATCCCTGTACTCAAATCTGGGGCTGATGCCGCATGAACCCCGAGGCATCTATCCAGAAAGTTTTAGTCCCATGCAGTCAGAGAAGCCCCGATTGTTCCTGGCTCAGAGATGCAACTTTTTTGATGCATAGCTTTGACGATGTAGCAAACTTTTTAGAGGCAATGGCAGTGGACCAGGGACTGTGCTCCAGTTAGCAGCATTGCTCTAGTTAGCAACATACTGCACTTCAACCTGCAGATATACTATGTGAAGTTTAATGGACTGCACAGTATCTCTATTTTCAGATTTTAGTGGTTTAAATGTTCTGTTTTTTAAATATTATATTTCTAAAATGTTTTTCAGATCAGTGTTGTTCATTTGGTTGCAAATTAAATTATTTAATTAGCTGAATTCTACCTATTCTATCCTTAATGGAAGAATAATACAGGTGCTGAAAGGACAGGAAACAATGCTCTATTCTTCCTGAAAAAAATTAAAAGCTCTTTTTTATGCATGCCTACAGGCTTTTGGTTTACAATAGATTTTTTTAAAAAGAAGCTGTGAAGTGCTTAATTCTTAATTATTCTGCAAAGATCTTCTAAAATGGCCCAGACAAAATTATTGCTACCCCTCAGAAAGTGGTGATAAATAATAAAGAGTGAAAAAGTGTACTTTTGTCTTCAGTTAGTATCACGGGTTTTTTAAATCCTGTGATCAATCAGTAAGTCTATTTAAATGAAGGAAAGTGCTCATTGTTCTGTTTGGTATCATTGTGTGTACCACACTGAATATAGACGAGAGATATATTAATAATATAATTAATAAGTTTAAGCTCTAAAGGGTCATAGCCAATCTCCCTGGATGTGGCCGCAAGAGGAAAATTGTCCCATTAGTCACATCAGCTCTACGTTTTATGTAAAACATGGAGGAAGCTCAATTATGGGGTTGTCCTGCTGCATCTGTCACAAAGTGCTTGGAATCTGTGCATGGCTCAGTTAAGTCAGCAGATTATCAAGACGAATATTCTGGAGCGAAACATACGGCATAGTGTTAGAGAGCTCTGTCTCAATCACAGGCCATGGCTCCTCCAGCTGGATAATGACCCAAAACATACATCTAAAGACACCCAAGAACAGAATACTGGACCGTTCTGAAGTGGCCTGCCGTGAATCCTGATCTTAATCCAATTGAAGATCTATGAAAAGAGCTGAAACTCGCAGTTGGGAGAGGGCACCCATCAAAGCTGAGAGAACTGGAGCAGTTTGCTCCAGAAGAGTTCAGCCAAACCACCAGCTGAGAGATGCAGAAGTCTCATTAAGAGCTAAAAAGAGCCTGATTCCAGTGATTGCCTCAAAGGGATGTGCTACAAAATATTAAGTTGTGAGTCCCAGTATTTTCGTCCATGCCATTTTAATTAGTTTTATTATTTAAAATAATATATTACATTGAAACTAAAATGCGACTTGCCTGTTCTATCAGATATGGAAAAAATAACAGTGGATAAAAATTTGTCAGTTGTGTTTTTTTTCTTTTTTAAGTGGAGGGGTACCAATCATTTAGGCCACATGTGTACTCATTAGTTTGATTATATTTTGACCGGAAAGCCGTGGTTTAATTAGCACATTCAAAATTACTTCCTACCTACAACCTTCCCACATCCAACTTAAATCTACCACTAGGACCTGCTTACAAGGCACCAATCAAAGGCACTTCTTTAGCATTTTTTGAGCTAGCATAGAACAAACAGAAAAGGTGACACACGTTTGGATCCTGTGCACGAAGACCTATTTTGCAAACGCTGACTTGTGGCACATTATTTTCTCCTCTGTGTCTCGTCAATGATGTGCTTTCATTGGATGCCTGGATGGAGCTCATCGGGATTTGACAGTGTAGCCTAAGGTCAGAGATGAAGCTCCAAGCCACAGCCTGCAGGTCTCGCTGCCAGCATTACCTAATGGCTTTCCTCTCAGCACGCACACACACACAAATCTGTACACTGTAAAATGTTTCCATTTTATAACTCGGTGTTCTTTCCGACAGCTATGATAATAAACCCTCTGAGAATTTCACTTGAATGCACACACAGAATGAGGAGACTCAGAATATGTTACACTTTGCAATAATGCATTCCAGAGTTAATTTAAAACCTTCTTGACATCGTCTCGTCCAAATATTAGTATCATGATTATATATAATGTACACGATAATAATATATTGCACATTACTGCAGGGTAATGCTGAGAATTGTTTTTTAGAACTGTACTCACTCCCTAAGCTGTCAGTGATACAGAAATGGTGAATATCTCATTCTGTAATGAAACTGTTTCGTCTCCGGGGTGGACAGAGAAGGAGCACTGCTGTAGTTGCTTTGGACATAACTTGGCAAAGGGGGCGAGTCCACTTTGGGGAGCAGTGAGAGTGCTGGGGGGGAGGGAGGGAGAGGAGGAGTGAGTGAGTTCAGCCTGAGTCTAATCCCCCGGCATGAAGGCTTAGGACTGAGAACTTATTCTCCACTTCTGGAGTCACTCTCCCTAATTATCGCCTCAAAGTCCTGCTGCAAAGTTCACACAGACAAGATTTTTGCTTTCTGCCTCTGTCACACACACTGTTTCTTTTTCTCTCCCTCCCTCCCTCTCTCTGTATATATATTCTCTCCCTTCCTGTCACCTCTCCTCTGACTCTGACTCCATCTCTCTCCCTCTCCCTCTCCCTCTCCCTCTCTTGCCTTTGTCCCACCCTATTCATCTCTGTCTGTCTCAGTATTCTAGTTAGCCTTTCTCACTTTCTCTCTCCTCCTCCTCCCTCCTTTTTTGTGTTTCTCCAGTTCAAAGTACTGTGGACATTCATGAGCCTCACATCACAGTCAGGCTCAAGATGAGAGTACTATGCTGGTGCTTACTGCCTGTCCACAGATGCTACCAGGCTTCAGTGGGATTTATGTACAGACCTGTCCATTCCCTTCAGGGTTTTTTGTTTAGTGCACTGGACTTTGCCTCTACTAAACCACAGTTATCTGCAGCAGTTTACAGTGCATTGTGTACAGTGTTACACAGTAGTTCAGGCAATAATCTACCAATATACTGCCCCCCTATGATATGCTTATCATACATAATGAACAACCAACAGAAAAGTTAGGTTTTGGTGCAGGAAAGATACTGCAGTGCATTTAATTTGTTCTGTTAGAGTGTATCTGTTAGGTGCGTCACACACATCACATACTTTAGTGTTACATTATTTGATATTCCGTTCTGGGGAGCAAATATAACTAAACTGCTGCTTTTTGAGAGAAATAATGTGTGTCGATGCTTGGAAATCTGCCTGTGGCGTATAATGACGCATTGACGCCTGTCAGCCAGTAATGACGCGTCACAATGCTGTCAGTTTGTGAGCTTACACATGAAACAATAGGTGCTGCTGTATTGAAGCAAGCCACACACTGCCAGTGTGCATAGCACTCAAGTGACTCATTCACTAACCTGAGATCTTTTGACTGAACGGAACAGAGTGCTTTATTGTTGTACACAGTGCCACAGATTGGACAAAAATTACATTACAGGTTACAGATATTGATTTTGGTCATTCATTGTGTACAGTGGTACATGTGCAGTGACCCTTATGTTGTTTTGTTGATAGAGGAGCTGTGCAGAATTTACACATTCAAGTCTTTTAAGGACTGCTACTGTATAAAAGAGCTGTACAAAACCTTTTGTGGCTCCAGAGGAAGCTGCTCAAAGTCTGATAGACTGACTGAAGTGATGTCATTTGAGTCAGTTTCTCATGTGATGTCACTTGAGTCAGTATCAGTTGGGGTTAAGGGAAATGAGAAAAACTGGAGTGTGGAACCTCTATAACTGCTCCTCATCTCTGCTTGCTTCTAGCAGCTTGAGGCTGCATTAGCCATTACTAGGATAACACTCCCAAACCTTTGATCAAGTTGCCCAGTCTGCAAGTTGCATTGTGGGTACTCTAGGTGCTAGGTTTTGACAAGGAAGAGGAATGTGTGGCATATAAAAGACTCTGGAAATATCTGATTCAGCTGCATCAATTTTAATCTTTTCTAAACAGACTAAATTGGTGCAGTACTCTGAAAAGTACACTGTAGTTTTCTTGCAGACAAAGAAAGTTATCTTTACATTCAGTTAAAAAAATATAAAACCATAGCAAAGCAGATTCTTAAAATATTTTAAATCCTATATTTTATGTCTGTCTTATGGTCGTCTGCTTCCTATCGTGTTATTGCAACTCATGGGTGTGTGTTCATCCTCATCTCATGTACAACATACAAACAAAACTGCTGCCATCACATTAAACCATTGCTACCTCATGCACAGGGTACCTTTAATTCACCAATTCTGTTTTGCCATCTTGTTGAGTTCATTTAGATGTCAGCAAGTGAAGAATCAGTTAAGACAGCTGAAGTGCTGACAGCTGGGAAGGATATTACTGCACATATCAGAACTTGTTGGAAAAACCCTCTTGAGAGCTAGTAGACAACTTTAAGGGTAGCCAAAATGCTTTGTTCCCACAGAGGCCCATTGTTGCTGAATTGATTCACTGCTGTTGTGCTGCTCAAAAGAATAAAACAAGGTAGAAAATTTGCTCAGCAACTCTGTCCTCCAAACACGGTCTTTAACCTACTGACACATGATGGAAAATGAGGCATTTTTCCCTTCCATGTCCTTTGTATTGCATCAGATAGAGACAGGCAGCCTGTGTCATCAGAGGTTTGGTCTGTTTGCATCCACGCAGTGTCACAGAGGCAACGAAACTGGGTTTTCCTGTTTTGCTTCAGACGTTGGGATTCAGAGCACCAGCTGGCGCTTATTGGCCTTGGCACATGTTGGCTGTGCTGTTGATAAACGGCTATTAATGGCCAGACGCTCACCCTGAAATTGAGTTTAACTTTGCCTCTCCTCATTACTCAGTCAAAAACTACACCACAATCCTCGAGGTGGATTTCAAAGTTGCTAAAAATTGAGGGCATCGGTCAAATTGATTTCAGCAATGACCGGCTGCTACTCAAGTAGTCAGAAAATATGAGCTGTAAATACAGACCTCCCCCTCTACACCCATGGGTTTCCTCATGCAGTCCCCGTTTTCTGTTCAGAGAAGCCAAAACCTACATTGTTCGGAATTGTGCCTGGAAAGTAGAGGCAACAAGCTGTTTGTGTTTCAGAGCTTTATTATCAAGGAACAGAGATTTTGCACTGGTTTCATTACTTTTGTCACCAGAATCTCAGAGAGGTATCGATTGTCTCTTGTAATTTCCTTTACATGTTTTCCCCCATTTCTCTGCTTCTGTCTATGTTTTGTTTCTTTGCTGTATCATTTCCTATGCTTCTGTTTTTTCCACCCTCTTTCTGTTATTTGGCTTTTTGGTTTCCATTTAGCTTACATTATATTCTGTCATGTTATGTTCTGCTCTGTTTTATCCCCTTTGTCTGAGCCATTTCCTGCAGCTCTGGCTGCCGAGACAAGGGGCAGAGGTTCACAAAACATTGTCAGCTACATTGCGCAATTCTTACCTAGGCACCAACTCACTGATGCCAGCCTGACGATTGGTTGTCTCTCCCTCCTTCACTTTCTTATGCACTCTCTCTTGGCCTTGTGCTCTCTTTACTCCTCTCCCTCTGTTCTCTCTCTCTCTTTCTGTCTCTCTCTCTCTCTGCTGCTGACCTCTGGGATCAACCGAGCAAAACTGATTCCCACTTTTTCACGGATCACGAGTGCGTCAGTGGTTACGCAACAGTGAGAGAGAAACAGAGTGAGAGAGAGAGAGAGAGAGAGAGAGCCTGTGAATATGTAACTGACATATTTGTCCATTTTTATTTGCATTTCTGCTTATCACCAAAAAAGTACCGCTCTTAGTTAAGCCACATTCTCAACAAAATATTTAATATGTTTGCATGAAATATTTGAACTATCATTATCGGCTTTGCTGCTGGGCAAACATAGAATGTGCACTGTTCACTCACAGCAACAAACAGAAAATTTGTTGACACATTACATAAATGTACATCTGCATTGTCACAGATATGGATGCAAGTTGTAGTGGTCTTACTCTGTCTCCAGAGTCTGTTAATTTTTAATGACCACACAGTGTTACAATTAAAAAAATGTTCTCTTGACTTACTAGTCAGGAGACCGAGCATATATGTGCCAAATACACCCTCGTTTCAAGTGAAAAATTAGTAAAATACAGCCAAATGAGACAACGAGGTTTTCTTGCGGGAGTAGTAGTACATTGAGTGAACACACTTGGCTGAAAACTCAGGAATGCTGTGTATTGTTTGTGAAGTGCCTGAGACCTTATGAGTAGGATTTATGCAAAGAACTAGGTTAAGATGTGGCTTGAAGGGCTGTATTGTGAGAGTCTAAGTATGAGCGCAGAAAGGCTTAGGAATATGTGGAAGCGTGTGTGTTTGTGCTGAGTGTGTGTGTGATTGTGCAGAGGGGTGACATGTGTAGATGTGATGGCTGCAGCCATGCATAGATGTTCACACCAGGGAGAAAGTAAACAAACATGGCAGCAGAATGGTATGAAATGCAGAAACCACTGTTAGACCGCACTGCCTGTTTCTCTCTTCCTCCTCTCTGTGTATCTTGTTTATTTAATTCAGCCTCTTTGCCTCCGTTTGTTACCACTGCCAAGGACGTTATGTTTTTAGTCCGCTTGTCTCTCTATTTTTTGTCGGTTAGTTACCCTGATACCTTAGAAACTACTTTAAAGATACCAGTAATATTTGCCAGAACATTTTTCATTGCAGTTGACGACAAAGATGTGTAAAGGGCCGTAATGTTGCCATTTACAAAATAAAATTTTTCTGTCAACTCTTCAACTGTAAAGCACAGAAACAAATTTCCTCACTTGATTCGTTAGTTTTGATTCTTTGGCCCAACAGCTGTTTTGACTTTGCATACGATTTTCCTGTAACTGTTTAGCAAAGTGTGGCCTATTTGACATTTAAATTGGTGTGACACTTTGATTGTGCAACCAAATTAAGGTTTTGTGCACATGTTAACTCTGAGCAATCTTACAAAGTGTGATGACATTTGACATAGCAACATTAAATATTTAAATGGCCTTAACTCAGTGGTCAGGAGACTGACTGACTTTACACATCTGGACCTCTGTTCTCCAGAAATCTGCATGATCATCATGAATACTTTTGGTGGAGGGTTACACCTGAGTGCTTTTCTATCCCTCTATTTTTTCTGTTAATACTTATAGAGTTTCTTGTGCTTCAAGGTTTTGTAGTGATGGGAATGGTGGAACAAAATACACAGAGCTCCAACATGGTGAGGGCCCTCAGAAACCTGGAAAATAAAAGTTTTATCTACAGTAGCGCTTCTACATAAAAACTATTGCTGTTGACTGAATTGATAGTTTGAGAAACAGTTTCTTAAATGTAAAAGTATATAACCAGTTCTTTGTACAGGTGTGATAATGGATGTAATAAAAGTGTGTGTGTGTGTGCGGGGCGGGGGGGGCAGACGTGTGTGACGCCACTGCTGTGCTTGATAAGCGTTTGTTTTATTGTTTTATTTTCCTCTACCTTTTTATGCTTCTCTTTCTTTCCCATCAATGACATAGCAACCTTCTAAGCTTTTATATCTATGGAGTCTAACATTGCGTGGCAGCACTCTTGCCTGACAGGATGGCTTCTTTTTTTCTGATTTTGAAGTTATTCCTACACTTGTCTACATGAGCGCTTATGTCTGTTGAAGTGTCGTGCTCACGCAGCATGTCTGCTATTCCAACATTCTGACACTGAGGAGTACAAAAAGGTGCTGTTCTCATTAAAAATAAATAAAAATAAAGATTTAATCTAAGTTGTTGAAATTTTGACCTGTGAGCCATGATGAAGGCAGCGAGTTCTTACAAAATTAAAAAGGACCAGAACTAATAGAAAAAATAGCCATGACTTCTGTTAGCATTATAGTTACAAAGTAAGTGATATGAAATGTTGAAAGAGTTGAAAAGAAAGAGCCATTCTTCAAACAGAGACCAAGGGCAGACTTTTGTGAGGTGAGGAATTGAAACCTTTCATGGTCCATCATTTGAAGGGAATAAATATTCTAAGAGCCTTGATAATATTGCATGGCTTTTGTCCTTAGAAGAACTGAAGAGAAAAATATGAGACGGGTAAGGACATGGCAGTCTTTTGTGTGATCAGACTAGTATGACAGAATTTATATTGGTCATTTCATAATAAGGTCATAAAGGCTTTTAGTTTATTATTATTACTTGTGTTATTTATATAAGCTATTTATTTAACTAAACATTTCCCAGGTCACGTGCAAAAGAGAAATGTTCAGAATGCTAAAATAGAAATATTCATGCAATTAATATTCACTGAACAAACATCCATGCCCACGTGTTCATACTTTAATTTGCAGCAGAAAGGCTTATAATTGGATATATCAGCGAGGAAACTCCAGTGATTGTGCACAATAGAGAGAAATTATCTTCAGTTGAAATTTTTTTCCTTTTTTTTTTTTAAACTGTGCCCTCAATTAACTGGTCAGTTGAGATGTCTAAGGCAGTCACATGACTTCAGAGAGGCCTGGCTTTTGGTTATTTATAATCAAAATTAAAGAGACTCTCTAACCTTAACCCCCCCTCTTCAGAATGAGACATGGTAGATACCACGTAGCAGGCAAATGCCCTTGCTCTGGCGGAGCCATTATGCAGATGATATGCTAATGAAGTCATCTGATTTGGTTCTGCTTAGGGTGCGCTGCATTGAGGGAAGATAATCAAGCACTGATCAGCTCCCAACGCAGCACTTGCTGTGTGCTTGTATGTATGTGTGTGTATTGAATGTGTAGCCTTGTGCTGGTTGTCTTTTGAAGGGAGAAAATACAGGATGTTTGAGTTCATGTGTACTGTATGTTAGGGTCTGTAATTATTTTTGGTTGTTTTTTTGCACTTAATACACTAACTGCCCACTTCTACACACACCATCTTACTTTTCTCACTAGTAACACAGCTGCTGCAAAGATTCTGATTTCCTTCAATGAGGTGCACAGAGCAATAGCTAGGATTTTAGAAATACTGCACGCCTCAAGGCGCTCCCCAGTTCCCATTTTTTAAATTCTGAAAGTAACTCTTGAATTATATTTTCTACAAATTTTGTTTAAAGTTGTTTCAAAGCCTTCTTTAAACTGCCAGGAATAATAATAATTCAGTTTTTTGAAAGACTGGGGTTTGAGCCTACATTTTGTGTGCTGATCAAAATGCATCTGTGGCATAACTGTAGGAAATGTGTCAAGAGTCAAAGGTCAGTATTGCTCGGCCTGTAAGCATAACTAGAAACTGCAGTTTGTGTGCATTTAGAAACAGTGTAACCATTACATTACCATTCTTTTTTTCCACCTGATCCATAAGTCAATTTTTAATCTATTATTTATGCCAAGCTAGTATAATAACAGCTAGCAGTTAGCCCAGCTCAGGACCTAGAGTCAGATAGCCCTGGTGCATGAACCGGAGTTGTTAGTTTGTTCAAATGACGCCCTGAAGTTGCTGGTTTCCTGCTCACAGTGAATAAATCCTCATGTTCAATGTAAACTCTAACTTTCTGCCAACTGGCAACAGCTAACTGTTGTTGTCCGAATGTCTGAAAGCGTCAAGTCACAGCAACTACATAAGTAGTTGTGGCCCAAAACAGGCCATGTGCTTCAGAATAAAAACACCACTGGTTCTGCTTTGATTGATTTTATTATAACATTACTTTATTTAACAAGTACACTTCTATATTGGCCTATGGTCTACTGACCTCTTAAGTGGTATTAATGGTAGTGGTATTTTTTTTGCTAACATGGCTTTGAGACAGAGCCAGTAGGTTTATAGTAGTGCTGTTGTTGAAATCAAACTTACTAACATGTGATGTGCATTGTTTTTGTAAATAGGACTCATGATTTACATAGTCTATAGAAGTGTATAATTCAACTGTTTCCCATGGTACACTGTTAAAAGAATAAACAAAAATCATAATAAACCTTTAAAAAAGTACAGAAGACATGACCTCAGTGTCCTCGTTGTTAGCTATGTCCCTGGTGCTGTCACAACAAATGTACCAGGACTTTGCTACAAGGCTCTGGTATTTATTAATTTTTTAGACTTCACTTGTTGGAGATGCTCTAGCTACCCCTATCTCTTATGTTCTCACCTTGTACTGACTGGCTTTCCCTTGATTACTTTTGTACTTGTTGTTGCTATCTCTCCAGATTTTGCTCCTCCTCCCCGCTCCCTGAAGTCACTCCTTCTATCTCAGCCTCTCTGTCCTCCTTTTCACCCCTCTGTCCTTTTTCTCCCTTTCATTCTGCTGCCACTCTGTCCCCCTTACCCATTAGTCACACACCCACCTCCCCCATTCGTCTTATTTGGCTATCAGTCATCAGTTCATTTTTCTTTGTCTCCTCCCCATCTCTCTTTCAACCCCCTCTTTCGCTTTATTTGCTGCCTTGTAAAACGTGAAAATAGTACTTCTGCTCTCATGATTAAATCATCTGTCCCGCCTTTTTCATCTCTTTCTTGATCTTACTCTCGCTTCCATTTTTCTCCAGTTCAGTTGAAGTTCAGTGCCGTTTTGTAATACTCCCATTCCCCGCCCTCCACCCGTCCCTTGGTCCTCTCTTCCAGTGCACTACCTGTTCCCAATCCACTTTAGTCCCAGCCCTGACCCTCCCTGAAGCCTTAAGTAAACAAAACATCATTTCACTCTTTTATCTCCTCTTTTTTTTCTCCTTTTTTGAAAATATCAGTGTAGCTGAGAAGATAATGATTCAACTTGCGTGTTCTTGTAGGCGAATCTCAAAGCATTGCAGCACACCCATTAACCCCCATTGCCTCAGCGCCTGACTGGGGGTCCTCTGAGAGACTCACAGAGGCATTTGATAGCGTTTGATCATCTTTTTCCCTTTCAGCGGTGTGCACGCGTGTATGTGTGTGTTGTTCGGATTAACACATCCCATTGATCTCCGCTAGCCTGCGCCTGCACTGTCTGACAGATCTGCAAGAGGCAATAATTAGTCTGGTAATTGGCTGATCAGCTGCACAGAAATATGCTGAGTTAACACACTCTGCTGCTGGAACGTTTGGACCCTACTGTAGATTTTGACAGGTGTGAGTCTCTGTGAGTGTCTTCTCCTAATGTATCATGTTTCATGACACACTGGGAATTCTTTGTGGCTATAATAATAATGTCTGATAGCGCACTATTAGATTCATTAACGCTCAGTTAGAGGGAGTCATTAATTTAAATCTTTGTTATTTGTGCACTTTGAAGGAGATTACATATTTCACATACAGTCATAATATGTCATTTTCTTTCTCTTTCTGAATTAGTGATGCTATGTATTTACTGATTTTGGTATTTACTGACTATTTTTTGCTAGGGGATAAAAAGATATGGTAATGTCTAGATATCACTTTTCATGCAACTACAGGCTACAGTTAAATGCTTTGCTCAAGGGAATGTTGACTGCAACTGTTGAGAGCACACCTCCCATTCACACACTCAACAGGCTGTGTTAGCTGACAAAGCTAAAATCTAGCATTTTAACTTCAAAGTATTTGTCTGATATTATGCATTTTCCTTTTATCAACAAACCCCATTAAAAACCCCACACCAGCGATGAATTGATCCAGTGAACATTGCTTACTTACCATAGAGCTACATTGTTGTTCAACAACTATTATAAATGCACCAATGAGCTGCACTCTTACAATGCGTGACATGTTTCTTCATTTCAATGACCATGAGTACTATAGTTTATTTTCAGTCAGTCGGACATACACTATCCTGGTGCTATAAATACTTATGAGTGCACCAAATCCGCTGCTGAAAATGTTCTCCAACTAATGCATTTACTCTTATTTAGTAGCTAAAAACTACAGGGGCCAGCTGCTTTACAAAATTGCCGGGCCTTTCAAAAATAAAAATGCATTTCCAGAATAGGAATTTATTGGATAGGGAAGTTGAAAAGAGAGATGGAGTAATGCGTTGTTAGTTTCGATCTTTTTATTGGATTTGTCAACACTGGATTTGTCAACAATAATACAGAATATAGCTTTATCTCTTAAGAGTTTATACAGCAGCTTGGCAAAATGTACTTTATTTTTGTTGCTATATACCCAACATTTATGTAAATAACGATGTACTCACCTGTAATCACTGAGATCTTGGAACATGGTCGAATATTTACAACAAAAGACATGTAAAACCAAAGGCAGGTACACCCAGAATGTGTGAAATAGTTCCTCAACGCAGTGTGTGAGGGTAACTATGGCAACTAGGTCCAGGTTTAACAATGAACATTTTAAATGCAGTAATTTTACCATTTGCCTCAGTTTTATCATCCAAATAAGTTTGGCTTTTGATTGTCTGAGTGCTCGTGTTTGTTGCCCTATTGGATCTAATTTTAGCAGTGCTGGCCATTTTGAAACATTTCAGCAGTTAATGTGGTGAGTACAGTACTTTTATTACTGATCCAAATGATGGCCAAGAACTGCATAGATAAGATTCAAGGTGTAATAAATCTTAATAAACTTCTAACCGCACTCAGATAACAGCAACAAAGAAAAAGTGCCTCCATACTAGTCACTTTTTAAATGCTCCACTTTACTCTTCTGGATGGTTCTATGTCCATACATTTGATGATACCTGCGTAGGAAACTGGGTTTATGAGTGAGTGTGTAAAGCAGAGCCACTGAAGGCTCGTACTTGCAAGTAATCAATATTCCTTTCAAGCATGACACCATCACTATGCGCTCGAGCATCAAGTGAGGCAGTGGAGAGGTATAATGGGGGTCGTGGGGCGTGTACTTTGTTAAGGGGTAAGCTCTGTCTGTGTGTGTGTGTGTGTGTGTCCAGAGAGAGATGAGAAGCTAAAAGTAAGTGGTGGACTCGTGAGGGGAATACTTCCCCTCTCTCAGAACCTAACACACCCACTGGGCGAGAGATTGGAGAACAGCTCTGACCTTCTGCTGACCTGTGCCGTGAAATGCTCCCACCAGCCAGCCAATGACCAGTCTGTGTGCGCAGACGTGTTAAGTCGTCAATGCATGATCATCTGTGCCCTTGAACAGGTTTGGCAGGGAGATGTATGTGTGCCTCTGCGTGTGTGTATGACTGAGTGAGTGCCTCACTGAATTATAGAGTATGTTTGCTTTTTAACAGATCAGCAGAAGAGGTGATGCCACAGTCAATGTCACAGCCTTCATGCATAATTGCTCCACTTTGTCATTGCCAACGGCTGGGCAGAGCCACATCTGATTGCTTCCCCCCTTTCTCCTTCCCTCTCTATCTTTTTCCTCTCTCCCCTTTCAGTCTTTATTCTCATTAGACTCATTAACTTATCCTGCAGAGACAGATAGAGCAAGACAGACAAAGAGTGAGCATACTGTGAATACTGAAGGCAAATGGAGTGGTCTAAAGAAGATTTGTGTTGAAGGTTTCTACCTCACAGTACAGTTGATGAGCTACAGATAGAGATACATCACAGTGTAAACCAAGAATAGCTTCTTCTTAAGCTAAATGAGGCTTCCCGTAAAGGGTAATATATGACACCATGTCTGGTTACAACAGACCTGACGCGTGTCTGTGTGTGTAGAGTGTGTGTTTGAGAGAGCACAAGCTTACCTGTTGGCGTGTGTGTGTGTGAGTCGTGGTAAGAAGACACTGAGCAGTAGAAAGCTTACCCTATCTGTGGTGCTGAGAGGTCACTCTGTTAGCCGCTGACTCACTGTCCAACACTGGTTAAAAATTAATTGGAAAATACAGTTTAGAGAGTTAGAGAGTTCTGGTCTGACATCTTTTGGCAAGTGTGTCTATATATAGTATAATTTCATGAAGAATAATGTGCCCTGCTTTCCCTTTCTTGGTAGGTTACTGTTGATGTTGCTGATATTTTTGTGTTTCGTAAAAACATAAATGCTCAGGGTACGTAGTTTAGACGCTTGGTACCAGGCAAAAATAGCTGCTTATTTCTCTGTTGTATTTTTAAGTGATGAATTGCATTAACAACATTCAAAGTAAGTCTCTCTCTCCTTGCACTAATTTTAACTTTCATGTCTATTTTGATGCTGAGAGTGTCTGTATGATTTTCAGGTGTGCGTGCATGTGTTTTTGTGTGTCGGCGTGACCCAGTGCTGAAAGGCCGGCAGTGAGTGAAGTTGGAGTGTCTCATGGTTAAATGATGGGCCCCTTTCGGGCACTCAGAGGGCTTTGAAACACTAAGTAATTGGTTTTCCTGGCAGAATGGGGCCATGGCTATAGCTTAGGGCCAATGTGAACTCCACTGTAGCTCAGGTCTTGTCAGGGACACTAGCTTGCTAAACCTGGGGTAGAGGCTCACTGAACTAGGCATGGAAAATGTTAGAAAATATACAAAATGTTCAGCACACAGATTTCAGGTCACTGAGTATAGAGAGACTCAAGAGATTCAAGCATCGATTTATTTATCAAAGTTGAGGCATAATGGCCTCCACTAACTCAAATTGGTATTTGAAATCTGCAGTTTTCAGTCTGAGATCTACAACTTTTCCATTCTGATAGAACTAATACTCCCTCCTCAAGGTCAAACAGAAAAACCAAATTAAAGCTCAGAATCAAGGTGACAATATGAGTCATGCCTCTGTCACTTTCCAAAAATCCTGTTTTTTTTTTCCCTTCACTTTTACAGTTTCAGTTTGATTTACTCACATTAAAAGTCTCTTTAAACAGTTCAACTTCAACTGTTCAAGCCCAGATAAGACAAAAGAGAACCTGATACAAATGTTGATATATTCATCTTGGTCAGCTACAGTTACTACCACAGAATGTGACACAAAGAGAAGCACCAAGTGTTTTAAGTACTTTCTGCCTGGGTTTTGCCTCGCGGCAACAAAGAGGTTGCCCTGTTTTCTTAGAGGATGACCTGCAGACACTACTCTGAAAGAGACTGTCCTCTGCATGTCGTTCAGGTCAAAAAGCAAAAATTAAGGTCATGTATTTATTTAATATTCTCAAAAAATGGTCCT
The DNA here is from genome assembly GCA_033238685.1 of Lates japonicus. Lineage (NCBI taxonomy): Eukaryota > Metazoa > Chordata > Actinopteri > Centropomidae > Lates > Lates japonicus. The sequence continues at coordinate 2,229,158 of BRZM01000038.1, read as the reverse complement.
TGTTGTACAGATGCAAATAGTCTTATCATAGAGTCGTAGGTCACTGTCAAGAAAACAGTGCGTCCTTGGCCTAGCATTTCAAAATATTTTCTTTATCTACCATTATTATGAGATTATTATCATGAAAACATTCATTTTTTCTGAGGGCCTAAATTGAAGAACGCTTGACTGCATCCTGTCCCCCTCCTTATTCTCAGCCTTACCTTTGATGTCAACATGTGGATGATGAGTGCCGTCCAGTGTGCCTCACCACTGCACAAGAATTAGACTGTAACATGATAAATGTGTTTGTGCAGCATGAATGAATGTCAAGAATATCATTCAGGCTTTCATGCATGTGCAGACACACACACACACAGACACATACACAGAGGTTTAGTCTGCTCAATCACTCATCGTTTGTCCCTGAGAAGTCTCAGTCCAGCAGTCCTCTCTATCTTTCACTGTGATAAACACAGCCATGTACTGTACTTACATCCCCATGGCTTCCAGCTGGTAAATATCCCTCTGTGTGTGTGTGTGTGTGTATGTGTAAATACAGTATATGTACATATCTGTGCATTTGTATGCAGCCACAGAGGAACTGGCTGGTTGCTGCTAACACTTGGCCAGCCCCAGGCACTGGAAAAGCTTTATATATATTTTGGCCTACATGCTGCCTCTGACTCTTCTGGGAGCCTGTCAGGAGCTAATTTTTGAGACTGATAGAGCTGTGGAGAAAGGCTGTAGCTGTGACTGGGCAATGCACTGTATGACTTCTCTCTTTTTTTAAAAAATGTAATCATCTTTATTGTTTTCCTTTCCATATGCCTCTTCTCCTCCCACATCTGTGCATTTCTATTTCACTGTAATGAATCCTTTATCTTTTATTCGGTCATATTGAATAGTCTTATTCAGCATCAGGCCTCGATTATTCCCCACATGCGTTGCAAAAGGCGCTGCTATGGATTCTCTCTCAAAGGTTGAACAAAGTTGCAACAAAAAAGCTGAAATATCTTTTCCTAGTGCAACTTGCTTTTTCATTCTTTGTACCATCTGTTGCCCATAAAAAGATAAAATGTGGCTTTTTGTTCCCGAGCAGCTCCTTCCAGCATAGTGCTGCTGTGCAATACAGGTGCAACACCTCCACACTGGCTAGATCAGTATGAAGAAGTTAAATGATTTGAATTGGTAACACTCAGGGGTCTGTTGTTAAGGATGAGTAGCCTACAGGTACACATCCGCCGTATACGTAATGCTAAGAATAACCAGACAGTGAATGTACTATTCTAAAGGTATATTGCAATCATTTTAATACATTAGTATATAAAAGGTAATTATAATGTCCTTGGAAAATAAATGGCAGGATTAATATTATTCTAATGGTCCTGACCTTAAAATAAGTTATTTATCTTATTAAATTTAACTTATTTAATTTAATTATCTTAATTTGGTATAATGTGGCACTGGAGACTCTACCGGAGAAAATGTGTTAAACCCCTCTCGATGAAGCAGACTATTCATTGTGGTTGACATTAATTTGCATCCTATACATTAATTCAACACAAATCCTCCAAATACTCTTTCAGCAAAGCAGTGAATATGGCCAGATTTTGTTTAGTTTCTCAGCCCGTTGCTGCAAGTCACTGTCAGATCTTTGACGGCACAGTGAGCTGTGAGGAGTGACCTGAGTGACCACAGGCACTGGGAAAGCTGGATGTGCCTACTTTCTCAACCAAGTATTGGGTGGTCTCCTCTCTGAAGGGCTCCACTACCTTTAAAAAAGTTCTGTCAGGCCTCTTGTGCTGATGGGAGCTCTGTCAACATCTCACTTTGAAGCATTCTTTCAGGACGTTAGAGGTCTTTTCAGAGTGCAGCAGCCTTTTGCATCAGTGGAGGCTGTTGTTTGATCCACAGCATCGCAGACCACAGGTGTGAAGTTTCCTAGTGAAGTTTGTTATTTAATCTGCAACATCTGTTTCCTCCTCTTCTCCTGCTTCACTTTCAATACCATTCAATAAAGGTAAAAAGGTGAATGTCCGTCTGAGAGTCCATGATGGGACCTGATTGAAAGAGAATTTGTTATATAAAGTGATCCAAGGACATTTAAAGCTTTATATACTGTATATAAGTAGCGGTGCAGCCTATGCTAGAACTGACTCCTCTTTATACATCTGGTAGGCTATCTAGCAGCAGATTTCAGAATCAGCTGAGGCTTCTCAATAGAGTGTTTTGGAAGGCTTGTGAATAATGCATTACAATAGTCTAGTCTAGTCTATTTGAAATTGGTGTTTAGTTTTTCTGCATCATTCCAGGTCAAGAAGGTCGAACTTTTGCAATGTCTCTCAAATGGAAATGAAACTCAAGGCTTTCCTTATAAGCTCAATGTACTCAGCTGTATCTTTCCCCTTTAAAGTGCAACCTAACACACTTTCAAGCAAATATTTGCAGTATGTATGTCCTGCAAAGCCAAGCACTGATGTCATGAATCTATTTGACCACCAGACAGATATTACAGGCGCTTCCATTCTGACTCCTCAGATTGTTATTATCATTTTGTTTTATTTTTTGAGCTCCTGGCTCAGGGCGTCTTCTGGTGGGAATGTTTAAACTGTGTCATGCCAGGCTCTGAATTTTGTGAAAAAAATCCTTGTTTTCCACTGTGGATAGAAATAGGAGGCCACTGGCAATGTATGGCACAATGCTGTCACTTCAGCTTGACACGTGTCAGATGTCACCCATTTAGAGCTTGAGGAAACGGAGGTGGAGTTCCTACAACAAGCTTGGTATTAAAACATCAATGGTAGTAGAGAATGCCATTTGTAACAATATAGTGAATTGTCACAACCAGTATGTGCAGGGACGTCTTTACAAATTATTGATACAGTATTGAATTCAAACATGGTACAAAGGATAACAAGGTCTTTAACATACCTATTTATTATCTCCCAAATTACAGCTAGGACACCAAACATGGCTTTCAAGAGTCCAAGGTCATACACATCTCGCATGAATTTAAATTAAAGCCAGACTACAGTACCTACTGACATCATGCCTCTGCCAAACACTTTATTTTTTGTCTTTGTTCCTTTCAAAGCACGTTTTATGGTCAAACTAATTGATTGTGGGAAGTGTTATTTTTCCCGTTGCAGCAAAATGAATTGTCTATCAAAATATGTCATTTAATTTTACCCTCCTTAAACAGACAGTGCACTCCCCCCCAAATTATTGTTTAAATTCAGGTGAAGAGTTGAGCTGGAATTTATGAGGTGTTTACAATTAAATCCTGTGCTGAGCACAATCCAGGAATTTGGTTTATAGATTTTTCTCAGCAGTGCAGCACAGCATGTGTATAATCAAATGTGGGAGCTTAACAAATGCTACATCTTTATTTTTCGTTATTTTCCCTCTTTCTCTCTGCCCGTATCCCTCTATCTTTGCCCCCTTTTCCCAGTCCACCGCTGTGTGCCTGGTTGTAATTGAGTCATTTTCTCCTCGTTCGAGCACTGTCTCCGGCAGGCAGCTGTATCAAGGTGACCTCCCGCTATTGTTTGGGCCTCTGTGTTTTTGTCTCGCTAGCTCGCCAACATAATCACTGCCTTTCAAGCAATGTAATGGGTCAGCTGTGGCAGTGAGACATAATTTCTGACCCTGGATACCTTGCTTCACAGTTGGAAATGTCAGCGAAGAGGCAAGGAGGCACGGCAATGAATGTAGTGATGTAATACTGCAGTCCCTTTCTTATGTGTCGCTCTCCCTCAGTGCGCTCTCCCTGTCTGATTCTAGACTGTTTTTACTCAGCTTTTCCCTGTTGAAAACAGCCAAAGCGGAAACTGGGATCTGTTGGGAGTTGGATCTTCTCCTCTCCTCTCCTCTCCTCTCCTCTCCTCTCCTCTCCTCTCCTCTCCTCTCTTCTCCTCTCCTAGGTGTGTAGTTACTCAGAGGAATAATCTCTGTCTGTTTAAAGCACTAATCCATCTGTCAATCCTCGTCTATTAATTGTAGCATTAGTGTCTTATAGGCAGGCTGGACAGGCAGGGTAATTACATTGATTTTTACTGCTATTTAATGTTTATTTAGCCACATGACACATGACAACAAAGTTTCAATGACAAAACTTCATATTTTTTTGTTTCTGTCTTTTTTGTGTGTAACAGGGACAGAGATGTAAGCAGTAGTGACTAAGTAAGTCTACGTCCCCCGGTCCTCAATGTCAAACCAGCATCTCTGGGAATCAATGACATCAAAAGACTAAAGAGGAACCTATAGACTGCTGTAAGTTTGCAGATTAGGAGCGGGTTGTGAGGAGGGCAGATCTTTACCCTTAAATCCTGAGAGATCTTCTTGATACAGTGTCGATCAGCATGATCTTAAGGAGCTTTGAGATCAAGCTGTGAAAACAGCTGACATGTCAATCCAAAGCAGAAGGTAGAGAGGACATTTTGTTACCATTACATCACACACTACTATTACTCTAAAATGTTAACATACAAATTTACACTTACAACATGTAAATTAACATTTACACATAACATGTAAAATGTAATGTAATGTTCTCTTTTGGATCTGTATGTTGACATGGCTCAAATGGCAATCCCAAGCATTTTAAATAAAGTATAGCTACAGAGCTGCTCATCTTCTTCTGTTGTATTTCTGACAGCTACTTAGAGTGACTTCAGTGCCCCTGTTGGTCAAAAAAACATGACATTTCAAATGGAATTCTTGGACTTGTATTAATATGATGTTCTTAGCATTACCACCAGTGATAACATGTGCTGCAGTCAGTCAGAACAAAGGGTATGGTAAGGATTATAACTTGAAATGTAATATTTTAAACTTTTTGTGAGCTTGAGATGTTTCAGTGCTAAACCTTTTCTATTACTACATTTTTCAAAATGTAAGTTTTACAGGCAGTTTAATAAGGCTGCTCTCTGTGTTTTTACTCAAAAAGTCACACTAAATTGAACCAATTTTTGCTTAAGTGCTAGATGCCTCAGAATATTGAGAGTAATCATTTTACGCAACTGTAGCTTGTTTAAAGCTTGGTCTTCCTGATGAACTGGTTGGTGCATCATTTGTATGCACAAAATTGCACTTTGTGCTGAATTTGCACATCAGTAGAAGAGTCTCAGCACACCTGACCTGCAGTCGGGGTTGTGCTCTGATCAGAAATGAAACAGCCTCCATTTTACTGACTGTAAGCTGTCGGCTACATCAAATTAGCTTCAGTAAAACAATCTGGTTTGGACCACAGGGAGACCACACTGCCCCTGGCTATATAAGCTTGGTTCCGACCTGGAAAGTCATTCATGGCTACTGGCTTTGAAAAGGGTTTCCAGGTAAAGAGTCACAGTAACTGCTGTTGAACTGGAGATGGTGGTTTAATGGCAGTGGTGAGGATGTAGGAATGTATGGATCTTTGTGGTAAAATGTGTCCACTGACACTGTCACTCACATGGTGGAGCTGAGATATCTGATGTTTAGGATGCAAGCAGAGGCAGCTTTGATATGTTTCTGATGTGGTGGCATAAAAACAGCTAGTTTGTTAATAATACTTCTATACTAAACTATACCAAAGCTCATCAGTTAATGAGGTGATGAAGGGGAAAAAGGAATGAGAGAGGAATAAACAGTAGTTTTTAGTCAGCCACATTGAAGTGTTTTAAATAGCTTGAGAAGAGACAGAGATAACTCATTACCTGGAAAACAAAAGTCAGAGGTTGAGAGTGTGATTTGTGGGCGGAAAAAAGAAAACTATTCCACTGTTTGAAATCATCTACACTGAAGTATCATCAATCAGATTCAGCTTCACAGTGATATCTGATCGCCAGGTTGAGTACAAGTAAGCTGGCGGTTGAAAGAGTGTGAGGGATGCCTTGTGAGTGAAGCTGAGCCGGGGGTGGCTGTCAGAGCTGCATTTACAGGCATTAAGGATGAGAGGTGCACTTGTCTCATTCCCTCACTCCTTCATTCCCCTTTCTGGCTCGTGACTGATTTGGCTCATTAAGATCGAGAGAAGGAGAATTACTTATTGTCATTAAATGAAGCAGTGCTGCTCCCCCTCTCTCGAGCACTCCAGCGGCAGGGCAGTGAAGTGTGGACAGCAGGGAATGAGAAAGACAATGGAAAGAGAGAGAGTGTGTGTGTGTGTGGGTGTGTGTGTGTTGGGGTGGGGAGTGGGGCGGCGCACAAAGAATTTAAGCCAAAAAAAAAGGAGAGGATGAAGATAGATGGAAGCCTTGTGGATAAAGAGAAGGCAGCAGAAATGGAGAATGACCACAAAGCAGACATGAAATTCACAGAGTGTAAGATGGAGGGCTGAGGCCACGGGGAGGAAGAGGAGAGGAAGAGGGGCAGACACAGAGAGGAGGGGCCTGAATAGGATTTCTGTTTTTTGGCTGGGCTGCATGCTAATACACCAGAGCTGCATTGTTCAGGCTCAGGAGCTGGAAAAAGAAGGTATAATCCAGGTCAGAGGAGGGAGAGAGGGAGAGGAAGCAAGGAGAAAGGGATGAGGGCAGAACACAGCACACAAAAAAGAGAGGAGGTCAGATTGAAGCATTAAGGACCTAAGAATGTAGGACCAGAGAGGAAAAAGTAATGAGAGAGAACATTATCACCTCCATAAAGATTGAATCACCATGGCTACGGTTTCTTTACTTTGCTCTGTATACATTAAAATATTCAATGAAGACAAAGGACCAAGACAGAGAGAGAGGAGATTTAGTTTGTGCTGGTTCTTGTTGTTGTCACCTGCATAAAATGCATACAGATTTTTTACACATGTAGCCTGTAGTGGCTAGTGCACTGCCTGCACGTGTTTGTGTGTGTGTGTGTGTGTGCGTGTGTGGTGTGTGTGGTAGAGCTAATATTATCGACTTTTGAGGAGGAAGCTTGAATGCACAAGGCCCGGGGCAAGCCACTCAAGAACATCCCTGCAATTCAAGTGACCTGCTTTCCTAACGCCGGCTCTTCCCCATTATCCAGAGTGGCATTTCATTTAGCTTTCTCCATCATTCATCTTTCCTTTTCCAGATGGGTTACGAACTCTGTGTTGACACCTCGGGTTCGCTGTCTTTTTATTTTTATTTTGCTGTCACTGTTGTTTTTTTTTTCTTTTGCTTGTTGCTGCTTCATCTTTGTGTTGTGTTGGCCTTTGTTCATTCATGTCTTTTAATCTTTTCTTCACTCTTTTTTTAATTAAGTTATTTTACTTATTGCTACAAGTTCCTGGCATTGCAAGTTGTTTCTCCAAAAAAGTAGGAACATATTGCTTTGGGCAATACATATGTGGTCAAATTCGTTCTGCCATGGACTGTGCACCTTGGAGGGAGGATATTTTGAGGTCATGTTCTATTGAATGACTCAGCTGACAAATATCCCTAAGCCATAAGTTGTGCTGCCTTTTAAAAGTGTTTGTGTCAAGACCAATTGATGTTGACAAACTCATACATTCAGACAGTTTATTTGGTTGAAACACTTGCTGCAACAGAATGTTTGGTGCTTATTTAGTGTTTACTCAGTCTGGAGCTTCAGAGACACAGGTGAGTTAATAAATTAATTTGTTTAAATTTAATACCACAGCAGTGGGTTCAGAACGCGCATTGCTGTGAGTTTAGCTGACATCTAAAATGATGATGATATCAGATGCCTGTAAGGTGTCAGTGATTGGCGATGTCATTGATGCAATCCAAACCCGCACACAGCCAGTGTCATTTAGTTGCATGGTTGCCAGCCAGCAGTTTGCGGTTTGTAATTCATGTTCAGCAATGTGCCACCCACAGTGGCGAAAGCAATAGCCTGCAGTTTTGACACTTCAGTGCCACCTGCGGCAGGAGGTGTTGGCATGCTCTTGTTTATTTGTTCAGTGATTAGCTCTGCTCTGCTCTGTATGAATTAAGGTAATTACTACCAGTGTCCTTTATTTGATGGCCTAGCCTTATATAGTTTACCTATTACTGAGTCAAATATAATCTTCAGATGGTAGCATTTAGTATTTTACCTGCTGAATTATATTTTGTTGTAGTTAGCATGACACAGTAATGTTTCTGTTTTAGCTGCCGAGCAACATATGTTGCCCAGTCAGCTGTTGTGGTTTTAAGTGAAGCGTCTCACCAATGACTGACTATTGCCAAGTGAAATTTAGTACAGACACTTATATTTAGCAAATGTTAGCATGTTGGACACACTAGACTGAGATAGTGAACATGGTAAAGATAACTTTTGCAAACATTAATGTGTTAGTATTGCTAGGCTGGCATTTTACCTGTTGGATGTTAGCATTTGGTACTACTTAAAATATGGAACTGGAAAACAAACAAAAAATGGCAGCGAAAGTAAAAAAGAAAAGTGGAAAAGCTTAGGTGGAAAATTGCTGCAATCCTTATAGCAGGTATTGGCTTTCTTTGCCTGTAGGTGGAACATTAACAAGTTTATGGCGATGTAAGTCATAAACCACTACTACTTTCCTTTTCTTTCCTATAGATGGCACAGGTTATATGTAGAACTGGTCTGACACGATCTTAACACACCCTCCCAACAGGGTGTTGAAATAATCTGAATGGCGAATTTTCACTTAGTGCGTGTGTTATGCTTTGGAAGTAGGTGCTCACATTGAAATTAAACCAAAATTAGCAAATCACAGCTTTTAAATGTAAATACCAGGGTTAATCTAGACACCCAAATAATATTTTGAAGCTTCTGGGTGTGTCGGTGTGTGGATTCAGCTTAAAACTTTAATATGTTCAGTTTCTACTGCATTGGTGTTAACCTGCACTGGGGCCAAAGAAATCTATTCCTGTAGAGATAATGGTAGTCTTCACAAGAAATACTTTTGTGTTTTGAGATATTCAGGTCTTTAATCCAATGCTGCAACACAAGCCAGTTCTTCTGCATAAAAGCATACCACGCTATAGACTAGAAACTTAAAACTTTCAAGGACTTGAGGGGATGTAACTGCATGCTGTTTGTTCTAGTGCCTAGAAGCTTTTGCAGACACAGAGAGGAGGGGCCTGAATAGGATTTCTGTTTTTTGGCTGGGCTGCATGCTAATACACCAGAGCGTATTGTTCAGCTCAGGGAGCTGGAAAAAAAAAGAAGGTATAATCCAGGTCAGAGGGGAGGGAGAGAGGGAGAGGAAGTGCTGGAGAAAGGGATGAGGGCAGAACACACACACAAAAAAAAGAGAGGAGGTCAGAGATTGAAGCATTAAGACCCAAGAATGCAGGGACCAGAGAGGAAAAGCACGAGAGAGAACATTATCACCTCCATAAAGATTGAATCACCATGGCTACGGTTTCTACTTTGCTCTGTATACATTAAAATATTCAATGAAGACAAAAGGACCAAAAGACAGGAGAGGAGATTTAGTTTGTGCTGGTTCCTGCATAAAAATGCATACAGATTTTTACACATGTAGCCTGCAGTGGCTAGTGCACTGCCTGCATTTGTGTTTGTGTGTGTGTGTGCGTGTGTGTGGTGTGTGTGGTAGAGCTAATATTATCGACTCTTGAGGAGGAAGCTTGAATGCACAAGGCCCGGGGGCAAAGCCACTCAAGAACATCCCCTGCAATTCAAGTGACCTGCTTTCCTAACGCCGGCTCTTTCCCATTATCCAGAGTGGCATTTCATTTAGCTTCCATCATTCATCTTTCCTTTTCCAGATGGGTTACGAACTCTTGTGTTGCTGACACCTCGGTCTGCTGTCTTTTTTTTAATTTTTTATTTTGCTGTCACTGTTGTTTTTTTTTTTCTTTGCTTCTTGTTGCTGCTTCATCTTTGTGTTGTGTTACCTTTGTTCATTCATGTCTTTTGGTCTTTCTCTCACTCTTTTTTTTTTTTTAATTAAGGGCTTTACTTATTGCTACAAGTTCCTGGGCATTGCAAGTTGTTTCTCCAAAAAAGTAGGAACATATTGCTTTGGGCACACATATGTGGTCAAATTCGTTCTGCCATGGACTGTGCACCTTGGAGGGAGTGATATTTGAGGTCATGTTCTATTGAATGACTCAGCTGACAAATATCCCTAAGCCATAAGCTGTGCTGCCCTTAAAAGTGTTTGTGCTTCAAGACCAACTGATGTTGACAACCATACATTCAGACAGTTTATTTGGTTGAAACACTTGCTGCAACAGAATGTTTGGTGCTTATTTAGTGTTTACTCAGTCTGAGCCAGACACAGGTGAGTTAATAAATTAATTTGTTTAAATTTAATACCACAGCAGGGTTCAGAACGTGATTGCTGTGAGCTTAGCTGACATCCAAATGGATGATGAGATAACAAGGACGTACTGTAAGGTGTCAGTGATTGCTGATGTCATTGATGCAACTAAACCCGGCACAGCCAGTGTCATTTAGTTGCATGGCTGCTGTGCCAGCAGTTTCAGGTTTGCAATTCATGTTCAGCAATGTGCCACCTACAGGCAAGGAAAGTAATAGCTTCTGCAGTTTTGACACTAGTGCCACCTGCAGGCAGGAGGTGTTACATGGTTTTGTTTATTTGTTCAGTGATTAGCTCTGCTCTGCTCTGTATGGTCTATGTTAGTAATTAATACTAAAGGTCCCTTATTTGATGGCCTAGCGCCTTATATAGTTTACTCTTATTACTGAGTCAAATATAATCTTCAGATGGTAGCATTTAGTATTTTACCTGCTGAATTATATTTTTGTTGTAGTTAGCATGACACAGTAATGTTTCTGTTTTAGCCAAGCGAGCAACATATGTTGCTCAGTCAGCTGTTGTGGTTTTAAGTGAAATGTCTCACCAATGACTGGATTGGTTGCCATGAAATTTAGTACAGACACTTATATTTAGCAAATGTTAGCATGCTGACACACTAGACTGAGATAGTGAACATGGTAAAGATAACTTTTGCAAACATTAATGTGTTAGCATTGCTATTGTGAGCATTTTATCATGCTGATGTTAGCATTTGGTACTACTTTAAAATATGGAACCTGAAAACACAAACAAAAAAATGGCAGCGAGTAAAAAGAAAAAGTGGAAAAGCCAGGGGGAAAATTGCTGCAATCCTTATAGCAGGTATTACTTTCTTTGCCTGTAGGTGGAAATATTAACAAGTTTACACATGTAAGTCATAAACCACTACTACTTTCCTTTCCTATAGATGGCACAGGTTATATGTAGAACTGGTCTGACAATGATCTAACACCTCCCCCAACAGGGTAGCTGTAGTTAATCTGAATGAGTGAATTTTTCATAATTTAGTGTGTTACAAGCCAGTTAGGTGCTTCACATTTGAAATTAAACCAAAATTAGCAACTGTATTAGCTTTAAATGTAGAACACTAGGGTTAATCAGGGGACACTCAAATAATATTTTGAAGCTTCTTAAAAGGTTTCCGCAGTGGATCTGCATTAAAACTTCTTAATATGTTCAGTTTCCCTCTATCAGTATTGGTGTTAACCTGCACTGGGAATACAAGAAATCTATTCCTGTAGAGATACGAGTCTTCATACAAGGAAATACTTTTTGTGTTTTGAGATATTCACAGGTCTTTTAACCAATGCTGCAACACAAGTTGTAGTTCTTCTGCATAAAGCATACCACGTTCATAGACTAGAAACTGAAAAACTTTCAAGTTAAGGACTTCTGAGGGGATGTAACTTCGCATGCTGTTTGTTCAGTGTTTGTGTTTTAAGCTGTATAGATTTTTTTGACAGCTGGATATATTGTGGAAAGTTTGACAGAGGTTTTTCTTTTTACTATTTAACATACTAGTTGACCAGAGTGGAGATGGGATGTAGAGCTTTGAAGGTACATGAATACACCAGCAGCTGCAAAAATATTCCATCTAATCCTATATATACCTATAACAGTCCAAAATCATCACTGTGCAGAAGAAATATCAACAGTTTCCAGACCATTACACAGCAATAAATGGCAAACCATTAACATCTTATTTTCTGGAAACAGCAAGCCATTAACATTTTACATTTTGTGTATTCATCTGAAATATTACATACTCACACACTGAAGCAGAAGTCCATCTACTTTTTCCTCATCCCTCATTTATAGTCCTCTCAGCCATTATTTTCTGCAGTCAATATCCATCAGCATCTAAGCTTTCAGGCAAAACTTCCTTCAAACTTCAAACATTGACTCAGCATTGAACAGTCAAAGTCGATATTTTTTTTTCTCACCTTCAGACTCCCCTTCCCCTCCTCTCCCATCTGTCTTTCAGTCACTCTTCTCACTCTTTAGTTATTCAGAAAGACGGCAGTTTTACTGTGTGGCTTTACTTTTTTATCTTCTATATCTTATAAGAGTGCAGTTGTGCACACAGTCACCACAGGTGTCTGTTTGACCAGCATAAAGCAGAGATAGATATGTAGAGGAAGAAAGCGAGAGAGAGAGAAATAAAACAACAGAGATGGAAAGAAACTGTGAGATGGGAAGAGCAAAATTGAGAGGAGCAACCAGAGGAAAAAAATAATAATGGGAGGCAGGAGAGGAGGGGAGCAAAAGCAAACAGTGAGAGTAAAGATCAAGAGAGAAGAGAGATGGCGGGGAACTAGAGAGAAAATATGAGTTGCATTTTAGCAGCTCCAGGGCTTTGTTTGCTATGTAGATGCTCATATACTGTATGCCGAAGGTGCGCTCAAAGTCATGCTAATAGGTGGAGAGTATACGAGGATGAAGCTGTGAGAGAACAAACACTCATAGCTTTAGATCGTTCTGTGCCAACATCTGGGAGAGAGATGAAGACTTGGATATGAATGCAAATTATTGCTGCTGTCCTCCCCTGCAGTCTCTCTGTGCAGAGGAAGCTGATATATAGAGTTGGACTGTCTGAGGTGTCTCAGGATTCTCTTTATTTTGTGGGCACAGCCTCTATGGTAGAGTTGTGTATTTCTGAGTGTTGAGGCCAAACAAGAACATAGTAGAATTAATTAAATGCACCAGAGAAAGGACAAACGCACTTTCTGCCAGCCACTCCTTGAAACATGTTTCATACTACTGCACACATTCTACCGGTCTCACCCACCATCCTCCACATATATATGAACACATAAAATTACTGTTTCCCCACACACACAGTCGCACACAGAGACACGCACTCACACTCCGGGGTGGAACTTAATGGAGTGTGATCTGGTCTGACGTCTCGGCGTCGGGGCCCTCATCTGCATGCAGGCAGTATTCAACAGCATTCCACAGCCCATAATAATAATAAATCCAGACTGAGGAATTGGCACACCTAATCTGACAGGCCTTTATGGATACCCTCATTCATGTAAGACCGGCGCCACACTGTATTATATTCCCTAACTCTCTTATATACCCTGCACGTCACTGATTGTTAAAAGCCAAAGATTAATGATTTGAAGGAACATTATTTCTCTCGGAGATTTTATAAATCATCTTTGACACATATAGATCACATTGAGAGATCAGGGGCAGGAGAGGGAAAAATGGAGTCGATAGAGAAAAAATGGGACTGAGGGACCAAATGAAACTGAAGATTTGATGAGAACACACCTTAGTAGAACAAACAAAATCCTTAGAAAACATGGCATTGTATTCGACTTATCAGAATTAACACAGAGGGAATTTGCACTCTGATGAAAGTCTGTCTGAATTGAAACATGTGACTAATGTTCTGAATTTAATAAACGTCTTAATTGTAAGAGCAGGCTACAGAAATCTCTATTTTTTAAGATACTGACCTCCTCACTGTTAACTGGATTTATTCATAATAATTATAATATTTTAAAATGATAACTATTATTATTTTTAAAAAACAGTAAGAACACCTCAGTTTTTTAAGTGGTTTGTGGAAGTTAAAAGCTAAACAAAAAAGTTAGATCATGAATTATATTTATTTGTAGGCATCCAGATTCACAGGCTTATCCAGCATGTTTTACAATAACAGCATCTGTATCTACATGAATTATCAGATTAAAGGGCCACCCTTGTGATTTAGTATTGACCATCCATATGGTTGGGGGGGCTTGCAAGAGATAGATTTTAAAACGAATGGTCAAAGTCAGTACAGCAGAGGTTGTGATGTCCTGTCTCTTAGTCCTTAATGTAGGTCAAGCTCCAAAAACGTTATCCCCCTCATTTCCCATAATGCAACTCAGAATCATCTTTTAGATATGCTCTGTCTGGTAAATACCCGCATGGCACCTATTTTTTTTTTTTTTTTTTTTTTTTTCTGGTAACGGTCTTGCTGTTAAAAATGTGCTGTCCCCAAGTCCAAATAGCTTTTACCCTGCTGACATCACCATAACATCATCAGGGGACTTTAGTGGGCCTGACAACTAAATTGATGATTGATTATGGTATTTATACACTACATTGTTGTGCTAAATGCATTTTGCAGAAGATGTAATGGTCAGGATTACAGTCTGCTGCTAAATATTTTCCAGTGACGGATGTTTTTGTACCACAAGCATGTCGTCATGCGTTTAAGTTTAGGCAACACTTTGGTTAAGATGGTTAAACGTTAAAAAACGTTTTGTGCTCAAAGTCAGTGTTAACTTGTTCTACAACTGACCATGACCACAACCTTTCTCTGACCCAAGTGCTTTTAGTGCTTAAACATTGCTATAAAAACATTAATCATGCTTTAGTTGGTGTAAGCAAATATTGTAGTGCAAGCGAAACTGTTGTCAGAACAACAGATTAACATTGTTAACATGTTTCGGGTGAAACCTTTGTGACTTGGCTCATTAACACTGTGTAGACTCAAATACCAGTGGTGTGACAGGCTACAATTTATTGTGAACAGAGCAGATTCAGATACAAATCCTGATCCCACAGCCTGCAATTCAAGACTCAAAAGTCGGCCCGTGAGGCAACATGAATAAGTGGAGGAAAGTTCAGCTTTATTTCCTGTAAAGATGTGGGAGTGACAACTTGGAGTCGAGCCAATTGAGCTTGTTTTTATTCCCTTGAGAAACCGAGGTACAGCTATTTTCTAATCCAACACATCTATGTAAAAACACCTCAAACAAATTCTGAAAAGCAGATGGTTGCGGTCGATGGCTCCCCCAATTTGGTCGAACTTTAATGAGCTAAAAGTACTTGAAAGCAGTGTGTGCAAAAGCATAGCTTGGCAAACCAGCTACTTTTTTGTGTGCCAGTATAATGGTAAAGAAGGAGCCTGAAATGTTGAATCTGAAAGTGTGAACAGGCCATAAAGTGTTGTTATTTTGAAGGAAAAAAAAGTAATTCAGTTGGGATTATGTTTCTCTTTTATGTGTTTGCTCCTGCAAATTAGTGATACAGAAACGTCATTTCTAGGAGTCAGGGCTGTTCTCAAAGACACAGGCTTATTCTCGCTCTTCGGCTGTCACTTACACTGTATGAGACAAATACAGAGAGATTTAATGTCGCACCTGGGTGCTGTGTTAAGTAATAGTGTGTGTGGGTAATGAGATATGAAACATCTTTCTATATGTGCGCCATTTTTGTCACTGGCCATTGACTCAGTATGTTCGTGCCTGTGTTCTGTCACAATGGGAAATACATAGAGCAGAAAAAGGATATAAATATCTGTGCATCATCTATCATCGTTGTCACCATCAGCTTCGTCATTATCATCTCCATTTCCCTTGTTAAAGTCGCTGACCCCTGGGACGAGCTGTGACCTTGGAGCGACAGCCTCAGCCGTCTCCGTTCGCTCCGGGTCTGGTTTGTAACGAAGTCCCTCCACAACAGACCCGCTGCTTAATGAACTTCACCCAGATGCTAAGGGGAGCCACAGCCTCCCAGTAGCCCACAGTCCCTCTCCAATCTCAACTATACCTCCCAGTCCTGCCTTTTCGAGCTGTCTTCCAGCATTTCTCTCCCTCACTCTCTCTCTCTCCCTGTCTCGACTGGAGTTGGTTGTCATTTTGATTATAAATGAGTTCCATTACTCGTTTCCCTCTCTCCCTTTTGCACAATTTTCCCATGAACAGTCCTCTTTCCTCTTGTCAAGCGTAGGGAGGTGATGTGAAGAAATAATCAAAGCTTTTTTTTTTTCTACATCCCTCCATATGTGCACTGTCATGGCATACATGCTGTAATGAAAGCTGTCCCCCCCCCCCCCCATGTTTGTATTTTAGGGGGGGAAAGGTAAATATTAAACAGGTTTTGTACTGCCGCGAGTCTGTAAAGAACAAAGCGATTTATCTTTTCACATCTTCCCCATCTCCACCAGCAGCCAAACATCGAGCGAGTTTGCGTTTCCACTTGCCTCGCCTCACCTCGCCTCATCTCCCCCGCAGCAAAAATAGCTGAGCCTCCTCTTAGCTCCCATGAAGAGGGAAAGGGGGGTGGGGGTCTGGGGGGTGGGGGGTTTGTGAAACGTTTGTTGTTGAAATTTTTCCCACACACTAAAGCACAAAATGGATTCATATCCTTTTAGCACAGGGGAGAAAAAAAAAAAGAGAGAAGCAAATAAACAAACAGACACAGCAGAGTAGGCCAACTAAGGAAAAAAAAAAAAAAAAGGATGATGACAAATGGCTCCTCTGAAAGCTGCATAATTCTCCCGTTCCTCTTTGCCTGGAAGTGTTAGAGCTATTATGTCACTCATATAAAACATCTTCCAGCACCTTGACCCTTGTGCATAATGGACTCTAAATGCCTATGGTGACATAAATAATGGAGAGATGGTGATGGCCTGGAGTACGAGAGAAGGTGTAAGTACATTACCTCGGCATGTATTACCTGCTTTTCTCTCTGAGCTGACATACATGATAGTCATTAACTCATTTGTCAGAGGCAAAATGTGCATCTCTGAGGACAACATATTTGCCTCGAGGTCATACAATTGTGACTCAAATCAGCTGAGTGAGTCACAATCGCAAAACCCATAATGGCATTTGCAGAGGAACTCTTTGACATATTAACTGCGGCATGTACCCGAGCACTTCTTGTGTTCTTTTTCTGCTCTGGTGAAGCGATTTGACTTTTCCGAGGCTGTGCAACGTGTTTATTTTCACTGACCCGATGACAACTCATCAAACACTGGGCAAATCTGTACCTCTTTAAACGGACGTGAAGGATCTCGCGCTGTGCTAATTAATAACCTCCTGCTCTCTTGCTGTTTTGGATATGCTGCAGAGTGTGTCTGCTGAGCAGGAGTGCCAGGGACATGAAGTGTTGGTTTATTGAAAAAGGGAGTCCAAGCCTCTTTGCTATCAATAGGGGTTGGAGCGGCATGTTCCTCCCTTCCTCTCTCTGGTGTTCTCTTTGTGCTCTGATGTGTGTGCGTGTGTCACATCTTATTTGTGACTTTTTTTGTTTGTGTGCATACATACAGTACATGCAAGTATACAGGCATGTCCGCGCTCCTCCTCTGTGTACATATCTGTACGTACAGGCACAGATGGACCTGGAATGCACCATCCATTCCGCTCCAGGGAGTTAGCATGGCACCCACCCACCACAGATGGCGTTAATCATCAGCCATTTTGAGCGTGACGTAGCACTGAGAGCGTAGGTATGTGGGAAATCAGTGAACGAATGGAGGGTGGATACATGGGACAGCACCAGTGACGGGAATTGCATCAATGCACGTGACACAACTTAAGGCGATCAGAAGAAACCAATTAATCTCTTTCCTCAGCACCCCTCTTGAAATGTCATTTTTTTCTTTTTTCAAGGGCAGCTGGGTGGGTTGGGCAGTAGGATGGGATGAGAGCGCGATATTAACTGACCAGAGAGCTCCTTGTTGGCAGCAGGTGAGATGAGACTGTCTCTCTGGGGGGAACCCAGTCTGCTGGCTCTCACCCCAGCCACACTGGCTGCCAGGAAAAGTTTTTAGTCTGTACTGTACAACCTGCATATGGTATATGCACAGACACAGTACATGGTTGTGTTTCCAGGCTTTTGTGCTTGGTCTTCACACTTTTTATTTATAGGCTTAGGTAAGCATGCCATATTTTTCAGAATAAACAAGCTACGTACTCCTACGTGAGATTTACTATACATGTTTTAGGTCAGTTTTATGAAAATGTCTATAGCAATTTAAGTATGATTAACGTTTATGGTTATGTTTAGACACTCATAGTTCTTTTGATAAGGCTGGGGAATGACTGTGGCTGTGGTCTAATAGTGTTATGACTTGAAGCACGACATAGAACAATCATCAGAATCAGAACTTTATTCATCTTCATGGAAATTTTCTGTTGAAAGTTCTGTCTCTAAGCCTCCCTAGCAGTGTAGAGAAAATTTTCAGTGGGTCCACACTGTGATTCAAACTGAAATATCTTAACAACTATTTGTCAGCTGGTCATAAATCTTCTATGACATTCATGGTCCCAGATGTCTTGACAATATTAAAATGGACTGTCCTAAAAGGTGGATAAATATGTTTCCCCAGGATAAGTTGTAATAACTTTTAATGTAGCACCATCATCAGATGACATTATTTTTTCTTCTAGTACTTTGGTTTATGACCAACATTCAAAAGATTCCCCATCAGCCTAAGCTGCACCCTTGCATTTAGTGCCACTAGCATGCTAACACCATAAACTAAAATAATGACATTATGTACACATTTTGCCTTCTATCACTAGTATCTATCTATTCTATCACTAAATTTAATTTCTAGGAGACAGGTTTACAGATGAACAAAGAATGAGTGTTGGCAGGCTGCTTCCGCCAACATCAAATTGCACAACTAATTTTACGTAAATGAGAAATTCATTGTGAGTTTAAATCAAGGTTGTTGCAACCGCAGTGGATCCTGTACAGTCCAGCTGAGCAGGCTGGATGCGGGCCTTATCCATGGTGCTGAAATGTTCACTTGGTTCTCAGTTATTTCAAATAGTGGTCACTCTGGCGCTTGATCAGAAAGGAAATGACACATTCAGGACTCTGCAAGATACTGTATCTTAACAATAGACATCAGAGACTGCAGTCCAGGGCCAAATATAAAAGTCTGGGCTGATTTTAGGTTTACTTGAAGAAAAATGAATGATTTAAAGAAAAACAGTATTGAAGTCCCAAGTTTGTAAATTCGCAAAACAAACTATAAGACGCTTTTCATCAACAAAAGACAAACATGCACGGCAGGAGGCTTGTATCATTATTCTTCAATAGTGTATGTTTATTGAGTAACACATACAACTGTGAGAACAAATTTGCCAGAGAGGCTTTTTTCTGGTTCACCAAGCAGAGAAGATCTGTCAGCAGCCTTGTTCTGCAAACTTTATGTGTCAGTCCATGTTCCTTATGGAGAAAAACATTGTTGGTGCCGATATATGTTGAAATGTTGATTTAAGGTGAGCCATTTCACATTATTTTCTTACCGTTCATAGCAGCTCGGTGGATGTGTTAGCTTAATGTGTCTACTGCAGTGAAGCTAACCTAAGGAAATTTGTTGCTGGAAAGTTGTCGATTCCCTGTCACAAGTAACAAGCAGCAACGCGGAAGGTACAAATTATGTAAACAGTGAGGCAGCTTTGATGCTTTTTCTTTTTGATTTTAATGTAAAAGTCACGACACTAGTCATCATTGTGCTGGGGGCTAATAATCATGCTGTAGTTCTCAGGAAATCAAACGTCAGGTATGGGCTGGAAAGCACCTCAGGTCTCTGCCTAACATTTCCACCACATGCAGCCTTTCCCTCTCCACACACAAGCATGAACAGATAGTACATTTCAGCCTTTGCAACTTAGTAATACATACACAGCTTCACCCTATTGCCCAGAAATCCTCACAGCTTCCTGCACAATCACCCTTTACAATTTATCTTGACGCACTTCAATCGCCTCTCTTGTAGAACTCTGCGCTTTTTAATTTAAACTGTCTCTGTCCATTCCTCAGCAGTAGTTTACCATCTATAAAAGAGAGAGAGAGAGAGAGAAAGAGAGGAAGATTGTGGACCCCAAATTATCCCAGCTCTACACTGGCTCTGAAGCCTCTGAAGCAGTGTGGGTGGATCTGATTTTATGAGTGCGATGATGGTTTGACGTGGCGTAATCCTCTTTTGCTGATCTCCCCTCGTCCATCTGCTCTATCTCCATCCCTCTCTCCTCTCCTCTCCTCTCTCACCCCTCCATCCACACACACACACACACACACACACACACGCATGTGGACACACTTACAAAAATATAAGCACATAGATACACACGTACTGTACATATGCGCAGCATTCATCAGATTAGGTTTAGATGTTCTCGGCTGTCCTGTGGTGTCTCTGCAAAGTAATCGCAGGTCAGCAGACCAGATTTCCATCCCTCTCTCTTTTTCCCTCCATCAGCACCCATGTATCTTCTGATGTCTCCCCTCCATCTCTTCTACTGCAGTAAAATGGACTAAATAATACAAAGAGCTGGTATGAGAAAATAGACTTGATTTGTCATTACAGTAGTGTGCCACATTTTTTAACATCTGCACAGAGATTGTATCACTTTGCCTTTTTTGGAGGGGATAATCCTATCCACCGCTGAACAACACAAGCAGTCTCAGAAGAAGACCAGTACAGCGAGAACATGTAATTTGTTTGACAAGTGGAACACTTGGTTTTCTGGTTATATTTCTGGTGGTGTGGCGGGGACTCTTTTCTTTCCAAAAGACAGGCGAGCATATCCTCTTTCACCCCTGCTTAAATTGGACCTCAGACTACCGTGTTGTAATTTGACGTGTTCTGTTGAAATGAATATAAACCAAGGGCCACATTTTCCAGAATGCCATATTTTAAAATTTTAGCTGAGAGTCAGTTTTATAGATGTGATTTTCTTTTGAAGTTATAATTTTGCAATCGCTCAGGAGATTCATTTCCCCTTGAACAGACATATGTACATTAATGATAATTAATATTTCATGCATCGCCTCTGTTTGCTCTGATTTTCTTCTGACCTGGATAGGATTTGAAATGACAAAAATATGTATGTGTTGGCAGAAGCTTCTTCTTCTTTTTCTTCTTCTTCTTCTTTTTTTTTTTTTTAACATGCCGGTGTTGCCTCTCTCAGTTTAACACTGCCTCCACTTTCTCACCTTTGATTAGTTCCTTTGGCAATCTTTCCCTTTGTCTCTCATCTCCTTCCTTCTCTTAATCTTTCCTCCTTTCTCTTAGCTTTTATCTTTCCTCTGTTTCTCTTCATCTTTCTTTCTCTTAGCCTCCTGTCTCACCATTTTCAGTCCACACTCCCCCTCCTCTCCTCTCCCTCTCCCTCCCTCCTTCTCTCTCTCCTTGCCATAGCAGTGGGTGTACTAAGCAGGGATTAGGCGTGATTGAAGTGCTGACGTGAGAGTTCTTCCGCCGGGGCCTCTTATCCTCTGCAGTCCCCCAGAGAGACCTCTCATTGCTGGGCTTCACTGGCAGGTTGGGCCGGGCCTCTCCAAGGACTCCCCATGGAAATAGCCTCTCTTCATGCCTCCATGCCTTATCCCCAATAGCCTTAGTGCCTTTCCCTGATAGATGTGTGGCTTGGCCCTGATAGAGCTCTCTGCCAGCCAGACTCAAGCCTGGCTTTTTTAAATTTATTTTTTTATTTTTTATATAAAAAAAGAGAGCGAGGTCCTTCCTGCTACTGTATATCAAAGCCTGAGCTCTTTTTGAGAGGACGTGCCTTGGTCTTTCCCCCCCTGCCCCCCATCTTCCTCCTCTCTCCTAAGTGACACTTCATAGGCACCACAGGCTTTAGTATCTGCTTTGCTTTATGATTTAGATTGGGGCCACATCCATGAGGGCTAATGAACTTACTCAGCCTGCTTAGCTATTCCCCTCAGATGTTTAAAAGAATCACCAGTTGAGTTTTCGGGGGAGGCGCCCAGTTCACCGCCGTCGTCACATTTTATGATCGAGCCTGAAAGGTCAGAATGTTTTCCTTTCATGTGGCATATGCCCGCGACACTCGGCAACAGTAACAGATGTGAATACAAATTATGAAGCGAGCAGATGTCAAGGAGTCTTGTTGGGGTGGGGGTCGAGATGGGCTGTGCCAGTCACTTCCCACAACCTAAATCTTCATTACATTCTCGTTCATCTTCCGTCCTCTGCTGCACCGGTGGTGATTAACACATAAAAGAGGAAGAGATGTGTGATATGCACTCGGCATATTGCGTGCTTTATTTCCAACACCACCTGACTTGGATTCTGCAAGAGAGTTAGTCTTTGAAGTCAAGCCGTAGAAAAGAGGGTAGCAAGAGAAAAAGACTACTATATGCAGAATGTAGTGTTGCCCTCAGGACATTCGGGAATATTCATGGCACCGCTTGTTTCAAGTTTGTTGATTTAGCCACTATTTGATTTTTCCTCTTTGCTTTTCTTTTCTTGGCAGTGTTTTTACACTGCTTGTGTTTGCTCAAGAAAATGCTGTGATTACCTCTTTAGCCCCAAATATGACCCTCTTCTTCATCTCCACACCGCGCTAGAATCTGCAAATTACAACACAGGGTTTTTGACATTTTCAGCAGCAGCCATTTTACTTCTGAACCTTGCTGTTGCCAGGTGATCATTCTCTGGGAACAGATGTTAAGTATTTGGCAGTGACAGGTTTTTGAGAGAAAGGGCAGTAACGTTGTAGCTGTCTCATCATGCAGTGACATATCTGCATCGCATGATGACAAGAAAAGGCAGAGACTGACGCACTCAACACTAGTATGTGCGCACACACATATGTTTGCCTACATCCTTAAACATACATACACTAATCCTCTCTCCAGATTGCATGCTTACGCTCCATATGCATGTGAATGCTGGCAATATCCTCCCTCAATGTACTGTATTTTCATATTTGAATTATTCCACTAACAAAGGGATGAGCAAAAGGCAGATGTACTGTAAATATTAATGCACTCAAGGATTTCAACTTGGTGTACAGCTATTACATGTTCACAGCTCTCACATCTATTACATCCACTGAAACTCATGGAGAATAAAGAATCATAAGAAATGCATTTTTTTTTTCTTATTCTGCTCTGGGATCCAGGTTCAAGGTAAATTTCACACAGACATTACCCTCTAACAGTTTTCTTTTGGCTCAGCCACTCATCTCAACACACTGACTTTTGCATGCATGTGCCCAGCCAGTTTTGATAAGCCTATACAAACCTGTAAAAGACTGTTAACCCATTGCTCTTAAGCAGCTCTACCTTTCTTAGTACATCAACCTTTTGAACCTGCTTGATGCAGTCTGCGTCAGAAATTCTTCTCAGAGTAATAACTTGATTCTGAGCACATAGACATACTGTTAGAATCACTGTGCAAATTGCCAAAATAAATATAGGCAAAAAAAAAAAAAAATCCTAGCTCACTAACTCCATGGCAACATTATACTCCCTGCTTGCATCCTCCAGAGCATTATGGGAGGGGTACTTCTGAAAATAAAAATGCAATTATTCCAAGTACAAGTCAGTAAGAGATTTACCACAGGACTGACAAAATCCAATACTATGGTTTGGTTGACACTATCAGTACACTATGGCATACCTGGCTGTGACATGTAGTGACTTTGATACTTCACTGGGTTTAATACCACTGATACATTCATAGTTAATAGAGTATTGCAATTTTTGCTAAACATTTTTTGCATCGCACCAATGCAGCTGACCAGGCCACTGTTTTTGCATCAGACTCTTCATGTTCACAGGGAAGAAACTGAAAAAGAAATAATGACAAAAGAATGGTCAAACAGCTACCTGCTTTCTGCCTGTGTTCCACATAAAAGAGACTTTAAAGGAGCAGATCAGGTGGTATTCTTTCAGGCATTTTGCCTCAACAGACAGGGTGTTGAGAGCAATAAGGCTGCTGAACAGCCTCTCTGGTTGGTGCAAGGGGGTTGACTACAGGCCCATCCTGGAGGACAGCTTCTCTATTAGCCTCATTGATGAGCAGGGAGGAGGTGAAGGGCAGGGACACTGCAGGAATAGCTATGTCTGGGATCTTAGAGATAGGGTTACTAACAAGTGACCCTGCTGCTCCATGAGTCAACGAAGACTCAGTGGATTAGGTTAGATGGTTGTTGCTCCTACCTTTTTTGTAAAAAAAGAAAAATTGACCCCCAGGTTTGAATAGCTTCATTCTGATTGGGCTAACACATTCTTGCACACAAAAAGGTAGGAATAAATTCTTGCTTATTGCTTAGACAGATCAAGGCTATCCAAATCCAGAGGGAAGAGCTGACCATGAATCCTGCATGATGTGACTGTTGGATGAACCTCCTTGGCTCTATGCTTATGTGGGTGTCCGTTAAATGCCACATCATGGACTGGAACTGAGCTAATCGCCACATTGTGTAGCTGTGTGGCCGACTTCTAAACGCCCTTTCGCTTCTCCTTCTTACTCCCCTCGCTGTTGATTCTCAGGGCAGGGGGGGAACGTATGGCACTTATTACAAGTTAATGGATCATAAATTGAAACTGAAAGTTCTATAAAGGAGCTCCATTCATAAGCACACACACTTGCAAACACACACACACACACACACCGCTTGTACAGAGATTTCTTTGGAAAGCCTCCGACCTCGGTATTCCTCATTCGTTATGCCTAGCCATCGCCTGGTTTGAGGTCATCTTTTATGAATTACTGGTCTAAATTTACGGTCTAATAAGTTTTTGAGCGTTTATGTGGTGTTCTGCCCTGCATGTCCTCCACTGTGAAGTGCAAAAAATAGGAGTCAACCTCTGGAGTTTTTACTTAATGGACTACTGCTATCTACCAGTTACACTCTGCTGGTGAGGTCATCCTTGCTGTGGTTTGTGAGAGTGTTTAAGTGTGTTTTTGTGTGTGCATGAATGACATATTTCGTCTATTTGTATCCAAACCTCTAGAGATAGTTGAAAGCATGGAGTCTGAACACACACTGCTTGGCTCATTTCATATATATATTTGCCATAGTTGGGATTTGATTATTTCATCATGGCACAGGGTAAAAGAGTTGATATACAGCACAATATTTCAGCCCTGTGAGTTTGCAGATTGTTTATCTCAGTCAAGTTCAGGGGAAAATTAAAAGCTGAAGGAGAGATAGCCAGCCTTACTTGAGTAACTGTAGCTTCCATTGTGGAGCTGCAGCCTCCTGATTCCTCAACCACATCAGATTAAATATGTCACCATGAATAATTACAAATCAAGCGTGTTCATCATGGCAATTCAGCAAATTTCCCTCTTCTCATCTCACCACTGCTCATTAATGTTTCAGATGTAGCACACAGTGGACAAAGTGTTTGACTAAATACCAAGGAACACACAGATACACAAATGTGCAATAAACATGCGTCACTAAGCTCAGCGCTCCTCTAATGGCGACTTCATGAGCTGACTGTAATACTCTAAATGGCCCCTTCTGAGGTTTAGCAACGGCACTTGATTGTTTTGCCTCTTTTTGCCTCCTTTTTGTGTTTCGACTTTGTCCTCCTCTTTGGCCGGTATCCTTGGTGTGAATTAGCTCCTCGTCACTGGCTCCCTCACCCAGTTCCACAGAGACACTTAAACAAACCATCACGATCACGATCACCATCAGCATCATCATCATCTCCATCGTTATCCGCTCATCCAGATAATGAAACGATGGATGTGTGTGTGTGTGGTTATTT
This sequence comes from Lates japonicus, assembly GCA_033238685.1. Lineage (NCBI taxonomy): Eukaryota > Metazoa > Chordata > Actinopteri > Centropomidae > Lates > Lates japonicus. The sequence continues at coordinate 2,203,672 of BRZM01000038.1, read as the reverse complement.
ACTCAGCGTTCTCCCACCGCATGGCCTTTACGGCACGAGAGCCAATTAAAAATCAGTGGCGGGAGGGAGGAGGTCAGGAATAATGCAGCAGAGGTAGCTCATATCCTTACTAAACAATGAACATTTTTAAAGTTCAGATTTAATACAATCTTTATTTCTCGTTCTGCATGGTTTTCAGCCATAGTGCGCACACGCACACACACACGCGCACACACACTCCTTGTGCTCAAACCCCACCTGGGCTCCAGCCCCTCGTCCATCTGGAGCAGCCTCTGGTGTAGTAGCGCAACAGTCACACTCCTCACCAGCTCTGACTGGTCAAACACATATGCACAGACACACACACACACACTCACTGACACAAGCTCCAGAAATAGACATTTGGAGTGATAGCCTGCAGGTTGGAGCTGACCACTCTACCATACAGCCAGCTGTCCCACAGGAATTGGCATTTACTTAGATTGGTCCTCACACACACACACACACACACACACACACACACACACACACACACACGCACGCATATGACTATTGCACAAGTTTAACTTTTTCATCTCACAGATGTGTTTCTTCCTTCTTTATTTGAGTTTGGGAAGTGAGATAAGCAAAAAGACATTTTGTGAGAGGAAATATAAAAGATAATGACGCTGCAGCTATTGTGCATAGTTTTCCATTTTCTAAAAGAGGATAAAGCATCTTTTTGGATATGTGTGGAATTAGCAAGTTTGCTTCAATCCTCTCATTGGCCACTGACTTTAGCACATTGTAGTCCTGTACAGCCTACTCCAGCCAGCCCATATCATTTCTTTATCAACCATTTGAAATTTAAGATGTCTCGCAAGCAAGGCTAACTAGCTTTCACTTGGAATGTGGAAGCTTACTTTTGTTTTCTGCTCAGTCATCAACAGCTTCTGCACATTCATTGCTGTATTTTTCCTGCATTACTAAAAACCAGGAGACTCTGGTTGGGTAAAGAAAATAATTCAGTCCATAGCCTGTTTCAGTTGAAAAGTAGTGTGCCCATACAGTGCTGTAGATAACGATGGGTTTCATTAGTACTGGTACTGTAGCAGATGGGAGTTCTCTACTGCTGGAGACATAAGCTACAGCACAAAGGAGAACTTTTTTCTCTTCTTTTTTTTCTCTCGTCTTCCAGAACACACAGATCAACTTCTGCTCACAAAAGATATTGAGACAGTGAACAGTGGACGTTAAATTACACTTTCGTTTAATTATTCTCATACAGACAGAACACTGAAAAATATGCAGCTTTCTGTTTTACAAAAAAGGTTAACTGCATTCATTCTGAAACATGTTACAAACTGTTTTATTTGCTTTTTGCAGTTTGTAAGTCTAACCAAGACCAGTTTGCTTAACTTCCAGTTACATCCCATCTTCCGCTTAAATGGACTAAGAACACAAGTGAATGGTTCAGCACACAGTGCACTGGAGTAAGAGCCTAAAAATGGTGACCCCTTTTGTATTTATTGAATCAATAATCAGTTTTATTATCCAAATATTTTTGAGTTTTCAATGAAAGACTTATAGTGATTCAACAAACTTTAAGAAACATAAAAACATAAATTAGCAATGATTTATTTTCTTTTTTTGAATGCATTCTGACACACAGAGCAATAAAATGACTCATCACTTGCTTAAATTTCTGGAACCAGCCTAAATTTGTTGATGCAATGTCCTTAGCACGATGAAAATAGGGCACACAAGTCCATGAGGTGTTCACTTGTGTTTTTATCCAACTAGCAGTAAGCCTCCTGGCGTTTGTTCCTCTCTCCTTGTATTTTGAAGGGTCCCGTGGGAGAGAGAGCAGGGTGAAATGGAGAGGGGAGTTGGTGGCAGCGGTGGAGGGGTGGGGGGGCACAAAGGGGATGCTTTTAGAGTACCAGACTTAATAAAGCACCTTTTCTCTATTTGATAAAGCAAAAGGGAGGGAGATGGAGAGTGAATCTGACAGGGGGAAAGAAAAGGGAGGGGGAGAGAGAGAAAAAGAGAGAGACTCAGGGGTACAGCGCTCAGAAAGAGGCAGATTTGCGAAGCTGAACATCGGTCCATGCATTTGGAAAGACCTGTCCTCACATCATCTGTACTTTACGAAAAAATAAAAAGTCATACCACCCCCGACTTAATTGTCTCTATGTCTGAGTCTGTGCTGGAGAGTATTTGTCTTTCCTCCTCTCCCTTTGTGATTCTTATTCTCATTCCTATTCTCTCGCACTTCTCCGCACATACTCATCCTTTCAGAGTGGTGATTTATCCCTTCATCTCCAGAGTGTCATTGAAGAGAGCCGTTTGGCTCTCCAGACTAATAACCGTCGCAGAGATGGAGAGGGGATAATGTTATTGACTTCCAAGCTAGGCAGTGGTTTGTCTGTGTGTGTGTGTTAATGTGTGTTATTTCACATGAATGTACAGTCATTCTTGGCTGCATATACCTGTGCAACTTTTTGATGCATTTTCTTATTTTTTGTGCATGCGTCTCACACATCTTTAATGTCTGCATCCACACATACTTTCACCTTTGGAACATTCCTCTGACAATTAGAAAGGTCAAAGGTTCTTTGCTGATGACACCCTTGCTAAGTAGATGCTCACAGTGTCATGATATTTATCCTGAGCATCAACCTACATCTTGTGTGTAGGTGCATGCTTCAAGGAAAAACCCTTCCATTCCCATTCACCAGACGACCAAACAGTCGGCGGTGCTGCTCTAACAGGCTTGGATTAGCATAGTTATAGAAAGTGTGGGCAGACCTTGCTCCACAAATTGTAAATACCACTTTCCTCAATGACAGTAATTCTGTATTTACCTCAGTATGTCAGGATCAGTGGATTTGATTGCAGAAAAAAGGATTTAGAAAGCAGCTGGCATTTGTTTTTCATAAAACACACACCCACACAAATTCAGTTATTTTGAACGTGCACATGCATGATCCCGGCATGCACATAGCGGCTCAGTATATGCAGGGGGACAGAGGGAAAAGTAAAACCTTACACAGATGACATATGCGCTACAAATCGAACTTCATGTGGGGGAAGTGTGATGGTTCTGATGATTCCATGAGACTGCAGACATGTCAGTCAGGCCCAGCTTTCTCCCTGGAGAGGCAGCGGATCCTCTCTGCTAATTTTAGAAAGCTGTGAGGAGGCTGGGGAATGCTGCTGAGTTTGGTTTAACCAAACCGAGCTTGGGGAGCGAGGCGGCTTAACCCCTCCCCCCGTCGCCTGAGGCTCGGTGAACACTTTTCAAGAAAACGTATGTGGGGTAGGAACAGAAGAGGAAAGGGACAGGATGAAAGAGAGAGGTGGAGAGAGTGAAAAAGTAGGGAAAAAAAAAAGCACCCTGGCACACGGCGGCCCGGCCTGTGGAATCAGTGTTTCTGCCACGTGAAGGAGGATGTGCATGTGTGCTTGTTTGAATTATGTGATTAGTGTGGCTGTTTGTCGCCAGCATATGCCAAGATTACCATTTACCCACTGACGTTTGCGTTTATGTGCATCCTCTTATTTATGTGTTTGTGTGCTGAGGCATATACTGTGTGTATAGCCTTTTATGATCAGTGCATCATACCTGGTTTATTTGCATGTGTAAAGTTTGCAATCAGCCCTGCAGTTAAAGGTTAAAAGGAGAAAGCGAGAGAAAGGTGAGAGTAATCCATCGTTACCCTTATCTTCTGAAGGAGCACATCGTTGCAAATGCCTGCACACACTCTAACACACGCGTGTGCACACTCTTACACGCACAGAGTGAGAGTCACATATTGTTTTGGCTACAGGCTACAACTGGTTCTAGCTGGATTTAAAGCTACAGCAGTGTTTTTTTTTTCTCCTTCATTTTGCTAAGCTCAGTGTTGAATATGTTTCCCTGAGTCGTCTGCTGCTTTATCCCCGACTCTTGCTTGCTATCCAAGAAATAATTATTGCTCACAGTTCCTACATACATTTGAATTAGAGAGGGGACACACTCTCTTCTTTTTGTCATCTTTTATCCCTTGTCTCTCACTGCACCATAAACTGATTTACACAGAATCTAAGTCGATGATAATGTAGCCAAACTGCCATTCACCTCCATCTTAAAACAGCACTCGATGCGATTGGCTATTGAGATGAGGTCACAGTTCAAGCCTGAGGGGGGTGCTTGTCGTTAACAGCCTTTGGCACTCGGCTCTTCCCCCTCCGCCATCTAGATTATATTGGCTTTAAGGGCTCTTTCACCGTGAGTCATGTTTATTTCATTGTCCCTTTTATGGCACCGCTGTTCCCCTTTTAACCCCTCGCCTCCCTGCACGCAGCTAAATGTTCTGCCAGTACACAGGAGAGTAAGTTATAGAGGTAATAAATATTAGATGGCCTCAGCTTCAACTAGGAATGTGTGCTAATCTGTTTCAAGTGCAGGAGAGGGACTTTGACTCTTTCAAGATGTCATTAGTTTATGATTTCTGTTTATTGTAAACAAAGTTCAAAAAAGGCATAATGATGTTATTTTATTTGATTTTTTTTTTTTTAAAGAGAGAGAAAAATGTCCTCTGGTAGCTCAGAGGCTAAATCCCACAACATGTAACTGTTCTAGACACAGATCTTTGAAGCATGTCATTTTTAAGATAAAGGTCAAATTTAAAAAAAGAAAGCTCAGTGTGTATTTTCCACAAATATATTGAGAAACATGTTAAATATTTTGGGGCAGTGATAGCTTTTCCCATCATATATCTACTCATACATACATACATTCATACGCACTTCCACAGTATTGTAGTATAGAAAAATAAAAAAGCTAGTATTATTTTCCTAATTTTATTATTATTGTAGATCTTAATGGTCTGAGTACTTAACTGATACTTAATTACATCTTTCCCTCACATTAGCAATAAAATCTACCTAAAGTCCAGTTCTTGAATCTTGCTTATATTGTGGAATCAAATTTGTTATATTAACAGGCATTTAACATGTCATTTTATCTTCGCTGCACATGTTAACTTCAATACTGGATATTCTGTACGTGGGAAATGATGGAAAACCTCCACATCAACCTCACAGTGGTAATTACAAATGTGAATTTTATATTGGCTCTCATATCTCTCATGTGGCATTACAAATTTAGAAACCGTGTCAGCATAAGCAGTAAACAAACCAGGGAATCCATGAAATCCATGACATTAAATGTGCAATTAATCTCTTACACAGTCAATCTTACATAACAGAAGAAAAAAAAAACATGCTTGATGTGATTTTAATTTGAAATTTGCATAGAAGTTTGGGAGTGGTCATTCTCTCAAATAGAAACATGTCTTTCCAGCAGGTTTATATGTGGAGAAGACTCACTGAGCAAATGTGAATGGGCAGATGATAAAAATGTGTCCTTACAGTATATAATGAAAGTGTGATATGTGTTACTGCAGTGAGATTTGACTTAAAAGGATGTGTTAATTGCTTTTTTGCAGTTGCTCCTTCTCCATGTGTGGGTGGAGAGCAGGAACATAACACACTGCGACTACATCAAGCTCAGCAGTTGAGTAGGTGATAAATTACTGGACACATCAATCGTGAAAAATAAGACAGAACTTACATCCTTCAGCGTAATTAAGCAAATTAAAGTTGTTTTTTTTTTTATCAGCTGTAGTTCCGAAACAAGAGGTGACGTTTATTGATGGACTCGTGGGACGAAAAACAGCATATGTCACTATAAAGTAATGATAACAGTAGCATGCAGCTTCATCCTCCATGTCTCTATCCACAGGCAGTGAGGGAACTGACAGAGACTGATGCGGTCGGGTAGAGGCACGGCCGGGCTTCTGACAGGAGAGATAATAGCCAATAAGGCAACGCCACTTTGGATGACTGACAGGCTCCAGGGAACGCCTCGCCTGCCTGTAACCCTGTTCCATGCAGCAAGCCGCCACTCAAATACAAACACCGTAGCAAACCTGCACACGTGCATAAACAAATGCACAAAGATGCTTGTTTAAACATGCACACTTGCACACACGTACATAAAAGCCATTCAAACTATTGACAGGTAGTTTACTGTTCAGTGAATGCTCACAGCAAATTACGTAGGCAGTCCAATACAGTACACAAACACATCCATTCTCTTTAGCTTAAAGTAATTTGATGATTTGGATCGCAAAGAGAGAAGCAAATTTTATGGTCAAACATATAATGTGTCAGACAGACAGATGAAAACAAATAACTCTCAAACCCACACAGATGCTGAGTGATGCAAGTCTGTCAAGACACCGTTCTGCAGAAAGGTGGAGGATTTGAAACCGATACAATGCTTACTGCCGTCACTTCCCATTTTGGCTCAGGATGGCAGCTGTCAGGTTGATGCAATAGCCAGCGTTCAGGAGACACACTGTCAAAGATCGTTTGATTGCTGATGGAAATAATAGACTGTGGGTGACTCCATAATATTGTAATCCATAGTTACATTTACATCCATATAAAAAAGGGAAACCACTCAAGGATTCGTGTATGCTGTGCCTGCAGTGTACAGTAATTGAGTCAATATGTGACAGTATAAACTCACAAGCTAAAAACCAGACAACTACAGAACCAGTGTCTTCAAAATGTAAAATCTGGAGCCAGGTCAGGATGCTTCCTCAAACTGGGCAGCATTTTTATTTTAAATGCATATTTCACATTTGCCCATGGACATGTCTCAGATCTTTCTTCTTCTTGCAGTGGTGATGGATTCTGCCTTTTGGCTTCCCATAAGCAGCTATGAGAGTATTTCAGTGTTTTGAATTTTAATCATTACACTTGGCTATTTACCCCCTGTTGCCAAGCAAACTAAACGATCTGCATGAAAAATATGAACTTGATCATTTCCTCTTTACTCCTCGTACATCACAGATAGGGCTTTCTAAAGCTGACATTAAGCCAGCCAAATAATGAGAGCAGATATGACTGAATGTTCTGCTGGTTTTACACAACTTCCCACAATTGGAAAGGGTCAAGGGGATTAATATCTTCCAACCACTACAGTTATGTGAATGTTGGAGTTTGTCTGTAGAGATAAACAGATGGTAATTTTAATTCTTTAGTCAGGTTCCATTAAACCATTGCAGAAAAAGAAGGCACGATAACATGATGTAACTGAAAAAGTCAAACCTCAAAAGGCGAAAAACGATGAAGAAAACATGATGCCAGCACAGTATGGCATTTATGTTAACATTTGTTTCATGTATTTATTTGAGGAATGTTACAGTGTCTTCATCGCTCCACACAGATCTGATGTTTTTGTCTGCTGCTAGTTTTCATCATTTTGTGAAGAGAAAGCTTCAGTGGATGTTTAAGTCACAAGCTTCATGTTCATCATGATTTTTTCTTTAAGTCTTATTTCCGATTGCAGCTGTAGTAGTCACATTTTGCTTTCATCCACACAACAACTTTTCAGTTTCAGCCAAGCGTAAAAACATTTTTGCAATATTTAGAATTTGTGTCTCCATTTGGGGCCTATCCCTAATAAATGCCTGTCCCAAATAAAGAAATTATTTTCTTTGCCACTGAGTTATATAAAGGATGTAGCCACTATTTGAGACTTAATGGTGTGTAATTTCTGTATCATTTCTGTAGATGTTATTTTACGCCTACTGCATTAGTTTTAAATTATATATTTACTGAATGGATTGGCTTCTTAAGAATGGACAAAAAAAATCTCTTTTTTCCAGTATTTTCTTTACAACTTTTTATTTTAATACTATATTACATACATTTATACTTTTCTAAATCTTAAATTTTTGTACATTTTCTTTTCTGCTTCTCATTTTACAGTTATTTTCTTTAATATTCTTTATTGCACTCTAGCATTTTAGTGCAGCCTCCAGAGCATGCCACCCTGCATTTCACTGCACATAGTGGATCAGCATATGACAAGTAAACCAGCGAATCTTCGAAATCTAATGAATCTTTTAACTGCAGCTTCACTATAAGTTTTGAAGTGTCTTGAGCATTTTCAGTTCTTCTCTTGGCTTGGTGATCTTTCACAATTCCCATCACTGAACCTTTTGATATTTCCTTCACTCACAGAATGCATGTAGAAAGCAGTCCCAATCGCTGATTGCATAATTGGCTGCTGCTTTTGGAAATCAGATGATAATTACATGCAGATTACGGGAGCAAACAGAAAGGTTTCATGGACAAATTTGGTCTTATGGATTGCATACTGTATTTCAAGCAAGTTTAGGGTCTTTGAATATAATGTATTATGCTCCCCTTACTTTACTTTGCACCTAGTGCATTGAGAGGATCAGTAAAAGACCAGTCTTAGATGTCCTTCGTCAGCCCCTCTCTCCTCTGTGTTTTCAAACATCACTTCCACTTAATTGTCCAGTATTAGTAATAGGAGTGCAGCCACCACATCTCTGTCTTACTCCATCTCCCTCCTTTGCAAACTCATCCTCAACCCCCACCTCCTCGCTCCAGTATTCGCTCCGCACAATTGCCTCAGTTGATGGGATTGGACCTCAGGCGCCTGCCCCCATTCTTCAGACACCCTCCATCCCTCCATCGTTCACTCCCGCCAATCCCCCACCCCCGTCACTCCAAACCTCATCACTCACTCCATGGACACTCCACCATCAGCAGCCAATAAGGGGTTTCAGTGACACACATACACACATGTACAAACATGCTGAAAAACACACTGAAGGTGACAGTGACTAGCTTGTCACAGCCAGTAGCCAGAGGGGAGCCTCAGGCAATGTCCACATTAATGCAGATAAATTTGAAAATTACACTTACCTGTCCATTTACCTGTTTTTTTTCGAAGAGTTCAATGTCCAATTAAAATTATAATGCAGGGCTGGCATTTTCAACTGACCACATGCAAACATGAAATATTATTACTGCATAAAGTTGTTATGGCACACATGTTAGCAAACAGTTACCTAAGAATAAATCCAGCAGGCACAAAACAACTTTAGCATTCTTTTCGAGTTGTGTTTCTGCCATGAATGTCCAGTCCAAAAGTTCCAATTTTCCATTTATAGATCTGGTGTAATTTCCATCAACTTCTTCAGGCAAATATCTGTCTCTTTAGCTGCTGAATGCGCCATCAGCTAGTCACTGGTGACTTTGTGTGTCTTCTGTTTGGTGCTGGTGAGATCGAGCTAAAACAGTAAAGCTGCACACTGTAAAACCAAAACAATGAACTGAAAGATGCTAAAATGTTCCACAGAACTGAAGGAAACTGAAAACATGAGCTAAACGTGTTTTGGTGTGGAGGTGCTACTAAAGGATTTGTGACTAAAGGACCCCGTTATCCAAAAGGCATTGTCAGTCCACCCTGTATATTATAGATACCTTGTGTAAAATGTTGACAGTCTGATTAGGGTATTGTTAAAGGAAAGGTCAGGTGATCTCTGAAGACTACGAATATGCAAAGTAAATTTTATGCCAATCCAGTGATTATTTTTACATGATCTAATCAAGAAGTGTCTGACAGAAATTGTGACCTCATATTGACAAATAGGTGGCTTGAAGGAAAAAAAAAAAGGCATGGTATCCTCAAAATGACTGGAGCTCATCCTCTGGAGATCATGAAAATCTAAAAACTTTTAAAACTATCTATCATATGTAGAAAATTTTGAGATATTTCACCCAGGACAGCATTGCCATCCCTAGAGCCAAACAAGCTGAGTGGCTAAAAACATAGACATGACTTTATTCTTCCCTCCAACAAGGTCACAGGGTTTAGCCCATGCACATCACCAGCCAATAAGAAGGCTCATCAACTCCTTGACCTGCTGTCTGTGCAGGTCTATGAATAAAATTACTGATCCATTGAGGATAATCAAAATGAAGACTAATTATCTAATATATTGCAGAGGCTGACCACCCTGCTTCCCATCCATTTACAGTACAAGCCCATCTACTGTAATGAGTCATACTCTGTTGCAGTCGAGATGCTGCATTCTTCTAAGTCTGCCTCATTTCTCCCTGCAGCAGTTTGTACAGCTTGAAAAGTTTTGAAGTTGAGAAGGGTTTACTTTATTTATGTACTTTGTAAATATTGCAAGAAAATGAGCCAGGACTTTTTCAGCATGGGGTCTTTTAAGAATCTTTGAAATCATGATTCTTAGATACTAAATTAAAAAGCCTTTCACTGGGGATTTTACATCTGCAGAAATGATCTTGAGTGTGAAAATACTACGAGAGAGTGTTGGATTTGCAATGGTATGTGTGCTTTTAGGGAGAAACCGAGAACACGATTTGGTGAGTGTGTTATCAGGTGCAGTAATAAGGTTTATTAATGCCACGAGCCACAGGGACTGCTCCTCACTGCTGGTCTTAACACACAGTGTCACTTTGTTTCTCTGGAGAGCCATTGGAAGTGCCTCTGTCTCTCTTTCACTCCATCTGCCATTCTCACTCTCCTGCTCTGGCTCTTGCCACCTCTCTGCCACCCCCCCCCACCCCCTTTCTCCCTCTTTTTCCCTCGCTGTCTCTGCCTCCATCTCTTGCTTCCTTTTGTTCTAGACTCTTTTGCTTCCTCCGTGTCACTTCTGTTTATGTTCGCCTCTCTCTTTGTCTCTGTCTTTGTCGCTCTTCCCTCCTCCGTCTGTGTGTGTGCAGACATCTAAGGCAGCCTCAGACAGGTTGTCCGCCACGGCTTCACAAGGTTACGTGAAACACGAGATGAGAAAAGTGTCAGGGGTGACAATTCTCTTCAACCTTTTAGATATGTCATGCGACATCTTGAAAGTTGTCATGAAGAGGACAAATTCAGCTCTGTTTGTATATATATTTTTGACAGGAAAATAAATCCCTGAGAGACCCTGCATACACAACTTTCTCACTGCTAATGTTTGTACTTTTGTATCCTGGGGTGAATTTAATTGCTGCTACAGTACACTGGTAGTAACTAGCCAGTTAAATATTGCCATGCAACACATTCTACCAAATCTCCCTCCAACATAAGCCTGTCAGCAGTCGTACCTTTGAAGAGGAATATCACCCGATGCTCAGATTCATTTGGCGTGATGGTGCACCATTGAGCACAAAGCCGCACAGTAACATGACCAGCGTGGCCAGCCTCATAATATTTGGGAAGCAGTGGGGCACGGTATTCATGTTTGGCTATGTCAGGTAACCGTGCTGCTTTAACTGTACCAACAAGCGATGCTGATTTCTCACTTTGGGGAAGAGAAAGAATGGAAAAGACATAAAGTATGAGTGAAGGAGAGGTGTAGCAGTGAGCCCATGGATTTTATTAAATGCACTGTGTTGGTGACACCACAACCTTAGACCAACCCAGTTCCGAGATCCACACAGCAACAATATCAAAAGCAACAACTTTCTATATTTGGTCCGGAACTTCAAACTTTGTTTATCTACCAAAAGTAGTACAAACATGCATGATGTGTGGATATCAGCACAGATTATAGGTTCTTCACCAGAAAATCTCCCTGGGACTGCGCAGTACTGGTGCCCAGCTAACCTCTATGTGCAGTGGGAGGCTTATGGGCTTAGCAGCCTTAACAGCCTATAGCACCTCAATTAAATTGATATCACACATATGATAATCACAGTGCCTCCTGCTCCTTCAATCCATTAAACTCATCTGATTTTGCTTTTGTGTTTTAAGTCTTTTACCACCGGTGATTGGGACATAATTTGATGTTTACCGTGTTGATCTGCAGGAGGTTAGGGGTTATGGACTTGAACTCTGGGTGGCCTCCCTGCTTGAGGGCCTCATAGGTCAGACCGGGGGTGACGCCTCTGGCCTTGCAGGTGTGTGTAGAGTAGCAGGGTGGGGGTTGGGGGAGGCGAGGCGGAGATGGGAGATGGTAATGGAAAGACTAATTGCTGATGGTTTTGAAATCGACCTTGGCCCCTAGTGTGTAGGCCAGACTGTGGCCGCAGATGGAATATTGATATTCCTCGGCGAAAATAAAGGAAAATGGCCCTGCCTGCGGTGATATAAATGCCTGAATTGTACAGGAACATGTCTCAACAGGCATTGTCCCTGGTTTTATGGATCCGTATACACTTACCCACAGGCTTAATATTGCTGGGGTGCACAAATATTTCCATTATATCAATTTGCTTTCTATTCATGGGACAGTGCATTGGTAATCTTTAACAGCTCCACAGCAACTTTACATCGTATAGATAATACACATATACAGAATAGGCATACCCTTACCTTTTTTATGGGTAAAAGATAATATAGGACGTATTTAGCCCATAAAAATGGACATTTCAAGTTATGTAGGAAAGAGGTTTTATTTAAAGGTGTTGATCTTCAATAAGATCAAACTGGTTTTTAGCTATAAAGGTGAAAGTCCTCATTCCTTGAAATGTTAAAGTCAAATTATTTGTCCTCTAGGAACCATTAATGTCTGTACAGAATTTTAATGGTAATCCATTCACATTGGCTAGAGATTGTAAGACAAAGGTAGACAGCCAGCATTACATCCCTACTAGCACACTAGTGCTAGTGGCTAAAAGTGTTCTTCCTGAATACATTTCCATAGTCAACAAGTCACTATCTTTCAACTCCACCTTCACATCATGTCAGCTTTTCATGACAGCACCTAATGGTTATAACATACTGCCTTCAATATGTGCTGATCAAGACCTTTTTGATTCGGTAAAGCTTGTCACACCCAGATTTGAGCAGCAATCCTCAGATAGACGAAAGCCTAAATTCACGAAATTATATTTAGTTAGATGGGGGTGCTCCTGTTAAATAACTTTCTCTGCCGGACGGGTGAGGCGGACACTTGATCAGGTCTTCTGGGTGGTCCCAGAGGATTTTTAAACCTGCATGCCCACACATAGATAAAGTTCTTCTTGTTGTTTTTTTTTTAGCATTTCGATCAGAAGTCTGGCTGCTCGTACAGTTTGGCATGGATCATGCTTGGAAAATTGATTTTTAGACGAAAGAATCATTCTTGCAAGACAGTCAGCCGCCTGGCTATCAGTTTCGTCTCATTCAGGCTACTAGGGATCTGGGTAGAGGCCCTTGAGATCCCATCTGCAGTTCAGACATGGTTCACTGGCTTGAGGTTCTCTGGCCCAGGGACTGGAGGGCTTTTGCCTCTGGTCAGATGCACAATAAAGGCCAGCGGTGAAAACCCTTCCTGTTCCTGGGCGCCATGACAGTGGCTCACATGAGATCTCTGCAATCAATATAATTATTAATCATCTGAAATAGTGATTTTGTTTTGGAAAATATTACTGATTGAGTGGAACTACCGTTAATTTCTTCCAGTACTTGTTTATATTTTATTTGATCTCTCCCAGTAATTTTGAGCAATATTCCTTCTTGGATATGATGCCTGACTCCATAGTACACATATAATTTCTGGGTGCCGTCAATCAGATCAGAGAACGCGATACTCAGTGTATTCCTGCCTCTCATGTATTAGTTATAATAATGAGGGTTTCTTTAGCCCTGGCACATGAACTCACAGGGCATGTTTGCCTTCCTTTTTATTTCCTCCTTCTGCTGTGCCGGGGCAGTTCAGGCGCGGGGAGGAATTTCTGGCCAGGTCAGCACCCATCGCGGCTCGCTGCTGCACCCTGCAGTATTTGTTTTCCCTCCTCCTGCAACCTTGGCTCCTGCCACCTCAGCATTCCGGCCCTGATCAAAACAGTGGCCTGTGCTTTCCATGCCTCATAAACCCTCACTGGCTTCTCTGGGGGTACAAGAGAAAATAAGGCATAGAAAATAAATGACAGTTAGTCAAATGATAATGACATAATTTGCCGTTACTAAATTACAGTTTATTCAGTTTAGTATGTCTTCGCGATCGTTTTAAATTTAAGGTTATTTATCTTGGAGATGAATAGATATGACACTCCAGTCAAGTTTTACTGTGGCCAACGGCTATAACAAAACAGAATCATGCCGCCTGTAATAGATTCTTACCCAGAGCAGACGGATTACACTGTCAGGCGCAGTATCATTCAACTCTTGCCAGATCTTGAAAACACTCCTAGTCACTCCTTTTCTGCCAGGTCTCTTTCCTCAGCCATAAATTTTATTTTACTATTCTATTTCCCTCTTTCTCTGGGCTCTCACCTGCCTCCTGTTGTTGATCTAAAAATGGGCCCAAAATTACTTGGTGATAAACTGAAATCAGGCTAATTTTATACTATTAAGCAGGAATGGTATTTCCATCTTGATGTCTATCTCTCGAACATGCTCTGAGCCTGTTACGGTGGTAGAGATGGGATTTTTTATGATCAGACAGATGATGGGATTCTCATTGCTGTGATTATGGTGACGTTGCATTTTTGTAATGTGCGGCGTGTGTGTGTGTGTGCCAGGTGTTTTATGATATAACCTTCTCTGCGGCATACATTGGTTTCCTTATTTACTGAGGCTGGTTGCCAGTTGGTGGATTACCAATCTATATGGATGCTGGGCTTGGTGGGCAGCTGCATTGAAAATCTAGGAATAGTTATTATCCATGGTGCATTTGAGACATATTGCTTGGATCATTAGTATAAACGCTTGGTAATCTCGTCTTGAAACGTGGCTATACTGTACCCACACTAACGGTGGTTTCAGGGGAGGCAGTACTTGTCAGCTCAGATTGCGCCTGCTGACTAGCCATGAGACCCCATCGGGCATGTGTGAGATAAAACATCCTTCAAGACCTAGCAGCGCAAGCCTCCACCCTCCTCACACGGAAATCTTGGACATATCAACCTGGCGCTAGAAAGGCCAGGAGGCCGGCGTATAGCCATCGTAAAGTCAGGTTCCAGGGCCTTTGGGAAGCCGTAATCGGGCCAGTCAATGGAAAATTCAACACATCAAGTGACCGCAACCTAGGACAGGTGTCCAGGGGTATGATGATGGGCGGGGTTGGGACCAGCACAGTTTTCTACTTTTTTTGCTGATTGGCTGTTAGAGGCTTTGAAGGCACATTAAAGATACTCGCCATTCTAGTTGGTTTTCTGGTTCCTTGGTTTGACTTATTATTGGAAATAAGATTGCTCACAGTTTTCAGTTGTCTTTATACTTACAACGTTCTTTTCATTTAATGTCATTGTTTCATTTACACTACTTCAATGAACTGATTAAAAAACAGAACCGTGGTTCTTCTTTTATGCTGATTAACTGGCTTACGTGAGGGTACTACTATACTAGGTATTTTCTCTCCTTTATCAGCATATTGAACTGGGGTTTCCCTGTGTCCTCAAATTAGTGCCAGTAGTACTCTTTTAGCTAACACCCTTCATGTGCTATCAGGCATTGCATATCTCCTTGCTTCTTAAACTGTTTTTTGTGTATAGAATCTAAGTCTGCTGCTTTAAAGCCAGGCCAGAGTGTTGCCTTTGGGCGATCCTGGCTACAGTATTTGTCATCTGGATGAGTGGTAGTCTTTTTTAGAGACAGTCCCCATTTCCATCAAAGATTAACCCATTAGTTTGCAATTTGTTATTTGGCAGATACAGTTTACATTTCTTATGTATGTATGTATAATGCATTTAAAATTAGCTTACATACCGTCAAATTGGAGCTAGTATAAGATTAGAGGCTGTACAAAAGGCTGGCAAAACAAGCAGACAGTGCTGTATGGAAGTAGTACTGGCTACAAAATGTGGAGTTGTCCATTGTCTTGGTCGACCTTTAGTTTGTCTACAGGGTGAGACCAAGCACCAATGTGTTTAGCACCAAACTAGCAAGTAAGTCACCGATTTCCTGACCCTCCTGACAGTAAACTTTACTTCCCTGGGTTAGTAAACAATTTGTAGCCGTCCCAACAGGATAACACACACACAGTTTAGGAGGTTAGAAGCTAAAGGCAGAGCACTGGTTTCTCCTTTCTTTCTTCCTTCAACAGATCTGTCTTTCTTTTCCCATATCATTTTCTTTCTCCTCTTTGACCCTTTTTATTTAAGACTGAAATTAGAAAACTACCAAGTTTTGTTGGGTTTTAAAGCCATCTCCCACCATTTTATCTGAAGTCCCACATCTGATGCCATCTTTCTTTTTTTTCTTGCAGGCTCTGATGCCGTTTGGCTAGGATGGCTCGAACCATGTTTACACAGCAGATCTGACAAATCAGCATAGTGTTTATTCTGCTTACTATCATCGTAGCCAGTGTTTTACTAAACAGTATATTAACTAATGTACTAACTAACATCCTAATTCTTCATCGTAGCTTTTGGTTTTTGTTTTCTGTCCATCCTTATTAACAACCTTTTTTGTTCACTATTCTTTTGATTTCCTTACTTCCCCTTTATCTGGAAAGCAATCAGGCATTGGACACGCTATGGTAAACAAACTACATTTTCTGGTAGATATCATTCTGATAGTCTTTTGGGTTTGCCGTGTGTCCCCTCCCCCTCTCTTCTTTTATTCGTTCTCTTTGAGTTCCATCCTAGACACTCTTATCAAAAAATGAGGAGATGGGTTTGTATTACTAGGCAAGTCTTTCTTCGCTTCTTCTCAATTTCCTCCCTGACCTGCCAACCTCATACACAATCCCCCATCCTGTTTTTTTCACTTTGGCTCTTACTTTTTTCTCTTTGTTTCTTCCACCTTACTGCAGATTTCCAACAAGTAAAAAAAAAAATTGACTTCTTTGCCTTTGTCAGGGCAACTTACTTTTTCTTTTCTTTTTTCGCACAAAAAGTCCCCATTTTTTGTGAGGACTGTCGTCCAGAACTGACAGAAGCTTACCACAATCCCAAAGATGGTGACCTCGACTCCGAGCCCTAAAAGAGAAACTACCAATAAATGGCAACCCTTAAGTTTCATTGCGGGAGCTCTGACAGTTGTTTCCAACTCACTATGGAGCATGGCATGCCCACACATCATCGACCTCTCACCTCCCAAACTCATATAACCTCAACCCCTGTCACCCAAAATAACCACTAACACTCTAATTCACTCACTCACCTTCCAACTGTCACTGTATCACTCACTCTGCCCTCCCTGTGTGTGTTTTTGTAGCATGCTGGTGAAAATTGTGTTTGTGTGTTTTGTCTAACCTAGATCACCCTGACCTGGGCCCATATGCATAACATGTCTAAGAATAAGCGCACTGATCTAGGATTATTGGTCTGGTCCAGTGACATTGAAAACATAACCATGACACATGAGCTAAACCTGATCAGAGATCAGCATCAGCTATTCTGAGAATGTATTTGAATATGGGCTCTGGACTTGATTGTGCATGAGCCTCAGCACCCTTGTGTGGCCTGCTCCAGCTTTGTATGCCACCATTGATCCACTTACTCCCTTACATGTTCAATTAAGTGTGTTTAATTTGCCTTCTAACAGTGATGACCTTGGTTTGCACATTGATGTGGTGTGAAAAGCCTCCCTTTGTTTTGCATGCATGTGGATATATAGATGTAGATGTATGCAAGAGAGGGGAGAATGTGAGACTGATGCTGCGAGAACGAATGTGTGTGCGAGTGTAAGGCGTGCGTGCGCACGTCTGTGTGCTTGTGTGTATTCACATATGTGTGTACTGTATATGTGTGTGTCTGCAGTTACCAGATAAATCCCGAAACCTAAGACAAGTGCAATCAATTTGTCCTTGGTTTGAACATTGTACTAACCCTCCCCCAACCTGAAGTTTCAAAACCAAACCTAGGATCCATTCTCTTACCCCCATCAAAGATAAAGAAAATATGCCTGTGCCATATTTTCTTTACCTGTCCTGTGAATCCTATGGCAAAAATTCCATTAACAAAATCCAAACGCTGTCTGGTCCAAAACAATCGCTTCAAGGTACCAAATGATTCTGTAAAAAAAAGGTTAAATGAGAAACCAACCTACAGTGTGGAACCTAAATAAAAGTTCAAATAGCTCATTTCGAATGCAGACCAAGGAAGGAGGTGTGTTTTAAACACAGCACGGGATCAAATACCAGAATGTAATGGCTCGGCTTTGGCTATGTGTTACCCCTCAACAGGTCACAATCTCCGTTGATGGGATCCTCACCACTACTGGTTACACCCAGGAAGACTACACCATGCTGGGTTCTGATGATTTCTTCTACGTGGGCGGGAGCCCCAGCACTGCTGACCTGCCCGGATCTCCAGTTAGCAACAATTTCATGGGCTGCCTCAGAGAGGTAGGAGGAACTCAAATGAGTGCAGACAGAGAGCAGGTGCATGACTAAGTGGGTTGTTCACTCCCAGTATTATATCTGCATTTGCATCAAATTTTGATGTTTTACGACTGTTGTTGTCATACATGCAACTGTTTTCTTGGTATTTACTCAGCCAGAACAGCTGTTTTTAGATATGGACACAAATAATAATCAGTGCACTTTCCCTGGAAGGCGGGGAGAGAGGAAGGAAATAAAATTGCATTATCAATTAAAGCTGCTGAGTTGGCAGAGGAGGTATCAGACTTTCAATATTCCCTTGCTTAATCTAATTCATAACACTTACTGCAGTTTGTGTGTGAGAAAATCTCCCAAAATTGCTTCTGTCACATGTAATTTGCAGCATCAGCTTGAGAGTGCCGCTAAAACACCTCCCAATGGGCAGCAATCTGAAAGAAATATTTGCCTATGATGAAATACGAAAAAGCGTTGTTGTTTCGGGACATTTATAATGCAGTTGCTGGCTCTTTGAGCTTGTGTGCAGAGCCAAAAAAATATATTAAGTGCCCTGTTATTTACATTTTGCTCAGCATTACTTATTCTGCAGCAAGTAATGATAATAAAGGGAGGAGTGGTGACTCTTCAGAGCTGTAAAAAGAAGTCTGCATTGATTTTTTCAGTTTAACAGCTGTCTCAGAAATAGCATTATGTTTTTCCTTTTCACTGGGTTCGAATTTGTGTCGTTGTGCAGGGACTACACTATGGAATACAGCTTTAATTTGAAAACTACTTGTTGTCATTATCAGTGATTTTATCTGAGCATACACACGGTCTTCTGTACCTTGTGGCCAATATACCTTAACTTAGAAGTCTGTTTTCACATCATGTTTCTTGCATGGTAACATTAAAAGCTGTGGTCCTGTGTTAAAAGGAAGGCCTGTTCTTGTGAAATTACATGACTAATGTACCTCAGATAATTGCAGTGCTGCCACACACATGCTGCTTGATTTTTCTGTTGTGGCAGACAAAATTATACTTTGTGGCAAAGCTGCTCCTCTGCTCTAACAGAAAGTCATCTCATATTGGGCAGGGAGAAACAGCCTTGGCAACCTTGGCCAGCAGACACAGGCACACAGCCCCGGCAGTGGCTGCTGCAGCTTTGCAGGATGAAAATATGAATTGTAACAGTAGCAATGACATGTAGTTGCAACAGTTATATCAGGAAGATGTAAGGATGACATAAGGTGAAAACTTATATCTTGATACTGCCGTCCATGTGGCTCCTTGCTTCGGCTTTTCTTAGTGCTCAACAGACAGATCATATAAAATGAGAACATTTGACACTGTGATGATTAATTGATCCACCATGTGAAGAAACTTGGTGGAAGTTTCTAGCTGGGATCAGATGTCAACCAAAGAAACATCTTCTGTTTCATCTATCAGTACTTGCACAGACACGTAAGCACAGAGCTGACTGTAGCTCTGTTTTCATCACCCCCCTCTCACCGACTAGCCACAAAAGTTTGATGGCATTTCAACTAAAATCAGTGACTTCTGCCACAGGCTAGTAGCAAAATGTGTCTTAGTTTTCATCGTGGTTCACATTTTAATTTGTCATCTCAAACAGTGGTGTAAAGTCTGTGACACAAGGTCACAGGGATGAATCACTAACCAACAGAAGCACATATGAGTATTACAGTTCATTCTTGACCTTTGAAACAACAGTTAATAAAACAAACTTGTAATACACAGTTTGCTACTTCCTCGTTTCAGAAAAGTGACAAATGGAAAAGAACAGTTTAAGCCACTACACCAACACTAAATACTGTCTCATGGTTTGCCTAAAGCATGCACTAAAACTGCACCAATATTTTGTTTACCTTAGTACACAATCAAAACAATATTGTACTTTCAGAGAGTTTACTTGAACCCAGGAAATGGAAACATGGCCACAAAATTAAGATTTTATTATTGTGGCATTTCGAAAGCCTTCATAATATTAAGTTTACTATAGGGACTTTAATATGCCCCCTCGTCTCAGGCTGGCTGGACTCCACCCTCTCATCCTGGATGTTATTTTTTTACTTCCATCACAGCCCTCTCAATTTTGCCAAGAGCTAGTAACGTCTAGTGATATGCTGCCAGCCTCAGTCTAGCACCCTCCAACTTTCATTTAGCCAAGCTAGCTTCCAACAAACCACAATATGCTCTTACTTCATCCCGTTCTGAGGGTGTGCATGTACACACACACACACACACACACACACACACACACACACACACACACACACACACACACACACACACACACAAGCACATTTGGGTGATAGCTTAGACAAAGTCACCTTGTCCGCATTGTTTTATGTTTCGACTGAGTGGCTCAGGCTCCTGTTCCTCCAGTCATTACCACATTGGCTAATGCATCCCCTCATCCATCCTCAAACTGCCATGACACTTTGTCTTTTTCTTTCTCGCACACTCACAGACACATACTGTATATACAGACATACATTTTTTAACACTGACCCAGCCATGCCTGTACTTTTACCTGAGGCTTCATAAATAGTTAACGTTATCCTGAGCTTTGACTTCACTCAAATGTACAGGTGATTGTTATTAACACTCAGCCTTGGCTTCATTTAATTGTTTACTTTCAGTCTGTGGTTGCCAGTGTACAATTTAGCGCAATAAGTGCCAAAAATGATACACAATAGAAAGGAGATGACCCCTTTAAAATGGACAATCCTTGTTTGTATCTTCAAAGTATTATAGCTGATACACTGATGGTCCACCCGGTGTGTAGCAAAAAGGAATAATCACAATCACAGCATCATATGCACTGTGATGGTAATACTCCTACTGCTTGTGTTGTATATCATGCCATTTGTGTATTTATGATTGTGCTTCTGCAACATGGGAGGATTTGTTGATTTGCAGTTCTTGACAGCGGTGGTAGTCAGTCCAGCACAAAGCATGAAACATAAATGAGCAGCTGGGCCAGTACTGCAGGCAGGCCTGCCAGATGTATATACAGTAGCTTTATATGTACTATAAACACTGCTTACACATCTATAGCATCAAAGTAATGTGAGGTTCTTTTCATTCTTACTTCACATGTTTTCTAGTTGTCAGGGAAACATTCCTGTGTTCAACATGTTTAAGTGAGGTGGAATCATTTTTCTTGCTGAAGATTCTTCCCAAAGCTGGTAGTTTCCCAATGTGTTGTAGTTGATGTTGTATATGTTGATACACATGGTGATGCACTAAATGCCCACACACGGGCTAAACAAAGCCTGAGCCTCCTCACTCATCCTCCAGTGTAGGCAAATATGATGCACCCTATGTGGTTTTAAGGAGAATGAATCTAATAGACAGCTTTTGTTCTCTCAACCAGGTTAGCCATAAGTATAGCATAATATGAAAGCTTAGTAACTGCACACACTTCACATTTACTAGACTAACTCTTTTAACTTAAACCTAACCTCCATGCTCCATTTGCACAGTACTAAGAAGAATGGAGAAGAACGGTCAACAATATTTAAAGAATTATTTCAATTGGCATCATGTTCATATTTGCACATTTTAAATGTGCTGGCCTTGTGAAATGGTGCTGAAGTATCACACTGTAGCTTAAGGACTGAAGGTCACAGAGGTTTTTCTTTTTTTATTATGGTATCTACACGTTCTTTCAAACATCTTTAATATATCAGCACATATGAGTAATACTATATACTATACCACTGTTGGGGACAGACTCCATAGGAAACTGAAAATCACATATTACATTAAAGAATGTATTTTGACATATAATAGCATTTTTAAGTTATGATGTTAGACAGTCAGACAGACAGTTTCCTTTTTACACACCCAGCCAACATGGAGCAATATTAGCATTTAATTGGAGTCAGGTTTCTCGTGACCAAATGAATGAAAGTGCAATATTCCTTCTCCTTGAGACTGATCCAGAACAGTAAGTTCACTGGCCCTAACACCAAAACTATCAGCTGAAAGCTACTAACAGGCTCTGTAGAATTGACGGGAAAAGCAGAGTCAGGTTGTAATTCTATTTTAGTTCGTCACTGGGAGCTACCCTGTCTACTTTCCCATAGTTACTTGATTCACTGTTCTTATGAAATATTGATAACTACAGCTTTAAAGAGGCAAATGCATTAATGTAAAGCCATATTTTATCATGGACGGTGATGCCGAGGCAGTTGTATCTTCCATGTGTTTCCAATATTATCCAAATGAGTGTGACTCAGCATGAGTCGGCCTTTGAGAGAGAGAGTTGGGTGGACAGAATCATGGAGGTGATTCAGCATGTGGTTTGGGTAGTGGTAGTATTGTGTGATCCTCAACTGTTCATCATACTTTGCTCCATTAGGCAGGCATGATGCCATCTGCTACACACGACCATGGAAACAACTGGCCGTGTGATCTCCTTTCATTCACAATATCTCTTTGATCTTTCCATTAAGCCCAGGTTGTGTATTGTCTGTGGACAGTGTGTGTATTTGCATGCACACTCTCACCCACATGTACTCTCTATGCATCATCTCTTTATCTCTCTGCCTCTCTCTTGCTCTCCTACACCATATTTATTCCTTCCTGCCCCCTCCACCTCTTTCTTTGGATTCAATATCCCCAGGTAATGAGGGAGTGATTCAGTAGAGTTTGGCCCATTGCTTGGATCAGAGTGCGTCAGTGTTTTTGTTCGACTGTGTGTGTATGTAATGTCTGGCTAGAGCACTTCAAATGTTAGGGAAGCACGAACGTTGGTGCATGTTGGTCTCTGTTCACTACGAGATTAAAAAAAGCAAAAGTGCATCACTTTAAGCTGATGAATAAGATGATGGAGGCATGTGTTGCCTCTGCGAGAGAGTACCTCCCATTCTCTTCTGTCCGACAACAAAAGAGATGCTGCGTGCTGCCATTCCAGCCCTTCTCTCGTTCAGCCTTCACTGCACTCATCTGCCACCTTAGGCTATATGGGATGTCATCCATACACAACACACACGCATACACACACATGTCCCGCCCACTCTCGTGTTGTGCCATGTGGACTGCAGTGTGTTACAAAACCGAGTGGCCACTGGGCAGCCGCCCGTCTCACTCTCCGGTCAGCCTGATGTTTGCGGGGCCATGCAGTCGGTGCCTTCTGCTATGCAGTCAGTCCCCCACCCCCGACGCCCCCACCCTCTCCTCCCATCATCAGCTCTCACGCCACGCAGCCCCTCCTTCCGGCGTCACAGGGCACCCGTGGCGGCACTGGAGCTGTGTAGTGGCAACTCGTATCAGGCTGCGGGGGCGGCGGGGGTATGCGCTGTCATCTCTGCTGAGAGGGGAGGAGCTACACGCAGGAGGTAGAAGGATGTGAAGGTGGTGATGAGTAACTAGCAGGGAAGCAAGTATGAGAGGATAGAAGGTGTTAACGTTGAAACAAAAAATGGGGGAGTGAGGTGCAGGTGAGGTGAAGGTCAGTGGGTGAGCGACAGAAGCAAAAAAACACTGATATGGATGGAGATCAAGAGACTGATGAGTAAGTGAGAAGAAGTGGAGAGAGGGCAAGAGACCAATATTTGGCATTTGAGAGGAACATTGTCGTCATCAGTTTTGTGTTAGTCACCGCAGTATTTTCAGGCAACGCTTGTTTTCCCCTCCAAAACAAATGCAAATGTCACCCTGTCCTTTTAATTATTTTAGTGTTTTTTTTAATGTCCCTTTAGAAGGCCGAACAGTGATGGATGACTTTAAACCTCAGACTTTAATGGAATGCCTTCACCTTTCACCCCCACCCCCCTATAGGCTAAGCTGTGACACTGATAAACATGGTTGTTTACAGGAGTTCGCTCTAGGTGACACTTTATGCACAAATTTGTACCCCGAATTCTGGGTAACTGTAAACCGAGCATTATGTAATAGTACGAAAATAAATTTGCTGAAAGATATTTTTAAATTGTGGAGTTACTGTCCCAGGGAGCACAATTACACCTATGATAACTGATAGCACATGAAAAGAATGTTTTTTTTACTGTTGATAAAATTAGAACATTTTTGTAAATCATGCTGTTTTGGGAGAGTGCAGCTAAAAAGAAAGACCATAACTCATTGTCTTGCATTTATTTAGGCCGTTTTTGAAACCATTACCCCTATTTGCTTCCAACTTTCAGTAA
This sequence comes from Lates japonicus, assembly GCA_033238685.1. Lineage (NCBI taxonomy): Eukaryota > Metazoa > Chordata > Actinopteri > Centropomidae > Lates > Lates japonicus. Next base: position 2,179,458 of record BRZM01000038.1, on the reverse strand, counting down.
ATGCTACCTCTCTGCCATCAGCACTCTACTTAAGAGATGATCTCACTCTAACTTTCCACAGGAAATTAAATGCATATTGTGCTACAGCTAATTTCCCATCACATACTGATGATCTAATCATACAATCTAATGTTTTGCTATAATATCAGGACACATTATTCCTGTAACAGTGTTGGCTTGCATTCTAAGTGTGTTAAGTTTAAAGGAATAGTTTGACCTTTTGGAAATACATTGTTCTTTCTTGCTGAGAATTCCATGAGAAGATTGATACCATCAATCCTAGCTTAGCGTACAACTGGAAACAGTGAGAAACAGCTAGTCTGGCTCTGTCCAAAGATTTTTATTTTGTTGTTGAACTATGCTTCCCCACCCCACCCCCCCTCCAAAAACAAACAAACAAAAAAACATATCTTAATGCAGAGAGATGCTGTCAAAGACTTCTGTGACCCAGACTCATTGAATAACCTTGCAGCAGTACCGAAATATTCCCCTCTTTTTGAAGTTTTTTAGCGAGCCTCACCCTGCTAACCGATCAGCAAAGGCCAAAGTCAGGGGTTGGAGCTCACATCTGTCAATCAATATGTGAGTGCGCTTCTGGTCTACTATTCTTCTCATGCTTCAAGCTAGTATTTACTGCTGGAAGACATCACTGCGGCTGTTTCCCAGCAGGGGCGAGTATATTTATAGCTTAAACTGTACCAAAAACTGTAAAATAGGGAATTGGGAGGTGTATCACAGTGATTTTATCATTTACCATTTTACAGCCATCTCTTTAAAATCAAATGCCAGGTGTAAGAATTAAGCAATATTAACCGAGAGGGTGTGCCATCTGTCCCAGATGAGTGAGCTCTGAGCTGACGTTAATGCTTTATCGAGGTCTCGGAATTTACCGAACTAAATCAACAGCCTACTGCACAAATAAATGCTTACTTTTATCAACCACATTATAACAAAGATGCTGCATTTTTTTACTCACACAGATGTAGCTTCTGCAACCGTAAACTTTTACGTGAATTTTAAGTTATAGCGCCATGTCACCGACAGCTGATGGTTAGCAAGCATCACTGAAGTGCTAAAATGACGTTAAAGCACACCCTTGTGTTTAATATTGCGATTATACAACTATTATCAACAAAGTAAAATGTATATGACAGAGTAATATTTTTAGTGATGAGTAAGGCGTGCTGTCATGCTGATTTGAGCACATTCTAAATGTCTTGTTGACCAGTCAGATTGCTTGGTCGGAACTACTTGTATAATAATATTTTTTCTATTATATAGTTTCTATTCAGTTCATACATAAGGAGTAACTGAAGTACTTTCATTCATTATCTATACCGCTTATCCGTTAAGGGTCGCAGGGAGGTTGGAGCCAATCCCAGCTGATACTGGGCGAGATGGAGAGACGCCTACAGGGAATTTAGAGTCACCAGTTAACCTAGCCTGCATGTGTTTGGACTGTGGGAGGAAGCTGGAGTACCCAGAGAGAACCCACTCAGGCACAGGGAGAACATGCAAACTCCACACAGAACTGTGGCGAACTGGGGCTCGAACCCGTAACCTTCTTGCTCTGAGGCACCAGTGCTAACCACTGCACCACCATGCCACCAACTGAAGTGCTTAAGAACCTAAAAACAAAACTATAAAGAAAAGATAAAAATCTAAAAGGCTCCAAGGCATTTTAACACCTGAGGAAAATTCCTACTCTGGAATATGTCACAAGATTTTCTTTCAAACAGCCGAGGTCTGAGATCAAAGAAACACATTGTTTCTTTTCTCATGCTTTCATCATTTGAAAGATGAAAGACTATATAACCAAATTACAGCTGCATGATGGAACTCAAGCTAATGCTACCAGCGCCAATCGCACATTGAGCAAATAGAACTAGTCGCTTATGAATGCAGTAGAGGTGATGATCAGATGTCAATAGAATGTCAACAGAAAACCTTGCTACAATTTCATGTGCACTTAGCAAAACCTCTGAATCTCAGCCAGGACCGATGTGAGATTAAAATGAATTCCCAGTTTTGATGCAAACCTTGGCACCGGGTGTAATGTTTTGGATTTTGTATTTGAGCAGTGGTTCAGGAGAGTTGAACTTAAAACGTGCTGTCCATTGCTGAGCCAGTCAAGGTCCAGGATGATAGACATGGAGGAGTGCTGTGGTGTACTGAAGGTTAGAACGAGGTAGTAGCAGGTAACAGCACATATAGATGTATGAGTATATGACAGGGGTATGTGCTTTAGGATCTCAAAAAAGGAGGGAAATTAACTAATTAGTTTCAGAATAAACATATCTCTAGTCTTGATTAGTATTGATTGAACTAAAGCACCTGCTGATGAGCACTGAATGAGTGCAACAGTTAATCTTATAGCTGCTGTGCATATACTGCCACGTCTGACTGCTCTATTTCAGCCTGACAACTTATGAGACAGATTTATCGAGAGGAAAAACATGTGAGCAGAGAGCAGGAAGTGACAGAGGTGGAAACCTAGAACTAGATGCTACATGTATGCTGTGGTAGAGGTGGAGGTGGGGCTGTAACTGTATAGGTAGAGGCAGTGAATAGTGTATCATGACACACAGATGACATTGCCTGCCTGAACACATTTTGCTGCATTCCCTCTGTTTTGCCATATTAAAGGGTCATTTCACCCACATCGAAAGAAGAAAAGTCTCCCACTTGCCTCTCTAGTGGTATCTAGTGATATAGGGTGTTTTGATTTTATGTGCCAGGATAGGCTGGGATTTAAAACATCCTGTGCTGAAACTGCACTGTAATACAGTGGAAGTGGGTGGAATTGAATTCCTTGTGCTTACAATACTGTAATATTACATTTGTTGAACTAAAAGTGTCTTAATCTTTCCAAAAACAATATCATGGTTACTCCTGGTGAAACAATGAAATATACTTTTTCAATATTTTTGGAAACACAAACTCAGAGATTCCATTCACCTCCATTATGCTGGGTTATCATAATATAGTAATCAGGTGCATATTGACCACCAGTAATAATATTCTGAATATACTGAATATTCTAGTGAATCAAATCTACCACTCATCCAGTTCTAATATTTACTGTACATTGATTTGCTCCCAGAAAATACTGTGTGTACTGCATGAGTTTCTTTCTGTGGAGTTGCGTTTGTGTATTTACACATACAACTGAATGTATTTACATGGCTTTTTTTCTGTGCACATGTGAGCAAACAGAGATTGCTGCAAAGATTCACAAGCACCTTGTGTGTGTGTGTGTATGTGTGTGTGTGTGTGTGTGTGTGTATCTTCATTCCACTTCAGTGGAATTACCCTGCTTCTTCATTAATACTGGGGCTAAATCAGCAGCTGACAGCAGCTGTGGCTGGGGCCATGAGCACTGATCTCAAGTAGATTAGGGAGGAGATTGTATGTGTGTCTGTGCATGCACACTCTGCTCCTCCACCCACCTGCCCTTCCCTCGCCCTGCTTCTTGTAGCCTTACCAGGGCCCGATCAATACATGATCCTGGAGCAAGAAATGGAGGATCTTGGCTTTATGAAGTCGTTACAGTCCCCTGTGCGTGCATTATGAATGGGCCCCATAAGGCTGTTGATAGACCGAAGGATACCAAAGCATGGCCATAACAAAGGAGAAGATGAGGTACACATTGCCGCAGTAGTCAGTTCCTCTTTTATAACATCATTTCGATTACCGTATTGATCAGCCTGCAGCACAACAGACAAAATCATAATCCCAAAACAGATCAGGGATAGTTGATTGTAAGATTAGTACGTCCCAGAATAACATTGCAGTGCCTGGGAGAGTTTGTAGAGACTTTCCACTGTCAAGAAAACTAAGATAGAGAGCAAAGGTTTTTGTGAGGCTGGCTGAGAAATTGTGGTGGAGTATAGGAACAGTCTGTTGTTGCTCTGATGGAGACCTTATGTAGTAAGGCACAGAGCTTAATTATTCTGTCCATGAAAAGTCTATTTAATGTGTCTCAAAGACAGCAACCGACTGCCTTGGAACTTTGGCGGCTTTGAGAGATTTACATCTAAAACCGCATAGTGGCCATCACAGTACTGTTAAAAAAAGTTCTCCATTGCAAATGAGCAGCATTAAAGCATCTTTTTCTTCTCTTTTTCTCTTTTAATGTAATATTCAGTTTGCTCTCCTGCCCAAGAGTAATGTAAAAGCTTGCTAAAAAGTGGAATGCAAGGTATTTGGCTTCAGAAGAAAACATAAAAACATCAGTGTTTGAAAAAGATCAGTATTGGTGGTTAAAGCTGGAAGAATTTTGAGCTAGAGGGCAGCTCTAACATTTCTGTGAAATGTAATTTTCAAAATCATCACAATCTCAGAAAGTGCATTGAGTGTGACAGTTGTTTGGGTAACATCAACTCTAAATGTTGCTGCTACTGATAGTAATCAGAGAGCTTGATCGTGCCTAAACTTTCTCTCAAATCTAGAGTTTGTCTGATAATCACACGTGAACACAAAGAACAAACTGAAATTATCCCTCAAACCATGAATCATGTTAGCATCCTTAGCATAGCCAAACACTGTGCCATTGTAGCTTTTTCTAGCTCAGTTTATTACTGGACATGTCTGTGTACACATGATAAGTTAATTAAATTGTTAATTGTTAATAAACTAGTTGATCTACAGAAAATTAATCTGCAACAATTTTGATATTCCGTTAATTGTTGTAATTTTTTAAAATGTAGATGTGTGACTGGGTGTCTTCTCTGTAATATACTTAGAATATTTGTGGTTTAGACTATTTGTTTGACAAAGCAAGCAGTTATGTCAGGCTAAAGGAAATTAAAATCTGGGTTGTAGGTGGAAGTAAACAAGCCATTATTACTGTGGTGGCACCTTACTTGTAAACCTGCACATAACATTGTAATGTATATAAAGGATTTCACTTGCTTTGTGCCAAGAGATTCTGTAGACCCTCTAAACATGTCAAAAATATAGTCATCAAATTCGATCACAGCCTGACTGGCTTACTGACAAACGACCAACTGTGGACTGGTAAAGGAGGAGTGAGCTGCCTATACAGGACTGTCACTCTGCATATTTCTTGCTAGCTGGACACCTTCTGTGTTTACAGTTGTTTTTAAAAGATGCATTTCTTCTAATTACAATGCAAGAAATCGTGGAGTTTAATGATTTAATCATAAGCTTATTCCCTTGGATTTAATTACTAACTAATTACTGGGTCAGACAAATACAGTACATTAATGTTATTTCTTTTCCCAAAGGCTGTGTCATAATTATATTAGACAAGTGCTTTGAGACTGAATAATGTTCACATTTACACAGACTACCTTCATCTGTTGGAAGAGGTGATTAATCAAGAAAACAGATTTTAGCAATAATCAAAATAATAATTAGTAGCAACCCTAGTTTGAAGCACCTCTAATGTAGCTTTCTGTGTTGCAGGTAAATAATAGAAAAAAATAAAATTAACTTCATTAGTATTTTGTGGTGCATTACCAGTAGATTAAGTGCTTGACAAAGCGTGTGGTAAGTATTTTGTTGTGTGTCACGTTCAGGAGATTAAGTGTGGTCGTTAACCGCATTGACAGCTACATCGCTGTGTTTGCACTGTACATAGCTGTGCGCATACACACAAACATGCACACAAGTTTATTATGAAAGCCAGTGGCACTTTTAATCTTCGAGATCTCTCTGTTTTTGTTTTTTTTCTTTGCCTCCTCACATATTTTCTTTCTCATGCAGTTTCTTTCCCTTCTGCTGCCCTTATTCCCACCAGCTCGTCTGTCTCTCTCTCTCCGTTTTTTTTTTTTCTCTCTCTCTCTCTCCCCTCTCGTCAGTCCTCCTCAGCGCTCGGGTCACCTGTGTTGATTTACTGTCAAATCTTCCAGGATTATCGGTAATCCCACAGCAGTAAAATCTGTTTGCTGACAGCTGTGCTCCCTCTAACAGTGTTTCTGTTTCCTGCGCACACACACTGCCCTATATACCAAAAAAGGCCTGTCTCCCCCCCCACCAGAAAGGAAAAAACAAAGAAAAAACATTAATTTTCCGCCTCAATGGATTCCAATTGACAATATTCTGCTCTCCTTTTCTGTGGTATTTTGTTGTATTTGACTGTAATGTGGGACTGCTTTCTGCTTTTATGGATTAGGGGGGTTGAGCTGAATTTATTGTGGGTAAATAGGTATGATATTGGGTATATTCTTACAGGGTCACAGATTCTCCTGTGGGGGTTCACCCACAATTCATGAAGCCTGCTCTTTTTGAACATTACAGAGGATGACTCACCAGTAATTTAGCTATTTCTTCTCCAACTTCACCCAGTCGGCAGGTGTTCAATCAAATGAAAATATAGTCATGGATTTGTGTACAATCTCCTTTTCATTGCTGATAAATTGAAGTTGAAATAAAAAATAAGTGAGAAACAAATTGAGCCACACACACCTTAAGATATTAGTTTTATTGATCCTGCTGTCCCCAAACAGGCAATATGTTATATTACCAGAGTATGATGCTATAATATTACAGGTTTGCAGTGGAGTGCTATTTATTCATTTAGAAATAAATATTTTTCAACCATTATTACACTGGAAAATGATCCCCTACTGTGGCACATTGTGAACCTAAAAAAATGAAAACTCTCCAAGACACACTTGACAATAGTCATTTTTGCACTTGTATGCATGTCATGTATTTGTTGCATGTATATGAGAAACCTCCAACCCCTGTATTTCTTCTCTAGGTGGTGTACAAGAACAATGATATCCGCTTGGAACTGTCCCGCCTTGCTCGCATCGTGGACCCCAAGATGAAGCTCCAGGGTGACATTGTTTTCAAGTGCGAAAATGTCCCCACCCTCGACCCCATCAACTTTGAGACCCCCAACTCCTACTTGGCCTTGCCGAAATGGAACACCAAACGCGTGGGCTCCATCTCCTTCGACTTCCGCACCTCGGAACCCAACGGGCTGATACTCTTCACCCACGGTAAGCCCCAGGACCGACGGGATGCGAAGGGCCAGAAGAACAACAAGGTGGACTTCTTTGCGGTGGAGCTGCTGGATGGAGGGCTGTACCTGCTGCTGGACATGGGCTCTGGGACCATCAAGGTTAAAGCCACGCAGGCTAAGGTCAATGACGGTGCCTGGCACCATGTGGACATCCAGAGAGATGGTCGCTCAGGTAAGGTTGGGGTGTTGGATTCAGAGAAATTTCAGATTTCAGTTTTCTCATTTTGAAGTAGTTGTAACTGAAACTTCACAGATGTTTTGCAATTACATACTTGTAGTTCCACAGTTTACCAACATTAGGAATTTGATTTCTGTCACAGTTTGTTAAAGTGTTAAAGAACTGTGATAGCTCTGTGTTTGGGAAAGGCACTGGGGTCTCGTTATGTCACTGTTTTTCATTTTTCTCTCTCTTTCACACACAAACACAAACACATAATCAAGAATGACTTCAATCAGAAAACTGAACTCCTAGCTCAATTAAAAATATGTTGCCTTTGGCCATGCAGTATATGAATTTATAGGCAGAGAGCTGACAAGGCAAATAACAAACTGCTAGAGAACAGAGTAATCAAGCTGTGAGAAATAAAGGTACACTACTGTGCAATATATCCTAAAATACTGAATGAAGAATGACTAATATTTTCTGCAGTATTGCTCTAGGGACTTAGCGTATATCATTTTGAAGGAACTGTGTGTCATCATTTATCATTCCAAATGGGAAATCTGCATTTTTGGGAATTCATTTATAAAAAATATCCACAGTTATTTTCATTATTACAATAATTAAGCTACTGATTATTTTGTCAGTTCACTAGTGGTTGCTAGTCTCTAAAATGGTAAAAATAATGACAAATGCCCATCCTCAATGCCCTTCATTACTGAAGTCTAAAGTGCTGTTTTTCTGGTCATCAAGACCAGATGTATTAAATTTACACTACAAAACAGCAAAAAGCAGCAAAATTTTTGATTTGATGGCTCTAAGGATCTGTCAGTCCACCCCTTTGGTCCAGACTAAAATATATCACTGTACCACTAGTGGACAGATTGCCATTAAATTATGTGCAGACATTCATGGCCCCCAGATGACAAACCCAACAGACTTTGGTGAGTCTTCGACCTTTCTGCCAGTGCCAGCATGAGGCTCACTTTTGTGGTTTTGAGAAAAATATGTCAACAACTATTGACGATGTGTTAGCATGAAATTTGATACCTACATTCCTGTCTCCCACAGAATGAATTTGGTGAGCAAGTGACTTTCCAAATATCGCCATCACCACATCATTTTGTCCAATACTTGTTTGTTTTCACTAAATAGCTACAAAACTAATGAAATTGCCATTAGCTGCACTTTACTTACTCACTTTATGGCCAAGTAACAAATGACAGCATGCTAACATGCTAACAGATAGTGAAGACAGTTAACATCACACCTGCAAAATGTTAGCACTGTCATACCTAACATGTGGACATTATTTTATTTAGCATTTAGCTCAAAGCACCATTGTGCCTAACAGATCTTCCAGCACAGGTGTGGACTCAGTCTTGTTACTTAAAAGTTACTCAGTGGCTTGAAGATAATATACATTTATTATCTTCTAATACATTTTTTAATTACATTTTTTTTAATAAATCAACTAATTGTAATCAAAACTATACCAAAGAGTTGTTTTAAAATCAGTATTTGAGTAGGAACTAAAAAGAGGAATCATGAAAAGGATTTTCCCCATAATTATCACTTGCATGCACTTGCATGCACAGATCATATCCCTTTGTAACTGATACCATTCTGCAATAATGATTATTATTGTGCAACTGCTTCAAAATAAATGGTTTAAGTTTATGGAAATGACAATACAATAATTACTATAGTGTGAAGACTCACACTAGCCGCTTCAATAGAACTGCACCAACAGAGAGAATCAAAGTTGTAATCGTGTTACTGCTTATTTCAGCTTTTTCCTTTATCACATCCACAGAATGATGTAAATCTCCTCAATATATTAATTTCAGCAATGATTTATTGCCAGGATAAAGTCATACCTCTCTCTAGATAGCTACCAACTGTGTTTCCCCACGCCTCCTTCCATCTGTATGTCCTCTGACCTCAAAACATGGCCAAATACACAGAAAGTATTAGAAGAAGATTATATTAGAGAAAAGGGTTAGAAACTTCTGTTGCCTTGAGCTCCAAACCCAACACAATCTCTGCATTAGGTGGGATCCTCCAGAGGACTCGGATGTGTTAGTCGGTGCTAGAGCCTGTGTTATATATCAGGTTAGAGCAGCCAATTTAGCCGTGTGTCAGAGCTCGCTGCTTTGATTAATCACCGGCACAGCCCCCAGTGCGATAGCAGAGTAGAAAGTAGGATTTTCACAGGGAAAAAGAGGAATGAGACAGATATATGGATACCAGACTGAGGGATGGTTAAGAACAGGCATAATCACACTTGTCGCTTGAGTGAAATGTTAATAGGAGTTGCAAGTGAATTAAATTTCTTGTCCACAAAGAGCTCTCGCCAAAATCTCTCAGTCTGGCTGCAAGGTGAATGTAACACAAGTAAAATGTGAGAACTCATATTACAGCGTTTACAGATGAGCTAAATTTGGGCTTTATGGAAAAAGTGATGTTTTCATGCTTGACCTCAGTAAGGGCTGATGAAGAGGTGCAAATAGAGGCAACATATTACAAGGAGAGATAAGCTGATGTTAAACCATCTTTCTTTAACTATATATTTTTAATGGTCCAATCTGCAATTATTAGACCACATTAAAGGTATATGCATTTGTAATTGAAAGGTGTGACATAATGAAAACATTTTGTTAATGTTTCAAATTCTAGACCTGTTTTCCTCCTGTGTTCACGGAAGAAAGAGAAGAATTTAACCTTGTAAATATATGAAATAAACTGCACTATAAAGAAATGTTGATATAGTCTAGCTGAGATCACACACAATGTCTGCAATGATTTAATCTGCAGTGTAATTGTACCTTTTTGGAATATAAATGAGGGAATCAGATGTCACTGCACCTTTGCTTTACAAATGCAGTTCTGGAATTGGATCTGCTCTATTATGTTGTTTTGATAATGCATTTGTACAAGAGTAAGTATGTGTCTTTGTTTTGCTAATGATCTGGCGGTTTTACATTCATAAACCTTGTGAAATCAGCTTTGTGCTGATGCATTTGAGGTTTAGGGTTCGACGGATGTACAATATAAATCTGTCTCAGGGAAAACAGACTGTAGAGACACTGGGCTCTTTGTGCTGGTGTGTTGACCGTACACAGTGACCTTGTGACAGTAGGCTGGTTATTTTGTTGGATGCAAGCTTGTTTTTGTCTCTGCTCCCTATTCTGTAATTTTGTGACTCAAATAGAGTTCCCCTGAAGAGAGTGTTACAAAGTCAGTGATCAGTGCAATTTTGCCTGCCAAACTTAGGTTTGCACCTCCACCTACTCAGACCTCATCTTAGCACAGACACAGGCGTGTTGTGCTATTTTTGTCGGCCTCTTTTACGACTCTGCTGCCGGTGCGCCTCAGCCCCGTGTGCGCTGCCACTTTGTCAGAGCCTTTGGTTGCAAAATTACTAAAACTCTACCCGTCATTTTTAACCTTTTTTTTTACATTAATGAATAAACATGTAGCTTGAAAATATCGTTTTTAGTCAGTCTTAAAATATCAGTTTTGTGGAAGTGCCAAATACTGTAAATTCATGGCAGTAGATGTCACTTGTTTTCAGTGGAGTTGCTGTTATTTCAGCAATTTAACAGAAGCCAGGGCTGTTTTCTGGCAGCAAGCAAGATATGGAAAATCACTTAACTAGGAGAACATGACACTTCATTTCTAAAAATCCAACTAAAGAAACCACTGACATTATCTCACTCCACTTTTTAAAATGTATTTATAGGGTTAGATTACATGGCATGTTGACATGTACATGTACGTTGCATTTGTGTAGTATCTTGCCAGTATTTAATAATGCATTTTTCTTCCCTCCAGGCATCATCTCAGTAAACAGCCGCCGGACCCCTTTCACAGCCAGCGGGGAGAATGAGATCTTGGACCTGGAGGGGGACCTTTACCTAGGTGGTCTACCTGACAACCGGGTGGGTTTGGTGCTCCCAACTGAGCTCTGGACCGCTATGCTCAACTACGGCTACGTGGGCTGCGTCCGGGATCTGTTCATCGACGGACGAAGCAAGGACATCCGGCAGATAGCTCAGTCCCAGAACGTGACCGGCATCAAGCCCTCCTGTAATAAGATGACTGGGAAACAGTGCGACAGCAACCCCTGCAAGAACAATGGGGTGTGTAAGGAAGGATGGAACCGCTTCGTCTGTGACTGTACTGGGACTGGCTTCTGGGACAGTACCTGTGATAAAGGTGAGCCTTCTTTACAATCACTTTCCTCCATGTGCTGAGTGTGTTTTCTCTCTTATAGTGATAACTGTTATTTGGTGTGTCAGAGGGCTTATTGATTTGATACAGAAAGGATTTTTAGAAGAGGCTTCAGCAGCTGTGTAAGAAATGTGTTTGTCAGTGTGCTTATGGAACAGTGCTGTGATGTGTTTGTGTAGATGACAAGACTCAGATACGAAGTAGTCTTATAGAGCCAAAATATCTTTTGTACCCTCCTAAATATGGTTGTAAAGTGGCAGTGAAGTAGCCACTGTCTGCTAACAATAGATTTTCTAAGTAAGTGGACAGTGCTCTGTTTCAGCAGACAGGCAGAAGTGTGACTTGGGACACTTCCCTTATAATATTTATGGAAGCTTTGCTGAAAGATTTAATAGGATTTCGCTTTTCTGCCAAGTGGCTTCGGAAAAGCAATGTTTTTTTTTCTCTCTTGCTGGGGACGGTTCTGGAGTGAAATTGAACTTCTCTCTGGTGGTGAAATGGGTTCTCCTTGTCTGGGTTTTAAGAGCTTGGACGCATTAAGTTTTTATGAGACGGCAGAGATAGGGACACTCCTAGCTGTGGGAGAGTATGTTATCTGACTATTGTTCAGATTGTTCTTGACTTTTTCGCTATTTTGCAGAGCTTTTCAGGGGTTCAGTAGAGGGCTTTGAGTACCTTCCTAAGAACCTGAGGTGTGTAACGAAACATACTTGTTGGAGGAATAATGAGCATCTGGAGAGAAGGTTGCTACAACCAGCAGTAAGTGTGTCTATAGGGGGGTGGCTACATGATAATGTGTTGTTAACATTTAAAGAAAAGCAAAGGAGAATAAGGATCAACATGTTTCTTCCTCTGAAAAAGGTCTGTTGTATAGACTATTATATGGAGACTTGATTTTTTATGTTACCAACACTGTAACGTAAAGAATTAAAAATCTGAGCAACCTACAGTAAAAGTTCATAAAGTAGCTCCTCTTGGAAGCAGATGAAATTCAGAGGAAGTAAAACTTAGAAACACATGTTCAAAATATACAATCATAAATAATAAAAATAAAAGTTAATTTTATATTTCAGTAATGTAGAGTACATGTCCTGTCCCATCCTGAAAGAGCTGAACTTCCAGTGGGAGCTGAGTTTGGGAGTTGTGGCTGTCTGATGGAGTTAACCTCGTCTTAGCCTGACTGCTGTGTCTATTTTAGTAGCAGTCCCATGCTGTTGTATCTGCACAAAAGGGGAAAAGAGGCAGCTGTGAAGGCAGCAGTGTACTGGCTAGGAAACACTCAAAACAGAGCCAGTGTGCCTCACTGACCTTCCACCCACAGGAAGAAAACATTAAGTCACATGTCCCTAACACTCCATACAGTCCTCCCTCACTTCTTCTCCCGTCCTGATCTGTTCCCTCCCACACGGCGGCCTCTGAATGGTTGTATCTCTGCATTCAGTGAGGGCTGTTGCCGCTGGGTGATAACCCACGGGACTGTGGGTCGGCCCTCCAGTTCAGGAATTGTAGAACAGAGCTTCAGTCTGTTCAGCAGTTGTTTTTTACTCCGCACAATGAGACTTGAGATATGGTGAAATGTGCTGATGGTGGTAATGCTGTCATGACTGAAATAATTCCTCTGGATTTTAGTTTCTTGGTTCAAATGGGGGTTGAATCCCTCCTAGTCAGTTGTTTGGAGCTGTGTAGCTAAAAACTTGATGAACAGAAAATTAACAGATAATTAACCCACAACAATTTTAATAATCAATTTATTTTTGTGAAGGGGCACACCACCAATTCTACACAGAAGAGTCAGTTTACTAGTCATGCAGAGTAATATAGAGCCTGTGAAAACAAGTGTATAACATCTGGTAGCTCTGGAGGAGCGTTCCAAAGTTTGAAAATTTTAAACAAATTTTTAACAGAAAGCCTGCATTACATCATTTTCCTATTATACTCTCACATTTGTTTGTAGGGATTGGCCCAAACTAAGAACCAAATATCAGGATATCTCAGCCCCTACTGCTTCAATTCTGGCAAATCTTTTTATTTATTTACTTTTTTTGTAATAATTTGACTCTTGTGAGTGCCCCAACCTTATGGAAATGTAACAATAAAATAACTAGAATACACTTCATATACAACTATTCCCAAATATGCATACATTTCAAATACCCCAATATTAGAAATGTTGTGCAGACAAAATAAGCACTTGGGGAATGACACCTCGGCCTCTGGGAGCTTTAGCTGAGCATTTGTTGTTTGTTTCTTCCATTTTAAAGATTTGATAATTAAGTGAAATGAGGGCTTATCAGTTTATCAATCGTAAAAATAATTAGTTGCAGTCCAAGAGTGAGATCTAAGCTACAGATGGCACTGCTAAAAATACATTTTCTTTTAGATTTTGGAAACATATAAGTCTAAACACTGATATTATCTGTATCATATCAATGAGGAATTTTAGCACAGAGGATTTCTTATTAAAACTTTTCCTACCATCGGACTTCTTTAGAGCATCCTCTGGGTCTCACCTGCCTTGATGTCCATCCATCCATCGACTCCTGCCTTTCTAGACACTAATGAAGGTCAGGCTCAGTGTGGTCGGACAAAGCAGCCTATATTTCCTTTCCCTCTTCAGCTTCCTCCAACTCTTTCTGGGGGATCAGTAATCCCTCCGGTGTGTTCTGGGTCTGCTCTGTGGTCAGGCCTGAGCAGCCTGAACTACCTCAGCTAGAGCTCCTGTCAGTGCAAAGGCACAGCAGCTCGATACCGAAGGCCTCTCAGTTTGCTGAACTGCTCACTTTCTCATGCGCAGCCAGGTCGGCCACCCTGTAGAGGAATCTCATCTCGAGCTGCTTGTGTCAGCGATCGTATTGTTTTCGGTCACTACCCAAAGCATGTGTCACCACAGGTAAAGGGTTGGAAAGAAGACTGAGCAGTGAATTGAGAGCTTTGATTTGTAGCTCCCTCTTCAGCACCACAGCGAAGACAGTCCTCAGTGCTGTTCCCCTTCTGGTAAAATGAAAATTCACTTCCACCATCTTCACCATCTCTTGTATATAAGAGCTCACTTATATTAGGCAGTCCACCTTTTTTCTGCTGTCAGACTCAGATGTTGGGCTTCATCCTGACTATTTGACCCTAAGCTGTAATCTGCACATGGGAGGTCGCAGTCTGATAAAACCGAGAAGACAACATCATCTGCAAATAGCACAAGGTCTGGATGTTGGCAAACTAAATTTACTAATTAGTCTGATCTCATTAGCGTCTATATTCTCTAATAATTGCTTGTATCACAGTTCACAGTAGAATATTACTTACAGCAGCCCCTCAGATGATGAAATCACTTTGATTTGAAATGTTAGGTTTGAAATGACGTGGTATTTTCTTTCTTTCAAAATAAATGTGCAGCACTTTGGAACGAATGGAATTGCATTAGTCATGCTGGTAGAATAGTTTATTTTCCTTCTCCTCCATGCTTTTAAGCAGCCCCTGGAGCTCCCTGGTGACAATATCAAACAACCACTGAGATGTATTCACACATGGCGCTTGCTATTGATCTCAAGCAAGCTATATGGTACAACAGAGGATTGTGCTTGTATGATGAGACAAAGGGTGAAATGATAGAGATCAGAGCTCTCCTGGGGAGTGTAACAAAGGTTATACATTTACATTACAATGATTGGCCTTTGCTGGCGACTTTCTGCTGGAATTTAAATAAACTCTTTTGTCTGTGTTTGTTCAAAAACAGTTGCTAAGATCAGCCTACCCTTTTTTGTAATATTATTTAATTCAAATGGATTTCCTTGGCAGGCATTGGAAGTATTTGTCACATTGCATCATTATTTCCATTTATAAACTCTTGAAGTCAAAGACCTCTCATGTCAGCAAAACCAAAGTCAATATACGTAGGTTTCTCTATAATATATAATAAAGTGTGACCAACTAGTCTCTTATGTGTCAGTACTGCTGGTGTGAGCTACTTATACTAATACTAACTAATTCTGCTACTACAGCAAAAGCAGGATGCAAGGTTTTACACTTATTTTAGAGCTTGTAGCTCTCAAGCATGGAAGAGAAATCATGTAATCTGACTTTGTTTAACTATAGGCTCCTCAGAACTATGTTTCCTCCTTGAGTGAACGAATTGTTTTGGCATCACATTCAACCTTCATTTCTATGTTCAGACCAAGGATGAAGAGAAAGTTTAATATGTTGCTCTGAAGTTTTGAAAAATGTGAAATATGTGATGTGTAAAGTGTTGAGGAAGTGATGGGCTCTGGCTAACTCCAGTGTTTGATTTAGACTTTTAACTATGTGTTTTTTGAAATGTAAATAGAACCTCTAGTACATAATTTATGCAGCCTCTTTTGAGGTTGCTATGGTCATTTCTGAGCGCTTGTGTTTCAGCTACCAGAGGGCAGTTTGTGTTCCAGAATTAAAGTTGGCCTATCCCAGTATAAACTCATTTTTTGGGGGGGGGCTTTATTCGGATAGGACAGTGGAGAGGAGACAGGAAACAGGGAGAGAGAGTAGGGGAATGACACACAGTAAGGGTCCAGCCGGACCGGGACTCAATCCAGGGACCAGCTGCTCAGGGCACTTTGGCCCATGTGGTATGCGGCCCAACCATTCAGCTATGGGGGCACCCCCTAAACTCAATGTATGTTGACCCTAGTATTTCTAAAGTTCTGGCTTTGCGTGCACAGACATCTATCCACTGCTGCACTCCCTCCATCTTTTGCCTTCTTTTAGTACCAGTTCAGTACTGAGTACAGTACCCTCTAGAATGAGTGCGTGATATGACACATCTTTTTAACTAATCTTTTTAGCCAGACATAATCTCTGCACAAACCATGCTCATATGTGACTGTTTATTTCATTTGTTGGACCAAACAAGGCACACCATGGCAGTTTTAACATTCATCATTTTAAATCAGTGCTAATATAATGTGGCAGTGAGGAATTTGTTCTACTTGCAATCCAGCAGCATTCTACTTCAATGTGAAATGCCCCTCATGAATCCGACCTCACTTTTGGCACATTTAAATTGAGATTTAAAGGTGCTATAAGTACTTTTTTGCTATTGCTACATAGCCAAGTTAGCCATTACAGCGGTTTACTTACCAGTGTAGATGACACGTTGCGAGGTCAGCATCAAATTTGATCTCTTCACTCACAAAGAGCTGATTCCAGTGGTGGAACACCAACTCTATGTCTTGTTTTGCTTCTATTTCTATCACTTCTTTTCTTTGCCACCAACTTGCTTTCTTGCGAGGAGTAGATGGTGGTGGTGATAGTCACTTGCCAAGAGCTTCAGCCATCATTGTGTTCACGGTTCATTTCACTGACCTGTCCATCGAAGAAGAAAAACTCCTTCTAATGTACTATTGTTGGCTTTTCTTACTGTAGAAAACCCAGACCACATGGAAGTAGTCTCAGCACATTTTGCACGAGTGATATTTTTGGAACTCAAATAATGGAATGATAAGAACTGAAACTCTCAAGATAATTTCATCATATTTGTATTGAACGGAGCACACTGCTCTGTGTAATTTCTTCTCTTCCATTAGGGGATAAAAAGCTAACAATTTTCTTGCTCTGTTTACCAGAATGAAAATACAACCTGACAGATATTTTAGCCTGTTTGAGGAGATCAAAGATCGTACTAGGCGATAACTAAAAGACAAGAGCGCTCCTGTCTGTTCTCTGTTTTCTAGCTGGTATCTGTGCCAGGTTTGATATATACGGATGATTTCTGTCTCTTATCTCTTGTGCCTCTTGTTTTTCTTCTGCTCTTTGTCTCTTTTTCATTGTCTGTCTTCAAATCCTCCCCTCTCTTTTACTTTCAGTAACACACACATACACACACCGTCCCACTGCTTGGCATGTCTTCTTTAACCAAGCCCATGAGACATGACAGCACCTGTGATCAGAGGTCTGCCACGGTATCACAGAAGCAGATGTAGCGTCAGCATGGGAGCCAGCCACTGTGTGTGTGTGTGTGTGTGTGTGTGTGTGTGTGTGTGTGTATGTGTGTGTGAGTGTGCGTGTGTATGTTATGAATATGTGCACACACTGAATATGATATATAAAAAGCAATGAATATCATCATTCGCTTTTTCTATGTGACCATATGTTTCTGTGTCTGCGCTCTATATATGTTTGCATCCTTTGACATGATTAAGAATGCCTTTTTTTATTACTGCCAACGCTTGTGAGTATGTGTGTCAGTGTGTGTGTGTGTACCAGCCAGACAGTGTCAAAACCCCATGCAGGAGTGCGATACTGGGGCCCTGGCCCTGATAGACCCCTCTCGTCTGGGTTGCGACTGGATGCGTAGCCCTGCCAAAAACCGATCTGTCTGTGATCTGAATTCAAATAGGGCAGCGCGGCTCAGTGCGGCCCCAGCAGGCACACATGGCGAAGAGAAAAGAGAAGCCGCTTACTTAAAATACAACACTATGCACACGTCTTAACACAGTTTGAGAGAAAGTTATTGCCTCCACACACTGTTGCGGTTAGAATGATAGAACTTGTGGAATTGATGTGTTATTTCTATATTTTTGTAACCTGTTGTTTTTAAATTTGTCAGCATTAATCATTTGATTGTCTTAAAAGGTTGTATATGTAACTTTGCACTCCATCTGCATGGGATATGTCTAATTGGGTTGATTCAGTACGTACGGCTGTAGTTCGGTGTAGTACTTTAAAAATTGATGCTGAAAAATGATTTTCTTCTCAAATAGCCTGCAGTCAGATCCACAGAAAGCAAAGAGAAAGGAAATCATTACGCTGCTGTAATGATAATGTTTCAAGGTGGGCTTTGTCCTCTCTCTCTCGTCTTTGCGAGGCAGCTCCAGGCTCTCTTCCTTTTTGATTGTTACATTTCATTACATGAAAAGGTTACCCAAATGTTATTCCCCATAAGGAAAACTCAAGTACAACAGATTATTCAGGTCGTATTTGAATCTAACTTGTAAGAGGTGACATTAATTCAAGACTACAGGGAAGTATATTTGATGTCATCCACTGACTCCGCAGAGAGATGAGGAATCGTGTGCACTCCCTCAACTCAGCAAGCTAGTCAGTCGTTCAAACAGTCAGCCAGTAAGTGAAGCTTTGTGTTTATAAACTATTTGTGGGTCTATTTGCGTGGGTGTGGGAGGGGAGCTTTTAGGAAGCCGGGGTGTTGCTGACAGTCGTTCGTCGCAGAGTGCTGTGCAGCTGATAAAGTAGCCCAGTTAATCAGGTAAATAGGCCTGTAATGAAGTGTGTTTGTCTGACGATGTGCCAGCCCAGCGCCAAGCAATCCCACTGAGACTCTCCTCTTTCTGTCTTTCCACCGCATCTGTGCACACAGACATCATCAGACTCAGATACACAGTCGCAAACACACACACACACACATACCAATCCACTGGAGACAGATTGGATTGTGTCTAATGCATATTGCATTTTCCCTGACAAGATGCCACCGCCCACATACAGTAAGTGCCTGTGTTTTCCCTACTGTCAGTGGAGAGGACTGGTGATGGCTCCGGGCCTGAGCTGATGGCTGGAAGTGTGTCCACCACAGCTCAGTGGTGACATCACTCATTATAGCGCTGGCTTCCTCTTTCTTAATGTTTGCGCTGGAGGCAATACACAGCTTAAACTACCAACTACCACACTGTTTTATTCATTGAATTTTATTCAATTTAATTTGAAGTTACATTTATTTATATGATTGATTGATCAATTTCAAGGATTTTGGGTGAAATTGATCAAGCTCTTCCTGTTAGCATTTAGACTTTTTTTTTTTTCTTCTTGTCATTACATTCCTGCCCAAATTCATACAGGTCTTAATCGCATCAATCACATTGGTTCTCATAAAGATAGAAACACCAGAATACACACACTATGCAATTACCTGCTCATTTTGCTCGATGTTCATTCATAGTGGCGGTAAAATAATAGGTTGCCACATGGCTTTTACAGTTTAATCATAGGTAGTAATTGCAGAACAGCGATTGAATGACACTGATGCTTGTCACCTTCCCACATGGAACCTTGTAACCTGGGCTTCACATTATACTGCTTTACATTTAGGTTGTGCTTGAAGAGTGAGAAAAGGTTTGTTTTCTCAAGAAAATGCTTTGTTTTGCAGATGATTTCCTAATTATCTAGTGGATTGTCTTTTCCTACTGCAAATAACAAGAGAAATAAATAAAACACTTTAAAGATACATTTCAGCAATTCTGCAATATCTCATTCACATAGATAGTTTATTGTTAACTCAGTTTGGTTGGCATAATTATCATGTAACACGTTGTTTACAATGATTAGTCTATTCTTAACGTGATTGGAAAGTATGAGGGCATTATGGGAATAAGGGCAGTTCCAAACATCTGGGTTCTGCCACTGCACCTTCTCTGCACCCTAGTTGATAACCTATTAATCGTTTAAAAAATCTTCCCCAAACTCATTTGTATTCAGCTGAAGTCAGTTCGTCAGATATGCTAAAACCCAGCTCTAACAGTGTTAGAGTGGCATAATTTAAATGCTTGTCTAAATGCCTTTCTCACCCACAGAGGGAGAAGAAAAAAAACATCATCTTTCTGAAAGTCTCCTTTAAATCCTTGAGCCCTATTATAGCCCTTTTTCATAATTGCGAGGCTGCCTTTGTTTGAATAATTTCTTATGGTCAGGTACTAATTACTGCCACACATGATTTTGATTCTCCATGTCAACCTGTTGTACATAGATCTTATTCCGAACACAAATGCAAGCTCATTACACTTTCTCCATAATTATTCATTTAAAACAGCCACTTTTTCAAGAGACTTCTTAAATATCAACATCAAATACAAGAAGCTCTACCTTAGTCCACTGAAGTCTAGTTTTCCTTGCAATTTGCACATGACTCGAATTTAACTACTTTATGTAAACTGGCAATGAAATGTTTGTTTAAAACCACAAAAGGATTAAACATAAAGGAGGTTGTTGTCTCACACACAGAGACTAAGTATGCGTTTAATATAAAAAGTGATAATGTAATGAAAAATAGGTCAGTAAATACATTTTTGTGTTTTTTGTGTCTCCTGTTTTTGAATCTGAACCTGAGGTGAAATGGCTGACATCAAACAGATAATATACACTTGGTTTTGACCTGACAAAGTGTGTTATGGTGTGGTTGTACGATTTTAAGAATTACAGGGACTGTATAGCTCTGTCTCTAAGGTCATATTTCTGATTTGTGCAGTATAAAGCTCCCATCAAACGGTTGACAATCTGGTTTGAATAGAAGAACATCACTTCAAGGTTGATAAGCGAGCAGCTGTATGAGTATGTGCTGCACAGACACTCACGTTTCAGCAGTTTTCCCTTTTTTTTCAGCTCAGCTGGCATTTGGAGAAAGCCATTATCGCTGAGTGTGATAGAATGAGATGTACAACTGGAGCCTTCCAGATACTTTTTCCACTGTTATCATAAAGTAGATATCCGCCAGAGAAGGTGGGGGGGCTTTAAAAGCTGATGAATTGTTTGACGCTGCCCATAGCTTTGTCACCTGAAGTGAAGATAGTTTCATCTTCCTCTTCTCTCACTACCAGACAGCTGGATTTGTAGAAAACAACAAGTTCTGTTTGTGTCTCTCCCTTGGGTTGTCTTTCTTTTTAATGAGTGGATCATAGAAGAAATTCACCACACATCTATGACCCCTCCCTGTCTTTCCCCACCCACTTTATTATAACTCCCTTTTCGCCGTCGCCTTTCTCTCGCCTTAGTCTTTTCCCAGCCCCACTCCTCAGTATAAACGGGTGATAAGCACCGGGACATTTATCTCAGCAGACAGAGAAAATGACACTTCAAGGTCTGCCCTGACTAACAGGCCAGTGCTCACATACATACAAAGGACAAAGGGGGGGAGGGAGGGGTGTAAAATGGAGGATGGCAAAGAGGAGGAAAAAGGAGAAACGAGGATGAGGTTCAAAATACAAAGGAAGGAGGGTTACAGAAAGGGACAGCAAATTAAGAATGGAGACAGATGAAGGCAAAAAACAAGCTAGAGGAGAATAGTGGAGCAATCAGCTTTTTAAAGCAGGATGTTGGACTTCAAAGCATGTGATATGGAGATTTCTAACCCAGGATCTGACAGCAGTATGTTTCAAATATTGTTTTATCCATGGCTTTATGTATGCGTATTAGATTACCTAAACTTGCTTTGATTTTATTCTTTCAAATTTATAGCCTGTGATTTTGAGGCACATATAGGCCGACAGTAAAGGCTCACTGGCCCTGGATGTGGTAACTGATTTGCATCATTTAGCACATGATGCCTCTGTGGTGCACTGCAGGTGGTAGATTCGAAGCATCAGCAGCAGCTGCACCTGCAGTTTCCCCATTACAACTAATGTTACTATATCACACTCACTTTAGAGTGATAACATATCTAGTAGCGTTAGTGACCAGTGTGACTGTAAAACTTCATATTTTATCTATTCGACCTGTCTGTATGCCACAAGATAAATCACCTGTCTTATTTTCTCAACACTGGAAATATCTGTTTCTCTTCTGTGGTGCAGCTAACAAGCATGTATGATTGACAGTCAAAAAACAAAAACAAAAAACAAGAACATGTCACCATATATCAAGCTGAATGATGAATATAGTATATTCCCCTATGGGAAAAAATACTATATTTTTAAATCCTTACATCTTGAAAGGTGTCAGCAGTCACAGTGATGCCAGGAATTGTTTGACTAAGTTTAGAATAAATATGTCAATGTGTCTGACACTGCTTGAATCTTTCAGTGCATGCTGAGCCACTGGAAACAATAGGTGCATGTCAAAACATATACATCTGATCCTTCCTGTGGATTCTGTCTTGAATAGAAAGCTGCTCGTTTTCAAAGGATTTCTACAATAGCCAATGTCAAAAAGAAGCCATAAGTGCACCATAGATTGTTATAATATTGCAATCTGGGCATGCACAGTACATGAATGTGTCACCTGTGAAGGCTTCTGGCTCTTAAATGACTGTTTTTTTTTTTAATTTAGTTTTTTCTCCAGCTTACAATACATGACTGTACATACACATATCTCAACTCTGTTGAGATTTTGTGTGCTTGTATAGTATATGTGTGTGAGTTTGTATGTTTGCAGTGTTGCAGCCCAAGGATGCATGCTAAATTAATCCTATTTCATCTGAAGCTGAAACGTTCTTGTATTGTGCTGGGTGTAGAAAATGCCCGGGCCTGCATTTTTTAAAGAAAATATCTCCCAGTCCCAACAACGCGAAACAGGCCCCTCTATTCAATTCTCATCTCAGCTTTGTTCCACTTGTCTTTTAACACTTATCTGCTTCCCACACTGTTGAATAATCGTTGAATTGAGCAGAATAATGAGTTTGGTATCTTCTGCATTATCAAGCGTGTCACATGTTTTTGGGGTTTTTTTTTTCCCCAAGCCGAATTCTGTGGTTCGGCTACGGGCAGAATAGTGCGCTGTGACTTGGCAAAGGATTTTTTTTTTTTTTTCCTCACTGAAATGGATTCATCCTAATTTCACTATCCTCTTATTCTTTCCCTCTCCATTTGCTGAGATGATGGTTTTTGCAGAGAGACGGTCCTAAGTGATTGGAGGTCACGTCGATTGAATTTTAATTCTCGTGGATGCCAGCTGTGGTAATTTCCCTGAGCACATGCAGAAGAAATGCAGAGTGAAATGTCCTCTCCTCTTTTCCTCCTCTCCGACTGAGGAGATTCGAGTCGTCTGCCATTAAAGATGGTGTTTCCTGCCTCCGGCGCCAGAAGACAAGACCCATGGCGAGCTGACAGTCGGCCTCCTGTGCTGGAACAGTATGCCAGTGGTGTCTGATGCAACTCAGCCCCACCGATTCATACGATGCATGAAAACGAAAAGGAGGAAGAAAAGGCTGAGGTAGTAGTGGATAGATGGGAATAGAGAATGAGAGAGAAGTACAAACTGTTGAATTGTTGAAAATGCCAGTGAGGCAGTGGTAGAGAGGCAGAGATTTGTTTGACAATGTTTACCCGGGAGAAGAACAGATCCTCCTGCACTTTAAAAAGGATCTGTTCGTTTCCGTTTTTTCACTGCTTGGAACATTATGCCGTTGCTCCCTAATCCCCATTTGTAATTAAATGTGTGCTTAGGAGCTGTGCTGGGTTATGTAAACCCTGACTCTCATTGTAGCACACTATGCTGAATAGGGAGGATGGGAATGTGCTGCATCCATCTTCCCCTGCTTTCTGTGTCTTGTTCCTCGTTTCATTCTTTTTTTTGTCCTTCCCTTTCTTTCAAACGCACACTCGCACGCGATCTCTCCCTCCCTCCTCCTGTGTGGTTTCCCACTTACTCTCTCCCTGTCTCTCGCACATGGAGCAAGAGAGAGACAGAACACACAGAGGAAATCAAGCCTTCAGTGTTCGGCCATCTGAGAAATTGACAAGTCTCCAAACCTCTCATGGCAGCAGGGAGGAGGGTTCCCAGAGAGAGTAACTGATTTTTACGATAAAAAAGGGGGAAAAAAATACATCATGCTACTTTGCTGGATATAGTGCCTCACCCTCTCTGGGGTTTACAGGAGTACTTATGTTTGCATGTTTTATAAAACAGCATGAATTAGCATTTTCATGCTTCAAGAGACACTCTGGTAACTTGACTCATTTGTTTTGCTGCATGATAGTCAAGGACTAAGTCTACCATGGTTATCCCCATAGTTCCACCTTTACCTGTTCCTCTCCTTTTATTTCTTCATTTTCTGTCTTTTCATTTGCTCTTTCCTTGTTGCAGTTTCCCATTTTGTTGTTTCGTTTTGTCACCTTCCTCTGTGTTTTTCTATCCCTGGCTCATGTTTCCACCCTTCTCATCTCCACCCTCTCAACAACTCACATGAGAAGCTAGTGTCAACAGCAGCAACCGGCTGTCTTTGACTTTGCTGCCCCCTGATGGAGCTATGTTTCACTGATTGCGTGTACATAACTGCATATTTGTCTCTCTGCCTGTTTGAGTGTTACTTTTCTTTGTAGTGACGGGTGATGTGTCAAGGATAGTTGCTGGGTTTGTTGAAAGTTTGAGGTAAAGCTTGTTACAGCTAAACATACACTGGTGCCCACCCACTGAGTCAGACTAAGCACCAGACTTTTTTTTTTTTTTTCCTCCAGAGTCCTATAAAGATTGCTGCTGTAAATTTCAATTGCATACTCAGTGGTTTAAACTCTACGCAGGAGTCAGTATACCAGATGTGGAGGAGTTTTACAGCAACACAAGCCTGTTCCGTTTGTTGAACATGCTGCTGCAAATGAAGCAGATCAAAGTTCTCCTGGAGTGCAAGTCAGATTTTACTGAAATTTAAAAAGGCAGAAAAAAAGAAAACCTGCAGGAAAATATCTGCTCTTCCCCCACACTAACCTTACAATTTACAATGATACTGTGTACTGAGCCACACAAAAATTCATTCGCTCCACCCACAACCTGCTTGTCAGATGATCTCTTTAATCTTAAGTACTTGCAAAATTGCTGTTCGCGTTTTTCCTTATTCGCAAGACACATCACAAAACGCTAACATCAAATGCATTTACTAATGTAGCCTATCTTTATCGACCCTTGGCAGATGCAACAGCAGAATGCACAGTCAAGTTGGGAAAACTCAGCAAGGGCAAAACCATAAATCAAACTTACTTTATCAACAAATTCACCCAGCAGAGAATCCCAGCAGCCTGTAGAAGTTGCAGAAGAAATAGTCTTATTTTCACAAAGTTCATAGTCACTGGCCTTAATTATAAAAGTTGGGAGGGATGGCTATCCTGCCATTTTTACTCTGTTAACTTAAGTGTTCCTCTATTACAACATTTTCTGATGGGACGCGTTAATTCTTCATTTTTGCCCTTAAGTCACCACCTGACTGACCCCCAGATTCTCCTTTTGGCCTTAGTGAGCCTCAGGTCAGTCTGTTTGACCCCTGAATGCCCTTTTGTTTAGCCCAAGTGACCTTCTGGTTGGCTCAAGTGCTACTCTGGGTGCTCTAAACCTATTAACTTCAATGCTAAAGCTAACCCTGTGCATCGAAAAGGTGACACCCTTTTGTTTTTTCTCCTCTGTCTTTTAGAGAGTCTGTTCACACCACTGGTTAAAGTCAATGAGCAGGCATTTAGGGTTTGCAAATAGCTGTATATGTGTCTATGTTTGCTCACAGTGACCTGTGTGTGCCCATGTGTGCGGCTACCCACTAAGCAGGAGTTTTACACCCATAAATCATCACAAACTGTCATTAATCATAACTTCAGCATCCTTCAGGTCAAATACAGCCGCTTGGCTTTGAATAATCCATCTTATAGCAGCGTAAGCTACCAGAGCGACTGTTGAGGAATGCCACTCCATGACTTTTACCAGCAGTGAGGTTAAGCCAACTACACCGTGGGAATGATTCAGTCAATGCGATATTCCCTGGCCTAGAATACAGCAGTATGACGTCCATTACAAACTCATACTTGAAATTTAATGTGCAGAGGCTTGCTTCAGATACTGATTGTATCTGTCACATGTTCATAAAGCTCTACGGATTTACCTTATCCCTGTGTAAAGCCTGTTCAATATGTCTGATGCACAAAACCGCTTACTGTTTCATATTGACGCTACACCACCCCTTGTGATTTTTGATATCCTGATAAATTCATCTCAGTCTGCTTAGGTTGAGCGTGGCAAAAAATTTGGTAATCCCCCTGAGTGTACTGACCTCTTCCTGAGTTTGACTGTCTGAAGGGGATGACGTTCTTCAAAATGCTTAGTATGTACTATTTCCTAAATCTGGGCTGAGATAGAATAGGGAAATATAGCAAGAGAAGGAGATTAAAAAGAAATTTGGTTTGTGACCTTGTTATCAAACCACATGGACAATGGACTTGGGAAAGCTGTACAATATTTTACTTGTCGTAGCTCAGTCTCTCAATATTTTAACAATAGATCGAGTGACTGTGTATAATAGAGGTCAGTAGTAGAGATGAACCGAAAGAGAATCATACATTTCTGTATAGTTCCCCATCACTGCAGAGCTTTTTAGCCTCTTGTCCGGAATAGGACTGATCTTTATTATATACTGTAGGTATTTTAAAACTGAAAACTAAACACAGCAATTTATCTGAAAGCTTAAATGGCAATAAAATAATGAGTAAATGTCAAAAACAGATCACAGCAATCACTGAAAGGTATAGGCTGAAGCCATAGCTCATAACTCCTACCACTGTCACCAAGTTTCTGTAATAGCTGCATAGTCATTTAGTTCTGTAGTTTGACATTATTACCTGCACATTCAGTTATCATTAACAACATAAATGGCCTGTGTGCTAGCTAGCGCTGTTGTGTACCAAGCACCAAACAGAATACAAAGTTAGCGGCTAGTTAGTGAAGAAAGACGAAGATGTCACTAGCAAGCTAATGAAGCAGATATTTCCCTCGGGAGTTGGAAGAGACCAAAACAGAAGTAAGAAGAAAATGAGTTTTAGATTTACATTCCCCATGTGGCTAGAAACAAGACTCCAAATGAATGCTAATGTTGCTATTTCTGTTAAATGTGTAAACATGTAGTTTGCCTAAACACATTAGCCTTAACAGGTTAGAAGGACTGATTTTTTTGTTTTGTTTTTTTTAGCTAGGTTTGTTCTTCTGCCCCTAAATGGTAAAAAAAACAACCTAATTTCATGTAACCTGTCATACAAAATAACACAGGAAACTTACATTTTGACATTGAAAATGACCTGTAAAATTCATTAATGTCAGCACTAGGTTGAGTAATTATTGACTCAGCAGTCCAAACAACAGCCCTGTTAAAACCTTCAGATTTTTTTAATTTTTTAGTCATTTTGTGCTTTGGGCATACAAATATTAGAAACCACGCTGTCAGGCATACTTGAAGAGCAAATTTAAACAGGACTGGGGTGAATTGAAGTCTCTCTGCTTTACATAAATTTGACCATTTATTGTAAAAACAGACTAAGAGACTGCACAATCACAACTTCATCAGACTGAAACCACTGTAAAGACAGGATGAAGCTTTATGGGGGTGTGAGCACTAAAAATTCCTTTTGAATCTATAGAATTGATGGATTTGATTTTTTGTCCCAGTATTTAAATCCATTGCTCTGTATCTTACTGAAGTGATTTTCTTTCACAAGGGGTTTGGATTGTTTGACTGGAGTATGCCTTTAAAAAGTACAGTGTAGTCTGTTGGGATATTTTTGGTTGGTCTGATGTTCATGTGTTGTAGCAGTGATTTGTTTTTGTGTATTAGTGTGTGTGTGTGTGTATGTGTGTGCATGAGTGAGTGCATGTGTCTCCAGAGTGAACCACATGGTGAGGATTACTGTGAATAACATCCACAGCCAACAGCCTCTTCTGTTGAGTGCAGGCATTTCCTACTGCCTCAGTGTGTATACACATAGTACACAAACACTGTACAAACACACACATACACACACACTGTAAATATACACATGAAAAGGAGACGAAGACACACTAAGTGCCTGTAAGATTCTTTATCGATGTCCTTATCCTTGCTGTCAGGATGAGGATATGATTTTTGAACTTAAAGGTTGTTGACAGCAGACTCTAAAATGTGTGTGTGTGTGTGAGAGAATGGTTGACAGGCATTCACATGAAACACCACAATGACAGTCAAGGCCCTTGTTGGTTTGTTTATCAAAACAAAGACTTGTCACTCTGTTAGGGGAAAAAAAGATTAGATAATCCTACACAGTTACAGCCAAGGCAAGTAAATAATGGGAGCACTGAGAGAGGAAAAATGGAGAGAAAGAAAACAGATTTCAGAGTTTGAACAAGACTTAAGTGTGTGTATGTGTGTGTGTGTGTGTGTGTGTGTGTGCGCTGAAGAGGTTTGACTACTCCCCCCTCTATACCCTGAATATTTGTGAAGCTTCTCACTTAATAGCTTTCCTCCTCCTCCATCTTCTGCTTCAATTGGACTGCTAATTATGTAAAGTGCAGGGCTTACTGGAAAACACACGCATACACACGTGCACTCAGACGCACAGACTGACAAGTAGCAGCTTAATTACCATCTGAAATGACATCCTCATTGCTGCTGATATCTCTCTTAAGAAATACCAAGTTACAGAGCAGCACATCACTGTAGATGCAACAGTG
This sequence comes from Lates japonicus, assembly GCA_033238685.1. Classification (NCBI taxonomy): domain Eukaryota; kingdom Metazoa; phylum Chordata; class Actinopteri; family Centropomidae; genus Lates; species Lates japonicus. The sequence goes on along the minus strand of BRZM01000038.1, from coordinate 2,150,926 downwards.
ACTCTGTGTGTGTGTGTGTGTGTGTGTGTAGATGTGTGTATGGATCCGCCTGCTCTACACACACACACACACACCTGTAGTTATAGAGGTGCTAATCACCTGCAGTATCTTGCTGGCCTATTATTAACTTTACATTAGGTATGAATATTTCTACCATCCGGCAGCAGTTTTCACTTTTTGCAAAATTGATAGCTGATTTGTGCTAAATGTAAAGTGATATTGAACTCAGCTAACCCTTCCTTTACATTTCTGGAAGCTTTGATCACTATAACACTTACCTGACTTAAGGCTAAACACGTTTCTGTATACAAGGTGGTCATTTTGGCGATCATTATAATTGATAAATCAACATTATCTTGAAAGTTAATTACTGAGATCTGGGTTCTGTAGCAACACTGCAGAAAAAGGCAGCCACTACATGGTTGAGTTTGATGAGAAAATCTCAAATATGAAGCTACAGCAAGCATTGACTAACAGCATAGTCAAATAAGCTAGCTTGCTTGTGGGTATCAGGACACGAAATTTTTAGGTTTGGTTATGCGCGGCCAGAGCCTTGCAGTGATCTGAGGGTCCTGCTACTTTTTGCTGTTGCTGAGCAACCAGTGGAGTCTGTGGTCAAGAAATAATCTCACATATTTACCCCATAAACTACAATTCAAGTCATTTTTTAATACTCTGGTCAACATGCCCCCCTGTTTTCTATCTTTGTGATTCATAAAGCTGACTGAAGCAGCAGGAAGTTTATAAATGACCTCTGGTTCAACCTGCCACCTTTGTTTTCTATACTGTTAGATAATCTGGCTAGAAATTTTGTTGACATCCTGTCTGATCATCCTGACTGCCTGTGTTCTTCGACCCACTGGACTGAGTTGTGGTTATATTGTGTTCCTATCCGCTTAATTACATTGGTGAGTATAATACACTGGCCAAAACTACTGAGTAAGATCCCAGTTGTAACCGGGCTGGGCCTTCCTTCAAAACTTCTACACTTTAAAGATACTGTATTAGAGCTAAGCTCAGCATAGCTGGCCAGTGTTTATTTTAAACCATGGAGGTGTGTCACTTAATTTTCCTGTAGAGAACAGAACATATCTCAGCACTTCAGGGCTGTAGACAGGCCATCTTAAACCTGGAAGGACACTGCTGGGGGAATTACTCTGGCTGACTGTGTCATTTGCACCATAGTCTTTTAGCCTTTGACTCTGATCAACAATTTTTTATATTTTGGTCGTCCTATAGAATTAACAATTTTGGTGGACAAAGAAGAGTATAGAAATGAAATCATCTTTTTGTTAATGACTCTTATATTACTTGTTGGTATTTTATAATTGTTTGTGGACTACTAGTCTCATTTCAAAGTTAATTATACTGAAATACTGCATGTAAACCAAATGGTGGGCCTGTCCTGTCAAATAACTCATCAGTTAGGTTTTTGATTTCAACTGCTCCTCTTGAACCTAGCCTCAATTGGTCTAAATGAACCTAGTGGACATCTTCAAAAATACACTCAGCCTTTCTCTGAGTGGTTTTACTCAAACAGGCGGAGTACGTACCAGTGAGATAAATACATCAGACAGCAGTCAATAAAACACATCCCTCCTGCCAAGACAATAGCCATTTGACTATACAGCTGATCCATACAAAGTTGATCGATGACGGTGAACAGCTGGGACTATTGACCCCAAAAGGGATGCTGTGCACCAAAAGCAGATGCTGCTGTGGCTTATTTAAAGCACTTAATGGCACAGCGTTGACTGTAGACAGTAAAAGCATATTGTTAAACCATGCTTTGATTCTTGAGGGTATTTTGCCTGCCAATAAGCTAAAACCATTTAATAAGATGAATCATCGACATGATTTGTCTTCACATTTTGAGCGACTGTCTTCATAGCATGCTACAAATAATGATCCATCAAATTGTGAACATGGTAAACATTAAACATTATAACATTTAGCTCAAGGCCGTAAGTACAGCCATTAGCCACTACTGGCTGTACAGTATTCTCTTCGTGTGTTGCACATAGTGACTATAGTGTATTTTTGCCACCGTTGGGTTGCTGGTTTATTATTCAATCAGCAGGACAATAAAGACAAGACATTAGAAATTTCAATAAGCAATATTGCTCTTGAAGGGTGTGCGCCACTTTTAAAATGGCTTCAAACTGAGTTCAATGCTCAATTCTTTATTTAAAACATACAATAATTTTTCTGAAAATGGATTTGCAGGCTCCGTGCCAAGTCTGTAACTCCTGGTGGACATGGAACAGCTTTGGTGCTTTTCGTCCTTCCTTGTCTCTTTGAGTTTTCTGAGCTGCAGATTGACTCTCACCACTTTTTAATCCTCTTCTGGTATGAGCCTGGGACCACAGCCTGGCTCGCCAATCAGCCTGTCCCTCCATGGTTAGGAATGTCTGTGAACTGGCTGGGGTGCCGTGCATGTGTGGATATTTGATTGTGCTTTTTAATATATACATCTATGTGTGTGTTAGTATGGAGAGAGGCGAGAGAGGCAAAGGAGGAGACATGGAGGAGGAGCCTGTGCAATTTAAGGTGGGCTGAGCAATAGTGAGCCAAGGTTTCGATATCCTCCAGACACCTGTACCCACACAGTCGACAGCTTGTTCATAGAATGGATTTTGCCATTCCCAAAAACCTTTTACAGTATGGGATTTTACGGCAGGCACTATTACACAGGATGAGATGGTTGGTGATCTCACGCTGCTTGCAATTTACCACGATTCTGACATTTAAATTGAATAGTCAATAGTACTTCTAGTATTCTTTTCACATATGACGTTTCTCTAGTGTTAAAATGGTACTTTATTCAGTAAAACCATGTGGAAAGAAAAGAAAAGCAGCAGCATGCAGTGTGTGTGTCATGCAGCATTTTCATGGATTTGGGTGGCCTCTCTCTTCTGATGCTCACCTACAGTCTCCCAGCATTTCCCTGGATTCAGCCAAGTGGGTGCATTTCAGAGGCCACAGAGACTATTTTTTTTCTTTAAAAGCTGAGGTGTCAAAACAGGTATTTTCACGATTTGGATACCCTTGCTAATCTTCTTTTCCTCTCCCCAAGGGCTTCCAGTCTGCTGACAGACCTCCGCTTTTTTTTTTTTTGCCACTCGCTCGGCTCTCTCTCTCCCTTTCCAACTTTGCAACAAGGAGCACCAGTCGGCCAGCAGCCTTCGTACTCAAATTGCTGGGAGAGCTGGTGTTATTCCAGTGTGTAAAAGGCAATTTTTTGTATGGTGGTAGATCACAGTTATACTTGCATATTCTACACTGATTTCATTACAACAGGATCTCACAATTAAAGACACACATACATCTATAGAGTGCGGAGATAAAGGGAAGTAGCATGATGATTTAATTTTCTGCACACTGAACAGTGTGTGTGCACCTCAATGCTTTAGGCTCAAGACACTCTTCACTCGATGGATGATGAATACTAGCTGCAACCAGGCATGTAGGACACTTATGTGTTTGTGTGTGTTTCCCACTGATAAAATACAGACTTTGGCCATGCATGTTCTCAACTTTAAGTGGGTTCCCTTTCTTCCTGAGCGTGTGTGTGTGTGTGTGTGTGTTTGCTTTCACAGCACACATTTTCTTTTATCTTATCAGAAGCCTTGGTAGAATAAACAGAGCTGTCAGAAAGAGGTGAAGCATATGCAATATATTGCTGTATTTTAATGCTGTTACGATGGTATCTGTTGTTTTACACGCACACACACACACACACAAATTGACACAGCCTCCTTTCCCTACCCTGTGCCCGGTACACGAAGATATTTGCGCTTAAATCACCATCAATATTTAAACACTCTTGTCCCTTCTTTTCACAGAGGCTTCAATCCTGTCTTTCGATGGCAGCATGTACATGAAGGTCGTGATACCAAATGTCATGCACACAGAGGCCGAGGACGTCTCTCTCCGCTTTATGTCCCAGAGGGCGTTCGGCCTGCTCATGGCCGCCACGTCCCGTGAGTCGGCTGACACACTGAGGCTCGAGTTGGACAGTGGGAGGGTCAAACTGACGGTCAACCTAGGTATCGTATAAACCGTCCCTGTTGGCCTACCCCCTCCCCCCCTCAAATTCAAGAGGAGGCCTTACTGTTTTTGTGTTTTCATTCTTTTGTACATTTTCTTTATGGTCCAGACTTGATATCAGACCTAACACATACTAAAACCATTTTTTCTAGTTTGTCTTTGTAGTTGCATGAACTGTTTTTGACATGCCTGAACTGTAAGTTTTTCTGCCTTGATGCTTAGTTGTCTTTGTAAATTTTTATATCCATCAATCTAACACTTAACGAAGTTATCCACGCTCTGCAGCACATCTTTTGAACAGATCATAGATCATTTTAGTCATGCTCATTATTGTGTACAACTAGATTTTTCCAAAGGCACAGCATTTTGCTTTTTGAATTACTTTAATAGATGGCACTGTCCTCAGACATGCATTAGTTCAGGTAGATTATATTCTGCCATCTATTCAGAACTGCAGGTAAGCATTTATACATGTTAGTGCTGCACTGATTGTATGCATTCTTATCATGTGGGTCTGTTCCTGTGGTCTTTTTTTTATTGTTATCCTCATGATAGTAGGTTCATGTTTCTCTCTGTCCATCAGTAACCCTTGGTCTAGCTGGCATCTCCCATGCCTTGTTCAAAGATGGCACTCACCCCTTCAAAGGCCCCGAGCCTGCGGCCCGTCTGGCAAACAGCTCGATGCCACAGCACCCAGCGCACCTGCAGATGGTGGCATGAGTGGTACATTTAAGTAGAGTGCAGGCCCTTACACCAGTGATCCTAGAAAGCTTGATATAAAGCCTAAGGGCACATACAAAATATCTGAGTGTAATTCATATATTATATAATGCAATATACATAGTTACCACAGCTGCTAAAAACATGGAACAAATGTAGTCCATATTTCATGTTTTTAATGTGCAATGTAGTCTTTTCCCAAACAGTTTACCCTAAAAATCCAAATGAATTTCCAATTGTAACCTAATACATTTAAATTCATAGAGCCCTATATTCCATAACTTCCACAGGATCCTCTGAGAGGGGGTCTTTAGGCCTCTGTATGGTGTTGGTGCTGTGTGGCTCGAGGCTGTTTGCTCCCACTTTTCTGTTGCGGTTGACGGCACATGACCAGCCTGGTCACATGGATTTCAACCTGCACCTGCCAAACACAGGTTCAGTGCTCTCCTATGAATGGAGATTTTAACAAAGAGCCTTAGTTTTAATGACATACAATTTAAAATTGCTTAATTTCATATTTCACAGTGGGCTACTAGTACAGTATTTTGGCTCCAGTTGCTGGGTTGCAGAATCGATGTGGCCATTGAATTGCAAGCGACCATTTTGATATTGAACAGTTCAACCTGTAGCCAAACTCCATTATGTCTTTTTGGAAAGTAATATTCAGACCTCTAATGACATGCAAGTTTGATCAAATTAAACCAAACAAATTAGATAAATTTAATCTGTACAATATTATTTAGAAAGAATTGGATTGGGACTAAGTTGGATTTCCAGTGTCAGTATAGTAATATTGACCATTAGTAGCCAACCAGGCTAAAATGGTCGCAGGCGTCATGTGACCGTCCCCGGAAGGTGGCTTTTCTTGCTCTTGGATGTCTGCAGCTATAACCTTGAAGGATGCGATTTCATCTGTCACTTATTCTCCCCTCCCCATCTAGACTGTGTCAGGATAAACTGTAACACCAGTAAGTCAACATTCTTCTTCTGCAGCCTTCTTCCTTCAATCAATGTTTGATTATAGCCTGTGTGCTAGATGTAAGAGCAGGAATGTGTGAATGCAGGGGACTGATAAGAGGATTTTTCAGATAAGAGGGAAAAAAGTAATAGCCAGAGATCAAAGTTATGCAAATCTGACTTAATGTACTCTATATATTTTAAATGGGCCATTTTTTCAAATTAATTCAGGCAACTAGTTCTTAATCTTTCCCTGTGTGCCTATAGCTACCCGCTGAACATGAGCACTTTCCGACTCTATGGGCTATATTGTTTTCCCAATTATACTATAATATATTGCTGTGTGTCTCACTTGCTTTGTTTACTTGCAATCCTTATTCTAACACACACTGCAGTATATAGGCCCATAATGTGATAAACAGAAGATGTTAGCAGACATGCTCTTACTCATGAGAAGGACTCTTATTTTTCACAGTCTTGTAGAGAGAAAGAAAGAGAGAAAGAGTGAACAAATGGTTGAGAGGTTTCAGGGCAATTTCTTTACTGAGGTGGCAAATTGTAGATGCATGTCGAGGTTTGCGTAGCGTCACTGTAAATTAATATTTTTCAAATCAGTTGTTTAAATCTCATTCTTGAATAAATTTTAGACAATCAAGTTTAGTGCTAATAATAATTTAGACATATTAAATATACTACTGAGCCCAGCATTAAACAGTGGCCTGCATAGTAATCACAATATAGAAATAACAGCAAGCTGATAAAAAAAAGTTTCTTAGTGCATTTTGAATTCTCGAAAATTAGAAAAAGTTTTCTTGTAAACCAATCTGTCCTCATCAGTCACATCCAAAACATAAAAGATTTGAAATGTTAGCTTCTGGCACAGCTTAAAGCAAACACTGAGAATTCATATCGTCTTCCTCACATGCATACCGTACACTAGCATGTGTCTACAGGACTGGGCCCAGCAATGGACAACATAAATTTAGTCACCAAATTACAACCCTAAATCTGTTCAACAAATCACTAGGTGCCTAAACAATATTGCTTCTTAAAATTTAAAGCCCGGGTTCAATATTATTCAGCAGATTCAGGACTCTGAATTATCTCTGGCCTTTTGGTAAACATGGTGGGGCTGGATTGCCCTCTAGTGGTCGGTTACATGTATTACCAGATTAACAGATGAACTCTCTTGAGGCCCTACCTACTGTATTAAAAGCTTCAATAAAACTACATCTTGTGGTAATCTATTGCCTGTAATTAAACTGAAATTTATTAAGCCTGAATGAAGTGAAAGCGTAACTTGAAAATATCATTCAAAATTATCAGCCAACAGGATATGAGCAAGGGAGAGAGACACAGTTAAGTTATACTTGCATTCTCTGGGTTGAGTCCTTGTATGAGTAACAGCAAGTATTTTCTTTTATTTCACAGTGAGCTACGATTTGTATTGTTTTCCTCTGTTGTCTAATCCAAACCAAATGTTTGTTGGATGAGTCATCTTTCTATCTCCAAATGAGAAAGATCTTATTTTAATCTTAGAGACTGTATTGGATAGCACATACTGTTAAAGAGTCTTTTCCTGGTTAGTTTTTCCAGTCTGTTGCCTTTTGTTGTGTGAAAACAAAGATTTGGTTTGTGCTCGTGCTTCCCCCATCCCTTGACTAACTAACCCTCCTCTTCAGGCAAGGGCCCTGAGGTTCTTTATGCCGGACAAAAGCTCAACGACAATGAGTGGCACTCAGTACGAGTGATCCGTCGCGGTAAAAACTTCAAACTCACTGTGGATGACGACGTGGCCGAAGGTATTTCTCTTGTGAACTGCTGTTTTGCAGTATTCATAATATGCATGTTTGTTTTTTCTTTTTTTCTTTTTTAAATTCTGTCCTAATGATGCCATTTCAGGATTCATGATTGAGATACCAAAACTGATGAATTTTTCTGAGACAAAAGATGTAAAACAGCTCTTTGACCATGATATTGTGAAACCTTCTCATAGAAATGCCTCTGTGGGACATATGGAATTAACATTTGTTCATATTATAAGTTTTATTTGGAACACATCTGTAATTTTTATTATTTTTAATTTAACTAATCTACATTATTGTATTGTACTGACATCAGATTAGATCAGGATGACACAAAAGTGAAACAGTGTTAATGCTGAGTTAGGGTTAAGGTTGCATTATCCTTCCTCCTCTTCAACCCCCTTATCCCTTGGTTTCTTCTCCTCTCTCTTCCCTCTTCCATCTCAGGCCAGATGGCGGGTGACCACACCCGTCTGGAGTTCAACAACGTGGAGACTGGCATATTGACCGAGAGGCGCTTTGTCTCTTCCGCTCCCTCCTCCTTCATAGGGCATCTTCAGGTATGAAGTGCGGTGGATTCGTGGCACAGCAGATGTATAATTACTGTAGTCCTGATGAGGAGGATTTCTTTGTCATCATTAATCATCTTTCAAATCAAAGATCACGACCACCATTCAGCAACAAGTGTGTGTGTGAGAAGTGTTTGTGAGGGTTTTTACAGTATATACACAGATTATTATCTAATTCTCTGTGTGATTATTATGAGTTTCCTTTGATTGGGTATGACTGTTCAAAACAAAGAAATTCTAGGTTTGTAATTTGGCAACTTTGCGTACTATGTTACCATGAAAATCTGGGTCCAATGAAGTTATAGCACGCTTCACATTTTATTTATAACACCATCTCTCACTAACTGTCCCTCCAGAGCCTGAAGTTCAACGGCATGCAGTACATCGACATGTGCAAGAACGGGGACATCGACTACTGCGAGCTCAATGCCCGTTTAGGCTTGCGCTTCATCATCGCCGACCCTGTGACCTTCAAAACCAAGGGCAGCTACCTGGGCTTGGCCACTCTGCAGGCCTATACCACAATGCACCTCTTCTTTCAGTTCAAAACCACCTCGCCCGACGGTTTCATCATCTTCAACAGCGGAGACGGGAATGACTTCATTGCTGTTGAACTGGTCAAAGGGTGAGTGGGATGGTAGTGATGGTGACATGTTGATGTTTTATTCCATGGCTGTAGTCCAGAAGCTGTTATTACATTCAAAATAGCAGCACTGAGGCATGGTTTCTTCTTCTAGCATGATTAATTTAACAGTGCTGACCCAACTACTGATCCCAAATCCCTGTTGCACCTTTTGTAAACTTGTAAAAGCATAAAAATCATTGTGTTGCAGTGAGGATTGTTTTCTTTATCAGTTTAACTCCCATTTGTGTCAGAGCAACGTGAGGTGACTGTGAGAGTTTTTCTATAAAAATTAATCAGCCTGGGAAGATAAAAAAGAGGTGAGCGCACACACACACACAAACACACACACACTAACAAACTCTGAATCTCCTGCTCCTTCCCTGCCAGGTTTATCCACTATGTGTTTGACCTGGGCAATGGGCCGAGTCTGTTGAAGGGCAACAGTGACAACCCGCTGAACGACAACCAGTGGCATAACGTGGTCATCACGCGGGATGTCTCCAACACACACACGCTCAAGGTGGACTCAAAGTCAGTCACCCAGAATGTCAACGGAGCCAAGAACCTCGACCTTAAAGGTATCGCATCGTTGCTTTCTGAGAAATTCAAATGATTGTCTTCATGATGGAGCCCAAAGAATATCATACAACCCCGGCAGCATCTCCACACACATGACTTGGACTTCACTCAGACCCGAGTCATAAATCTGAAATCTTCCGACTCGACAAAGTGAAAAAGACTTACAGCTCGACTTTGACACTAAAGGCTTGTGACTCACTGACTGGAACTGACTGCATATCCTCCCCTAAGATGAGAAATGATATTATTAAAAAGTGTTAGACTTTATTTAACTTTTAATTTTCCTCACAGCGGATATACTTTAACTCAGAGGTACTGTTTTAATGTTTTAATTAAATGTCCACATTTGAGTTTTACGTGAAGTCAGAGGTCTGGAACACTGCCATCAAAATGCACTGACAGTCGTTTCAAGTCCCCTAGCACCATTTCTGACACAGCTGAAAGTGTTATATTTTCATCTGATGATTTCTAACAGCAGGTCTGCAGTGTGAAGGTCTTCTTTTTAATCTTTGGTAACATTTTAATGAATAGAGTGGAACAGCTGGCTTTATATGGTGATTTAGGAGCGTAGATTGTGCTGATGATCAAATCTCACGTGTCTTCTTATGAACATGTGATATTCTTCAGGCTGAAATGAGCGATTTGCATCAGGATTGTGCAGTTACGGGAGTTTGAAGAATCCACCTTGGAATACTCGTACAAGTAAACCTTGCAGAAAATAAGATGAATATGAAAATGTTCTTGCATGAGGCCCATTAATTTTCTAAGCACAGTGGATACACAGTGTGTATCTAGTGTGAGAAAAAAACAACCTCAGTTGGTAAATGTGTCTATAATATTAAAGACTCCATTCTATCCCATTGAAATATTTTTGTTATTTGTATCATAAGGAAAAGAGATTATTATTAAAAGGTGATTTTAATCTGAATTTCATTTCAAACTAATATTGTTCCGTTTTGAAAGAAAAATTGGTGACTTTAATTGAATAGTCCCAGAATAAGCCTACTATCTGCTGACTTCCCTATCTTAAAATTCATTTACACACTCATTCGCCTCTCCCTCTCTCCTCGTCTGCCTCCAGGTGACCTGTTCATCGGAGGTCTGGGACCCAACATGTACCAGAACCTCCCTAAGCTGGTGGTTTCGCGGGAGGGCTTCCAGGGCTGCTTGGCCTCAGTTGACCTCAACGGCCGCCTGCCAGACCTCATCAACGACGCCCTTTTCCGCAGCGGGCAGATTGAGCGTGGCTGTGAAGGTACAGATGGCCTGTAGCGTATAAGAATCATGACCTGCCGTATGAGATTTATTAGTCTAATTAGACAGCTCCTCAGCAGCCTTTAAAAGCCATTCACTGGCGTTTTTAATCCAACTTATTTTCTTTTTCTTCGCCAGGCATTTGTCACATTATAGGATAAAACTCGTCATCCAGTTTCTTATAATGGCTTGTTAGTTTTTTGTTGTTGTTGCATCAGTATAATTTAAGATAACTGGAAGTATTAAAACCTAAAAAACAAGTAGAAAAAACATAAACAATGCTTGTGTTTAATCTCAGTTTAATCACAGTTCTCACCATCATGACTTCTTCCCCTCTCCAGCCTCTGAGAATACCATCTTAAGGCAAACTAGCTTGCAGCTGAAACAGAATACAAATAAGATGCTGACATGGTATTCGTACAGCAGTACAGTAATTCATTTTGTCTCTTCACTGTTGTTATTTTAATGACTATCAGATTTGACTTTAGGATCATCCATATTAGCTATTCTGTTAACGGTCATGCCAAAACTATTTGGATCACTTTAGTGCTTAATGGATTATTACTTTTTCCCATTTTAAAAAACATAATGATTTTCCTGTGTAATGTGCAGGCCTCAGCATTTTCCCTCTAGAGGGCAGCATAAGATTAAGATAAGTTCAAACAAACACAGCAGCCTTCCTGAGGAGAACACTTGCCCATTATATTTAAAGCCAAACCCACTTAAACAAACTATATTATGAAAAAGATACCACTATGTAGGAGCCTTCATAGGAGCTGAACCCAGACTAACAAATAAGCAGCCCATGCTGCACTCTGCCAAAGTGACAAACTTGTACAAGTTTTAAGAACTCTAACAATGCTGGTCCCTCACTAACCTTTACTCTTGTTTCCGCTCTGCTCTGTTCTGTTTGTTATTTTTCTTTCTGCGCTAACAAAGTTGGTTTCACCAAAGCCGACCTGCAAGGTAGAGGGTTAAACTCCGCCTCTCGGAGGCCTGCTTGCCTGAAAGTCCGCTGTGTGCAATGCATCGTGGGTGTCGCCATGGCAACAATGTCCCCCCTGTTGCCACAGAGGTGACTTGCTCTCTGAAAAGAAAAAGAAATATGAGGAGAAAAAGAGAGAAAGACGACTGGCAGGCAAAAAAAAAAAAAAAAAAACAAGCGATTAAACAAGCAGAGGAAAATAAGTGTATGATTGTTACATGGTTTGTGACATTTTCATACCACAGCACTGCTGCAGTGTGAATGTAGACGTCCATGTGTTAGATTCTAGTGTATATTACAATTATATGAACGTAATTATAGCATGTTTATGTCCCTGCTAACCACCAGGCTAGCTGGAAGGACATACTTGATTAAGTTGTGAAGAATGTGAGTACACAGTATAATTAAAGAGAGTAAACAGATCAGGTCAGGTAAGTGACGTTCAAATGAATACATGGCAGTTATGATTGTCTAAAAGCAGTGGCTGAAAATTAGAGTAGTGCGTTCTTGTTATGAAAATGCCAGTTGAAACAGCAGAAAGAGGCTGTCACTGCACATCCAAACACTGTCAGCGTGCTGCTGATGTATCAGGCCTCTGTCTCTCTTTTTTTCAAAAACCCATCACATTTGCTACCATACCCAGATGAGTGTTTTTCAGAGAGCGAGCGGCCTCCTGCTGCAACACTCGCACACACTGAAATACTCCAATGCTCGCACTAACAAATGAGCACCACTGTGTGCAAGCAGACATGACATTCGCACTGATACAGTACAGAAATACATGTATGCACACATAACGGGGACGCCTGGTGGACTACCATTACTGTACATTACACAGTAAATGCACTTTCAGCCGGCAAACTTCAAGTGTCTTCTTCTCTTCTCACATTGTCTTGCACAAGACAATTGCTCTTAAACACTGTTTACTTGCATTTGTCTGCCATTTATTTGGACTGTTTATTTAATTTTACTTTTTTTTAAACTTTGGTTTGTTTCCTATGTGGTTATCAGAAGGGTTTCTGTCAAGGTTTTCCCCTCATGTCTGTCTAGACTCCGACGGGGGATTGTTTATCTTGTTATCTATGCTGTGCGCTTGTCCTTATCTGCATTCCCTCTCAGTAAAAGTATTCAAAACTAAGAGCTATGTGTGGTGTAGAGGAATAGCAAACACACACATCCAGTTTGACTTTGAATACCCTCCTCAACTCCTGTCTGACTGAAGTGCATACACGAGGATATGCACTACGTGTTCTCAAGTGCTCTTTGTGTTTCTTTTCTCCTCTGCTCTTCATGAATTCTGTCTGTCTAGTGTGTCTAGTGTTCACCATCTTCGCAGTGAAGCAGATGTTTGGAAAGAAAATTAATGCCAGGGCCACTTTTATGCCATTTTCTAGACTGGGTATTGTTTAATGGAGTTTTTATCCATGAGTCATTTGTTAAAAGGTTATTTTTGTATTATGTCTTGTCTTGCTTGTTCATAGAGGGAATGCAGCGTTCTAAGTTTTACTATGCTAAAACTTTTTTGAAACATGTTGGAATGATAAAAATTGCATGCAAGTCCACCCGCACACACTCTCAAAAAGAAGGAACTTAAGAGATGTTGACAGTGTCATCACATCAGTCGAGTTGGGGTCCAATTCATCCGCAAAGGCAGATTAGAAGTAAAAAACAACAATCCTGTACAGCAATTCTGCAGTACTTAATTCAGAGTATATGCTGGTGTTCCCACTCCCCGAGAAGCGTGCTGTTGATCCTGTGAAAACCTGGCGCCTCCTCTTCGGCTTGCTCGACCCAGCATGTAACAGGATTCCCCAGAATGTTTTTAAGTGTGTTGTACTCCAGGTCAGGCCTCCTGTGGTGACACTGTTTGCTCCTTATTCTTTCTTATAGGCCCACATGCTGTACATCTATCTCTAGAGTGCATTTCCTCTGCATGGGTCCTGCATTGTTAAGGCTCAGCAGCAGCTCTTATTGTTGCTTGACTGTGTACCTGTGGTATCTCTTTCTCTCTCTCTCTCTCTCCCTTTCGCCTTTTTCCAGGCCCAAGCACGACCTGCCAGGAGGATTCGTGCGCCAACATGGGCGTGTGCATGCAGCAGTGGGAGAACTTCACATGTGACTGCTCTATGACGTCTTACACAGGGACTCACTGCAACGACCGTGAGTACCGCCTGGTTTATGATTTACCTGCGCTTGATTGCACATATATTAAAGGAGCACTTAGTTTTACACCTTAAAGTCAGTTTATTGGTCACAGGAAGCACCAAAAGGCATTTGAAAACTGTTGTTAAATGTCTTCTGGGGCTCTGAGAGAGAGGTTTGTGAAGTCTGAGAAAATTGAGCAATCTCTTAAGCAATCTTGACTTCAATTTAGAGACTAGAATTTTTTTTTTAACTCACAGCCAGTGTCACATTTGCCACTCAGGGAGGATCTAACAAGTTGCATTGCATAATTGAGTTGCATTATGGAAAATGTCTTTGTAGTATGGCCCACACTAGGGAGCAAAAGCCAGGATATCTTGGCTTCTGATGGAAATCCACCCTTAATGGAAGTGCAATACTAAATTGTTGGAGTGCTCTTTAACACTTGTGCATTTGCTCAACACCAGATACGCACAACTGCAATGTTATGCTTACATTACAAAACCATATCCTGTATACAGAAACACGTATCATGCTGATAATGTACATCAAATTCACACACACATGTATACAAAGTCATGCCCACCTAATTTGGATGCACCCATCCAGCAGTGAGTCCCCTATCCTTGACTCAAGGACTGCGAGGCTGTTTCACTCGTGTGTTTCACTTGTGTGTCTATTAAGCCTTTCTCAGATTTGCTGCATGAAAGATGTGCTGAAAGCTTCATGTGATCTTTAAGCAGCTGAAGAGATGCCGGCAATTGTTGAGGGTGTTTTTTTTTCTTCTGCAGCCATGCAAGCAATTTGTCGTAACAGGTTTGCTTGATGTCCCGAGCTTTCACGTTTTGGGCTTCGGAGTGAATGGCTGTGACTGACGATGTGTAAAATATCCACTTCTGCCTCAATCGTCTTTTCGTAAACGCCCTTCAAATAGCTATCGTACAAGTTGAAGTGTGAGTTTGTGTGTGTGTGTGCATGCGTGCGTGTGTCTGTGTGTAGGGATCTCATATCCCCATGACGACGGGGGACTTCCCCTCAGTAATCACGGTTGGCGGTCTTTCATTTAGCGGTTAATAGTGGGGGCATACTGCTGCTGGGCCAGACTAATGAGGTGGTGGAGGCTGTTAGGAGAGCTGCTCTCTGTGAGCCCTGGCATCCCCTAATCATCCAGACCTTTCTGATGTTAGACCCGGTCGCTCTGTATGACTTCATATCTCTCAAATCCAGATTTTCTTTTTTTTTTCTCTCTTTTTTTTGTTGCTTTTGCTTCCTCTGCAAAAGTTCATCTGATGCAGTCGTTTCCATGCAGGGCGAGTAATCGACTCCAGTTCTCACTTGGTGATGCAAGCTGTGTGTTTATGTGTTAATTAGTGATCAGAAGCCCTCATTAATTCACCTCCCGGTGCTGCCTGGGATGACTTAAAGCGAGGCTTCATTGATTTCATATCGACACTAACATATTTCTCCTTGAAACACAAGAGCCTTGGATAGTAACTTATTTCACATCTTCATGACATTGCAGGTTTCACCCTTGGTTCTTCTGTTGCTGGTTTTGGAGATAGATGTTCACTAATATTGACTGGACTGTCCAAGCGTATAATAGCATTCTTAACTGAACGGTATTGCCCTTAATGGGAATTTTGTAGTTGATTTTCTTTTTCTTCTGGTACTCTTTCAAGCAATTTCTTCTCATTTCATGTGCTGGAAGCAGGAAAATAAATGATAAAGAGAAGTGAAAGGGGATAAAGAGGCAAAGTCAGGCACACAGGCAGTTTGGTTTGGGACATCGCTGGAGTTTGCCTTTCAGAAAGTGCACACACAAGTCTACATGACACCGTCTGCCCAAGATAAGAGGTCTAGTTTACTTCTCTTGGATTGACCCAATCTTCTGATGTTGACTCTGATGACAGGCTGTGTCCCCTGTGAGGTTTCATGAGCTCTGCAGTGCAGTCTCACACCACCAGGTGGCAGTAAATCCATAAGCAGGACCGCACACTGTCCCTGCGAGCTGTGAGAAAATGAGATGCAATCCCCCGAGCATGAAATCAGCTTTCCTGTTATTTTCCTCCACTGCTTTGCTTCTTGTACTTCTCTCTCTCTCTCTTTATCTGCCCCCCCCAATACAAAACCACAACCCATCCAATTTCTATAGTTATGAATCATAGAGAGAATATTGTGTGATCTCCTAAACAATGCAAAATCCAGTGTAGTGCAATACAATCATATTACCAACAGTTTTGTTGTTCGATTGAGGTAGCTTGATAAAAATGAAATCGGTGAACACAGTCTTTGTCTCGTGCTTGCATGTGTGTTCCGACTGCCTTTTATTCAGTGAGAACAGCTCTGAGAGAGAGATTCTAATTAACAATGTGGGAGTGGAGCTTCTCCCTCTGTTTCTTTCGGTCTCTCCCTCCTCTGATAGCTGCCAGCAAATATCAGTAATTGTCTCCCTCTGACTCGTCTCTACCCATTGTCCAAATGAAGAAACTTGAACAAAGTAAAGTGAACATTTCTGCCAGTAAAGCCCCTTGCAGTCTCATCTGCGCCAGTTGTTAGCGTCGAGCCTCCGTGCCCTCTCTGCACTTCTCCATTTTAGCCAACAGGACTCTGGGTGGCGGAGAAGGAAAAAAAAAAAAGAAAAAGAAAAAGAACCTCAGCAGGCAAGAACTATCTATGCTCCTTCCATTTATTCTTGTGTACCCCTGCAGCCTGCACTTTGTGACTGCACACCTTTACTTATGGGAACAAGACACAAAGAAAGAATTTGCAGGGCTCTTTGCACCATACAGGCCTTTCTTAGAGTCACTTGGGCGATCTGGAAGTACATGTCATGCCCAGTGCTGCTTAAAAAAAAAAAAAAACAGAGGGGGGTGGGGTGGGGACTCTTTTTATAGCATTTTCATCCTGCTTGGTTCTGGCTCGCTGCTTTTGTCATGCTCATCTCCATCTCCCTGTCGTCTCTGATCTATTCCTTTTCTTTTTTTTCTTTTTCTTTTTTACTCCTCTCCTCTCTCCTCTTCTCTCCTCTCCTCTCCTTGTGCCTCTGTTTTTCGCGCAGACCTCTCCCTGTCAGCTTCTATGAATACCGCAGAGTTTCATTTAAATCCAAGGACATAGGAGCTGTGGGCCAAGCAAGAAGAGCAGCGGACACTCCTCTTCCACATCCAGAGCAATTATTCAACTTACGTAATAGAATTATTTCTTCAAAGGTCGCTGCATTGTTCCACAGTCAGGAACACGGTAAACAAACGGAAAGAGTGGAGAAGGGAGAAGGAGGCTGAAGACAGGCAACAGAAAACTGTTCGTCAGTTTGATGCTGACATCGGCAATTGCTTAGATACTGTAGGTTTAGTGATGATTTTCCCTGTCAGTGCAATGATCCCAACAAACCCTCTGCTCCTGCTTAACCCAATGTCCTTAATTTACTTTTCAAGGCGTGTTCAGAGGGCTGTAATCATATCTGGCTAACTGCTTACATAAATGACAACACAGCAGCAGCATTGCTTCCTTCACAATTTGAAAGAAAATAATTGTGGCATTCGCCTTGTAGTCATTTCTCCTCTGCTCGCTGGAGAGAGGAGCGAGGAGAAAAAAAGAAAAGGACCAAAGAGGTGGGGGTAGAGGAACAAGCTGTGTTTCCTCTGGTCCACAATGTTCTCCTGAGTAGAAAATCAACAATAATAAGAGCATTTTCCCTCTATTGACTAACGCGTCTGCTCGACAGGATTAAACCTGGAGGAGAAAAAAAAGGCAGCCACACAATGGCGCTATTCACTTTGACATGACGTCAAGGATGAGTGAGGGTTTTAGAATAAACAAGCAAATGAGGATCGCACACACAGAAAAACACACTCACACACACACACACGCTGCTGGTAGATATGAGAGGATATCTATAGACCTCCTCATGCGCACTGGAGGAGTTTTCATTTGAGTGTTGAATAATTTAACCTGCTGTCTCTGTAAATGGGATTAAGCAGCTCGGGCTGGCTGGAACTAGCAAACAGGTGTGGAGCAGAGGTTAGTTGGCTATAAAGCACACCCCGGGAACCATGGAGCTTGGCATAGTTTCAACTGGGCACAGATGTAGTGGTGGCAACTTTAGATCATAATACATGGACAACTTTTTCAGCCTGTGAAGGCAAGTGATATTAAGATTAATCTGGAGAGGAGAGCGAAACAAACAGAGAGAAATCTTGGTTTCCTTCTTGCAAAAGCTTATAGAAAGTTTTCATACAGTATATGAAAGTACCTTTTGGCTAAAGAGGGCTTATAAGTGGAGCATAGAAATATGAGAACGTTTTCCTATAAATACCACAGGTAGATCAGAAATGGGCCAAAGGAGTCCCGTAGAGAATGATTTGTCCTCAGGGCACAACCTATCCCAAAAGCACACTTTGAAATGATCTCACTCTCTTTGTTGTAGAAGCTGAGGCGATCAACTTAGCTAGAAAAGCCCATATGACTGAGGGATCACATGATCTGGGTGCTTGAACACTTCAACAGCCGCTTAAAGGTTTGACAGCTGCCTGCAGTGCTGTCACACGGCTACATGTTTTGGATGATGGAGGTTTTCTGCTTTAAGGAAACTGCTCTTGTTGTTGTGCAGCTGTGGCTTGACGAAACATGTAATTACCCAACATCAGCCCGGTGGAGTTTCCCTAAACACATACATACACAAGAGCGCACAAACATAAAGTTGTCCCTCCGAGGTTTATAATTGCTCTCCATCACTTTATCACTCCTGCTCCTTGTCTTTTGATATCTGTATTAAGGCCAGAGCTGCATGTCCAGCCCTTGGGGGGGGGGGGGGTTTAACAAGCTGCCCAGCTATTGGCTGATCAGGCTAATGATGCTTGCCCAGCACTGTATCTTGTCACTGTGATAAGACTGGATGTCGCTTGTGTCAATCGATGTGTCACTGCCGTGCTCAGAGCCGTGGTATAATTGGATGTATGCAGTGCTGTGGAGCCTAAATGCCTCAGGGCCAGAAGAAAGAGAATGTAAGAATGGGTGAAAAGATGGAGGAGAAGAGTGGGAGATTACTCCTCATGAGTGTCAATACATGGATGTGTTGAAGAAAGTTGTTTTAGATCATTGATTTTTATTTTCATATGTTAATGTCTTGCTGTATGTCTGAGCCATTAGTCTTATTGCAGGATTATTTCTTGGTATTTGACTTAAAGCTACACTATGTGATGTTTGTGTTTCTCACCACTACTCCCTGAAACAGTGAATTGTTAATTGTGTATCTTTAATTTATTTTCCAGCTTCAGCAGGTACCTGTTGTAATAATAATAAAAATGCCCTGATAATCCCACTGTACACTACATGCCCAGCACCAAATGGCACACAGCCAAAATTAGCACCTAGCTAGTGAACATATTGGAACATTTAGCAGCTAAAAAGCCAGATATTTCCCTTAGAAGTCAGTGGAGAACAAAAAGACTAAAATACATGAATATTGGACCTTGTCAGGTGGCCAGAAATAGGAAATTTCTTGAAAATACATGAGCCATAACAACATTAAAAGATGATAATAACTCAGGTTTGTGTTTTCAGCTTGTTTTGCCAAGTACAACTTTAAAGTAATATTTAACCATATTTATTTGGTTTCTTTATGAGAATGAGATAAGAAGATGAGTGTCAAGCTCATGTATGTGTGTTCATTAAACCACAAATTGTCACTTTACATTTTATTTTTGTGAGTGAAACAAACAAGATGCAGTGTGTTAATTAGGGAGCTTTTAAGGTGTTGGTAGGCCCATTTTCGCTTTAGAAGGAGCCAGGCTAGTTTTTTCCCCCTGTTCCTCCGCAGTTTATGCTAAGCTAGGCGAGGGACGTCCTGACTCCTTACTTTTCACACAGACATCAGATTGATATTGAGCTTCTCATCTCATTCTCAGAGGAAAAGTAAATGAACTTACTTTTCAAAGGCTACAGAAAAAGACCAGGCATGTAATAGTTAACAACCTCATAGTGTAGTTGTTGTACCCAGGAGAAGGTGTGGAAGTTCTCCCAGTGTGATAAATAAAATCATGACTTCGACTGCCGTCTCTGGATACATGCTGTACAACTCCTCTCAGACTTTCAGCAAACTGCCTCCATGAGCGATGGAAAGAGATGTTGTATGGGAAGAGAGAAGGAGAGGGAGGAAATGATTGAGTTGAACACATTACAGACAGTTACGATGAGGGGCATCCATCTGTTTTGGTGCCAGGCGGGTAACCTTGAGGCTGTCAGAGCGTTCCCAGCACCCACCCTGGCCCTCACAGGCTGAGAGCCCAGCCACAGACACATCCATCAACACATGTTCCTAGACACATTTCAGGAGCACCGGCAACACATACAAATCACCCAATCAATACCCTCGAACACCTTGCCTGAACTTTAAGCTTTTGGGCAGGAACATGCTTTGAGTAAATGGAGCTCACGCCAATGTTTTCTTTTGGAGACAATATATTTCTTTTTTCTCCAGTCTGTCTTTTGTACATCATTTGTCTCACTGCTTACTGTTGTTTTTACTCTGGTATTTTAGTAAAGATCAAGTCTTTTCTTTTAAAAGAAAGAAAGAATATATATATCCTTTTTATAGCAGAGTAGTTGTAAAAGCTTGGTTGATACAAATCTTTTTTCTATATAAAAAGTACAGTCTGTTGGCAATGTCTATTACGACATTCTCTTAATTGGCCTCACTATTCAGGCTTGTAGTGTGTGTTTGACCTTTGAATGATAGAATGAGTGCATTTTTTTCCTCTTTGTTGCATTTGTGCGTTTCAAGGCGCTTGTGCTTTTGCGCATTTCTCTTTTATGTGCTCATGTACAAACTACTAGTGAATCTCAGTTTGGTGAGTCGCATTTCATGTAGTATTTGCTTACCTGGTCGGAACAATGGGCAGAATCAATAGGCAGCTTCTCATCAGCTTCTCTCATGGCTACTCTGAATTGCTGTACTTGTGCAGTGTGGTGGATGGTTATGAAAGGCCACACAAACACAAGTAATTTGTCATTGGTAGACAGCATTCCCACTCTGCACTCAATTGTGCCAGCGAGTACATACAATAACCACCCCCACCCCCTGCAGCTTCACAACACCAATTTAGATGTGCATGGATCAAAGAGGAAGGTGAGGTGGTCTCATTTTATTGGTCTATTGTTCTTGTTGCACTCCTCTCTCTCTTTTGTCTCTCAGCAATGAGGCTGACAGGTAGTCATCACCGGTAGGGAGCTAAACAATACTGCTCAGCATTTACAGGAGGGTACTTGATCAGAAACAAGGAGCACTGGATCTACCAGCGCCTGTTTGTGTTCATCTTACATCAGAAGTCAATAGAACTGAGTCTCTGACTGTGTTTCAACAAGTGCCAGCTTTGGATAGGTCTGATAAAAGGCCATACTGTATGTCTGATGTCCACTGACAGACACCTACCTACAGTAACGCAGGCTTTTACATGGGTCACACTGTCTATTTTCAGGTAATTGCCAGCATTTGGTCTTACAATTAGAAGGTATACATTTACCCACAGGGCAGTCATGTCATTCACTGAGTTCAGTTGCCATAGTGAGTTCAGCCATTGGAAGGTTGTGGGATGAAGCAGTTCAACCCTTTGAGAGAAAAAAAAAAATCTGACTTGTGCTGTTTGATAGCTTACAGCCATTAATTTTAACCATTAAAGGGCTCTCAGCAGAAGAACCCTGCGGTGCGTCTGAAGGACACTGATGGGGGGAATATGCTCCTGTGAGAATCAGGACAAAACGTTCAGTTTCCATCAGATGTAACTGACGGTTTTCATCAGGTGAAGGCGTTTTAAAAGCCATTACCTCTGACATGTTTCCAAAAAGAACAGGCAGCCCACTCCCACTCATTAGATGGAGATGCGTTCAACCAGTGGGAGGAGTTGGATGTCCAATCCTGCCCACCTGAACATTTGAGGGTCCTGCCTCCCTCTGTATATTCTGTATATATATATATATATATATATATATATTATTTTTATATATACAGTATATTATATATAATAAGAAATGGTTAATTATTTTTTTTGAGCACCTTAATGGCTTGCCATCCATGCTATGTTGCCTAAAAGTTAAGATTGAAAGTTCATTCTTGACCTTGGAAACAATTTTTGCTGTTGTGGAGCTTTTATGCTTTCGTGAAGTGCTCAGACACACTCATCATAAAATATGGGCACAATAATTTCTTGTGAAAGCAGACATTTGTTGCTCTGTAACATGTTAACAAATTGCCTGCTCAAAGTTTGGTAGTAAACGCAATCATGTTGCCACAATATGTGTGTTGTATTTGTTAATAATGGAAATTTATCCCTTGAAAATGCATGCTACTAATCTTACATACTATGAAAGCTATGGCTCAGGAGTTAAGGCAGGTTATTGCTCATCCTGTCCACATCTCAAAATGTACCTGAACCGCCCATAAAGAGTGTCTGACTTCCTGCTGGCTCCCAGTGTTGTAAAAAAATAATTTTTTTACAACACTGGCTCATTGAGACTTTTCGGATTTTACTGTCTTGAGCACTTGCGTATGCTCTCTGTTTGTCTAAGAGGCTCAGACTTGGGAAGTAAACCCATTACTTTGACATGACTGTATGCTCATTACATAATTTTCTGTTACTCACTTTACTGAGAGTGAATATTCTGACTTGGTAGCTCAGACACATACAGAAGCTGGGAATGACGCGTGTCCTAACACTTACGTCCACCCAAACGCTGTGTTAGTACAGTGTTAAGAGCTGAGAAAGACCACATGCTCAGTCAGTGCTTAATGTTCACCCCCTGATAATTATCAACCTCTCACTCAAAGTTTCTGTCTCTCTTTCTCTCTGACCATCCAAGCACTTTGCTTCACACTCCTTTTTTAATTCTCTTTTCTCAGCCTCATTGCTAGATGCCTGCAATTATTGTGTCAGCAGCTTCCTAGTTCATCACTTAGCCCCCACAGATGGTGTTCACAGACTTTCATGGTAGATTGTACTAACTTGCTCTCAGAGTTTACAGCCATAGCCCACAGACTTCCCACCTGCCTCTATAGGAGCCATCAAGGCAACAATTCTGATCAGCTTACTGCTGTCTGAAGTGCAGACAGGTGCAACAAATCATAAACAATCTAGACTGCTTGATCTGTATGGACTATGGATCACAGATGGCAACATTTTCCTTGTGTTGGCAGGATGTTATACGATGCTAAATGACAGTTTTAGTCATCAGTGTTGAGGATAATTGGACTATTGATCCTGAATAGATCCTTTCTAGAAACACTGCATATATGTCTTCAAATGTATCAATGAATGACTCTGCTGTCTGCATAAAGCTTTTGTTATCTTTCTTATGATGTAAATGCACATTACCTTTTAAAAATACAATCTACTAGCTTCATATTTTAGTAGCATTTCCACCAAAGTGGCTCATCCTCAGCCTACTTGAGGAAACAGGACATGAAAAAAGCTAGCTCTCAAAAGGTCATTTATATTCATTATACAATGGCCTGGATGAATATGTAATCCTGATTTGCTGAAGGGCTGTTGATTAATTTCACATTACAGCACTCTGACATAGTAAGTCCTTATCCCTTTTACTCTTTTCTCCAAATGTATACACCTTATTCATACACTCCACTTGGGAATGGCCGTTGGCGCATAGAAAGAGCACTGTGGGCCTGATTATAAAGCTCACACTGGTTGGCTTCTGTACTGGTGTGGCAAGAAGGCTTGGATTGACTTAGAGTTACCATTTTGTTAAAGTAAACCACCAACTTGTAAACATTTTGCCTTTCTACATTTCCCCACCATTAAAACATGCAAGCCTGACCACAATGAGATTTGGATGTCGAAAACTATGTGGGTGTGTTTAAGCCTCTCACCTACTTCATCTGAGCACGAAGTGAGCTGATAAGTTGCACTGCAAAACAGGAAAACACAAAACATATTTTATTACTCACACTGAGTTTGAAACAAGACTTTAGCTTTTGTTTTCTCAGTGACAGGTTATATTAGACTGTCCTTGCACGCACGTTTTGATTCTTTTTTTTTTTTTTTTTTAATACATTGCCTGTGCAGCACGGTGATGCAGCACTGCCACCTCACAGCAAAAGGTTCTGGGTTTGAATTTCTCTGGGTTCAAAAGGCTGGGGCTAGCTCTGTGATAAACTGGTGGCCTGTCCAGGGTGTACCCCGTCTTTCACCCAGTCTCAGCTGCAATTGGCTTCTGCCCTCCTGCATACCATAAAAAAAGAAACAGATAAGCAGTAGAGCTAATAGACTGATGGATAATGTTGCCTGCTTTCCTCCTTGGCTGTGTAGAGTTCCCATTTTTAAAAACTCTGATTGATTTGAAGTTTCAAATGTTGCCCAGTTGTGAAACAGTGTGAAGAAAATGAACAAAATCAATAACGGGAAATTGTTTGTGTATGTCCATTGATACTCTATATTTACTTCTTAGAAACTAAAGCAAACAAACTGAACCAGACTGCATGTTCAGTTCTTATATTCACAATTGGAATACAGCTCTGTTGCAGTGGAGCCCACTGACAGCCCTGCACATAATTTACAAGCAGCCTCTCGCTTTGCTGCTCAAAGTTACCACACCTTTTTTGCTTTCCATACCTCTCGCTCGCTCTCTCTCACACACACACACACACACACTAAGTAGGACACTGATGCCATTTAGATTAGTATCCCATGTGACCGATGCTGACATGAATTTGCTGGGTGACAAGGGACCCAATTACAGCAGAGGGCTGATCGTCCACGGACCCACCGTTTCAAATTGTCTCTCAAGCGTCAAGCAGGGAACAGGAAAATGTGTAATAGTGAGTGTGTGTGCGTGTGTGTATTGTATGTGTGTGACTCTGAGTCTGCGTATGAGGCTGTAACTGTGTCACTGTCTGTTCACGTCTGCGGGGGAGAGGCTAGGATAAACACCGGGGTCAAATACATCACTGTAACTGTAAAAGTAATGCAAACTGACTGCTGTCAGTCTTGAGATGCCTGGTACAAGTTAGAAGATGACACACGCACACACACCTACATGCACACACAAATACACAGACTTTAGGTGGTACTGTGGTGCCAGCATGCCCCCTCAGCCTTGGTTAGTGTCTTGGCAGCTTTAAAAGGGTTCAAAACCTTGTCCTGCTCCCAGTTTCTATTTGTCTTTACAACAGTTTATCTTTACCTCTACAACAAAAAGAAACACAGTGCCACCCAGCATTGGTGTGTCTTAGTAGATTAATTTATAACAGCTGAATCATAAACTAAAAAATGTGCCCTTGGTTAAAATGTTAATCATTGTACCTAAAAGCACAGCCTCAATGCTTAATGAGCAATTCCAAGGTCACGATGATGCAGTGTAGTGAACAAGTAGCATCACATCGAACCTAACATCACACAGCAGAGGCCCTTTGGTATATATCATTTTATTTAACATCTCCCATGCTGCGATCTTTCCTCAACTGACAGCTGTCTTATGCTTAAATCAAGCTCAGTGGATTGATCCATGGGCTTTAAAGGGAGACAGATAAGACTTACCACTTCCTGTGGTGACATGTCGATTATAATCAATCTTCCTTGGCTGAAACTGTCAGCATGCTGCTGATTTAGACTCAAGATTGCATTCTGTTTTGGGCAAGCTGGCGTGTGTCGGGCATATTTATTTATGCGTTTTTTGTTTGTGCTTTTCCCCACGTTGTCATGTGCATTTTGCAGCGTCCTGTGCGTGCGCACATTAAGCGGCCCGTGCTGTCTCTGTTTATCCCAGGCTATTTTCAAACCTTGTTGTTCGCTTCAGCGTGCTCTCTCCTCCTGCTTACTTCTTGAAATGTCTCTGTGTGCTTGAACCCTACGCTCTACCGTGGTTGTTTTCCCTCCTCTGTACCCTCGCTTTGGTGAGATCAAGACCTCCCTCTCACTGAAAGCGTCTGCCACAATAAAAGTATCTCCCATCAGTGGTAATCGGCTGAAGGCTTTCGCGTGCATATTAGAGGCAGGCTTGGGAACATACTGGGATGTCATATGTGCTGTCCTGGCATGAGACAGAACAACTGAGAGTGCCGAAAATCCTTTTCCCCTGTTTCCCTTACTGTAGCTGCATACTGAGCTGATTCACCTGAGCCAGGCTGGGTATTTGTTTGCTTTCGAAGTGAACATTTTACAAAATGGTGTGGGTAATATAGTTTGGCTGGTTTTATTCTGCTGGGGTGGGTAGTGGAAACATTGATGGTGGTGGTTTCCTCTTCATTATTCACCATGTAGTGTCTGCGGTGTATGTGTGTGTGTGCATGTGTGTGTCAATGAGACTGGCCCCGGCCTTTACTTGACTGTGCTCCCTTGCTTTTGTTCTGTCACGTGTATGCGGGTGAGCTATGTGTTTGGGCCTTACTGATTGTTTCTCATAGTCGGGACCCTCAGCTTTACTGCCCCATTGTCACAAGCATCTGCCTCCTCCCCCTCCCTCTATTTCCTCTCCTGGCATGCACTGCAGACAGCTCAAGCTTGCCCTGCACTGGTCCGACATGGAGCAAGGAGGGAGAAAAGATTGGAAAACACAAAGACATGGAACGAGGAAGGTGGGAACATCTGACGTGTCTAAGCGGCGGTTTCAGCGGGCTCTTGTGAGATACAGACATCTGATCAGGCTCAGGGTTAGCCGATTGGTCTGCAGCCAGTTCTTCTACCCCAGCAGGACCTTCACCTAACTTGCGCCTCGGAGAGTAGCTTTTACAGTGATGTATTGCACAGCCAGTGTGCAGCATCTGGGAAGGAGGAGGTCAGAAGCAAGGGGAAAGTCTGTGCGAGGGAGAGAGAACAGAGAGAGACAGCATAATGGTGTGTCAAGGTGGCCTGGCTCACCCAGAAAAAGAAACAGCAGTATGTGTTACTAATGATTTGTTCCAAGTAAAGGCGGTGAGAGGAAAAAACAGGAAGGGCACAAGAGACAGAAAATGAAGAAGGATGGAAGAAGCAGCACAAATTGGAAACATGGCTCTTTCTTTTTGGTCTCTCTTATTTGGGATTACAGAGACAGGCAGACATTTGGAGGCTCAGTGTTGGCACTTAATAGCTTGGAGGCCTACTCGTCCAAAAGATAGGGATGGAAGCAATGCCATATTAGATCAAGTATTGATTTGAACATTAGGAAAATGATCAGCCACTTATCGCCTAATATCTTAATTAATGTCTGTATAATCACAAGTCATATAATCCTTTGCCAGGACACATGCTATATAAGATATAGTTTGCCCTGCTTTCAAAGCACAAACAAACTTGTGAATAATAATAGATCTGGCGTGGCATGATGTTTGTTCACACATACAAGAACTCCACAGTGTACATATTTTAATAGAATAATTCTTTTAGTCCTTTTCCATATGAACAGCTGTAGACCAGAGTGATGGAACCATCCTATTTTAAAACATGAGCTCACCAAACCTCACGACAAGATAATTATTTAATGACCTCAGGGGTGAAAGTCATCATTATCATATCTCCAGCTAGGCATCACTTTCTGCTGCTGGTGGTGGTGTTGCTCTATTTAACTTGGTCTAATTCTTCAGAGATGCAAAATGAAAGTGATTAGGCTTCCCCAGGGACTTCTTTTTTCCTTCATTTGAAAAGATACAAACCCTCCAGCTTTTTGTTGTTGTTGTTTTTTTTTTTTTTGGCTCACTTTTTTAACATCCACTTCAATCCACATCCACTCACACCCTCTAAATCTGAGAAAGAATAATTGAGAATGTGGGGGGTGTTGTGTCTAAAAAAAAGCTTTTTCATAACTGTTAAATCACAGTTTATTACTTATGATTGCTGTACAGTAGCCAATTATCACAGGTCAGAGAAGTGTTGAGATCAGGCGTCATCGCTGGTGTGACAAAATTAAATCGCAAAAGCGCTGTGATAACATGAAATGAATCAAATATTGGTGTATTGATTTGATAAGTGGCCTAAATCATAGCTTTGTGTTTGTTTTAATAACTGTGTTAATAGAAAAATGGTAGAGTTATGTACTCCTAGTATTACTAAGTGAAAGTGTCTTGTTCCTTCTAAATCTGTTTTACAGCTATAGAGTCTCTGATATTTGTCTGATCTTATACTAGTATCGCCAGCCTGAGCCGATAAAACTCTGCAGACAGATTAATGTGGCAGAATAGATAATCCCCTTCTTTTATGATGGTGGTTGGTGTTTTTAGAGCAAGGTATTTTTTTGCCAACAATGCAACCTCAGATCTCACATCATTATGTAAAACGCTACCATTTAAAGTTCCAAGAGTGGTGAGAAATTTGGTTTTTAAGTTCCTGCTAAATCCTGAAGATTGGCATCGCAATTTACACACACCTGCAATCATGTAAAAATAACTTCACTCCACCAGGGTATTTTGGCCTTTCACCGTGTAAACTAATGGATTCCATCAGCTCCTCTCTGCCTCACCTTAATTTAATCTGACACATTTCAGTATGTTAGCATAATTCAGCGATAAGTGGTTGACTGAAAATCACAAATATGTATGATTTCAGGATAGTACCATGCAAAGACTTCAATCAACCTTCAACCAATTTTTAATGGTTAGAGTTTGATTCCAGCTAGGGCAACCAGTGTTAAAATGATATTCCTGCATAGTACTGTAAGTCACTTTGAATGAAATAATGATGAATAGCATAAAAGTGATGATTTAGTCATCTCCACTGGCAGTGCTGCCATCTGAAAGCCTCTCTAATCGCAGAGGGGCATCCCTGGCTGTTGGGTATTCTGGCGATTCCTTAATCTCATCTCAGTGATCCTGTGGTTTGAGCAAACCACCTGGCTTCTCCAGGCACATGCTGGAGACTCCCTGACAAGAGAAGGATTTCTTTTCTGGCAGCTGACTACAGTCTTTTATTGTGGGAACTTTCCTTCATCCACTTTCTCTTTTTTTTTCACTTTTGGTTTCCCTTGTTTAAGCTACACAGGCGGCAGACAGGCTGCCACCTTAAGGTGTCACAGAAGGTGGATTGACATAAGCAAATGATTCTCACTTTGCTCTGCCTGTAGATGCACCCAAGCATACACCCCAACTACTAAAAATTATGTGGTGTAGCCTTAATGTGTGGTTCATTATCTCCATTTACAGAGAATGTTTTAAAGGCTTAGGTTTGAAACTATGGCGTAAGATATTTGGCAGTCAGGGTTAGGAAGCATAAGACTGATAATTACATTATAAATATTACATTTTACAGCTACTGATGTAAGCTAATTGAATTGAAAACACTTGCCTTATCCTTTGTTGGTGCCACGGTGTCACAGTGCTGACCTCCCGAGCTTGTCATGATGTGACCTTCTGCTAACTGCCTGTACATTTAGGGGACATAATTCATGGGACACTCAACAGAGTCAATATGCTCTTTTCTGCTCCATTTCTTTTCGCCTCCTCTGTGAATCGCCGAGCGTGCGTTATATAAGCTTTTTTAAAACACGTTGAGACACCATCAAGAAGAGGAAATGCATACGATTCTAGTCCGCCTCATTTAATGGGCTGGCTGATTTTGTTTAGGCTCAACAGTGTTGCTATCTTGGATATTCTGTATCCTCAGGACCGTTAATATGCCCATTGACAGCTGTGTGTGTGTGCACTTTTCATGAAAAAAAAAAAAGCTTTTCATAGCTGTTAAATCACAGTTTATTATAGCAGTTACTGTACAGTAGCCAATTATCACAGGTCAGAGGGGATGTTGAGATCAGACGTCATCGCTGGTCTTGACAAAATTACGTCACCAAAGCGCTGTGAGTAACCTTGAAATGAATCAAATATTGAACATCAATGATTTGATAAGTGGCCTAAATCATAGCTTTGTGTTTGTTTTAATAACTGTGGTAATAGAAAAATGGTAGAGTTATGTATCTAGTACTAAGTGAAAGTGTCTTGTTCCTTCTAAATCATTTTTACAGCTATAGAGTCTCTGATATTTGTCTGATCTTTATGCCTAAGTATACGCCAGCCTGAGCCCGATAAAACTCTCTGCAGACAGATTAATGTGGCAGAATAGATAATCCCCCTTCTTTTATGATGGTGGTTGGATATTTTAGAGCAAGGTATTTTTTGCCAACAATGCAACCTCAGATCTCACATCATTTATGTAAAACGCTACATTTAAAGTTCCAAGAGTGGTGAGAAATTTGGTTTTAAGTTCCTGCTAAATCCTGAAGATTGGCATCGCAATTACACACCCCTGCAATCATGTAAAAATAACTTCCTCCACCAGGGTATTTTGGCCTTTCACCGTGTAAACTAATGGATTCCATCAGCTCCTCTCTGCCTCACCTTAATTTCGTCTGACACATTTTCAGTATGTTAGCATAATTCAGCGATAAGTGGTTGACTGAAAATCCACAAATATCTGTATGATTTCAGGATAGTGCCATGCAAAGACTTCAATCAACCTTCAACCAATTTTTAATGGTTAGGAGTTTGATTCCAGCTGGGGCAACCAGTGTTAAAATGATATTCCTGCATAGTACTGTAAGTCACTTTGAATGAAATCGCCCAGTGAATAGCATAAAAAGTGATGATTTGGTATCTCCACTGGCAGTGCTGCCATCTAAGCCTCTCTAATCGCAGAGGACATCCCTGGCTGTTGGAGTATTCTAGCGATTCCTTAATCTCCATCTCAGTGATCCTGTGGTTTGAGCAAAGCCACCTGGCTTCTCCAGGCACATGCTCGGAGACTCCCTGACAAGAGGCGAAAAGTTTCTTTTCTGGCAGCTGACTACAGTCTTTTTATTGTGGGAACTTTCCCTTCATCCACTTTCTCTTTTTTTTTTCACTTTTGGTTTCCCCTTTTCATTTTCGCTTCACAGGCGGCAGACAGCAGAGGCTGCCACCTTAAGGTGTCACAGAAGGTGGATTGACATAAGCAAATGATTCTCACTTTGCTCTGCCTGTAGATGCACCCAAAAGCATGCACACAACTGTTCAAAAATTATGTGGTGTAGCCTTAATGTGTGGTTCATTATCTCTACATTTTACAGAAGGTGTTTTTAAAGGCTTAAGTTTGGAAACTGTGGCGTGAATGTTGGCAGTCAGGGTTGGAAGCATAGGGCTGATAATTACATTACATAAATATTACATTTTTACAGCTGCTACTGATGTAAAGCTAATTGAATTGAAGAGAAACACTTGTATCCTTTGTTGGTGCCACGGTGTCACAGTGCTGACCTCCCGAGCTTACATCATGATGCTGACCTTCTGCTAACTGCCCCACTGTACATTTGGGGACATAATTCATGGGACACTCAACAGAGTCAATATGCTCTTTTTCTGCTCCATTTCTGCTCGCCTCCTCTGTGAATCATCGGCGTCGTTATATAAATGACTTTAAAACACGTTGAGACACCATCAAGAGAAATTACGCACGATTCCTGAGTCACGCCTCATTTAATGGGCTGGCTGATTTTGTTTGGGCTCAGCAGTGTTGCTATCCTTCGGATGTTCTGTATCCTCAGGACACGTTAGCCCAGCACGTGACAGCTGTGTGTGTGTGTGCACTTTTCATGCAGGGAATTCTAGTAAGAGAGGCTTGATGTGTGTTTCCATGAACATCCAAGTGGGGTATGTAAATCTCTGTGTATAGGGATTAAATGGTTGAGGGGGCTGCTGTGAATTATTGCTAAATTTCAGTACCTAAAGGTTAAGTCTATCCTATTACTTCAGGATACTTCAATTTATATTAGTGAATAGCTCTGGCCTCTTTACCCAGAAATAAATACTGATGTGTGGCTTTGTTAAGAAAGAATTTCAAGATGTGAAAAGGTGCAACCCCTTCTGGGGATTTCATGGAGATATAAATGGATCCAATGAAACTGCTAGGGTATAAAAGTTCAACTCTTGTTTCTTGGCAATAAAGCTAGTGAGGGATTTTCATGCAGGTAAAAATGTTAAGTGGACTGTCACTACCCATATAAATTATACTTCAGGTTTCTCACTGAAATTTATATGTGTCTGTTTCCTTAGTTTCCCATTCTGTACATCATGAAACAATAGAACGATTCCTATGTGTTCTCCTGTTGTTGTCAAAAACATATTTAAACAATAATGGGCTTTAGTTGTAACTTACTGGAATGAAAATATAATATCAAAAGACAGAACGTTTCTTTAGAGCGCTGAGGCTCATCCAGGGGTTTATTGACTGTGAAGGAGCGAGGGGATAGATAACACTGTGGAAGAGATTGTTCTGTGATAGTGACTTATATGTCACATAAAGTGGGTTGTTTGTGTGAGTTTATATAATAAGAAATGCAGTAATATACTGTAGCGTCATTTCCTCTACACAATTTGTAGTGAGTAAATTCACTGGAGAACTACAGTCATACTTGAACATAACCATCTAGTGAGCCAGTTTTAGAGTGTGGAACATTAAGACATTACAGAATTAATGGTTTACCTACTTGTTGCATGACAGTCACAGCTCTTCACATTGAATTTGTGATTTTGTAAAAATCTTCAGTTGTATGATACCAATACTCCAAAATATTTCTTTTGTTAATTTTCCAAAACATGCTTTTATTTCATGAGAGTCTTATATGAGAAGCATCATCACTAAACACTGAGGCTAATCTGGAAGGACTACAAAAACTACACAAAAAGTGTCAACTTTTATTCTATAAGCAATTATGGCTTCAGTCTTGAAAACATTTTCTTTAAAAATATATTTACCTTTAAAAGGTTCTCTGATTGAATGGTCTCAAGCCTATCATATTCAACTGTGGAGGTTGCTGCTTTCTTAGTGCTCTTGAAAGGCACCCAGGAACCAAACTTTTATAGCACTAGTTTGATGTCAATGAGGCAGCAAGTGGTAAATACAAATCCAGGTTTCAGATCCTGCTATCATATACCTGTAGATGGTGTCACAGATGTCACATGCAATTTTTTATTCATGCCTATGGTGGAGCCCTAAAGACAGCTAGTTGGTTTTTCATTTGCCTGGTCCACCACTTCGTTTCAATGTGAAATATCAAAACAAGGGTTTGCCATGAAGTTTTTTACTTTACATTTAGCACAAGTAGTGTAGTCTAGTTGATCACTTAGGCAAGTGCAATTTATCCACATCTGCTGGATGGATTAGCATAAAAATTGCTACATACATTCATGGCTCCCAGATGATGGATATTAATGGTTTTGGGACTCTGCTTCTTTCTAGGGCCCCATTAAGGTAGCAGTTTAGCAGTGAAAATATCTCCACATTTACTGAACTAGAGTGAAATTTGGGACATACAGTATATTCATTTTCGCCTCAGGATGAACTCTAATAATTTTGGTTATCCACTGTCTTTACATCTAGCACCACCACCACATCAGTTCTTTTAGTATGACAGAATACCAAAAGTCAGTGACATTACGATCATCCTCAACTATGCTGTGTTTGGCGCTAAGTAGAAAAGGTTAGCATGCTAACACACGTAATTAAGATATTAAACATGGTCTCACAGAGCTGGTAGCATGGCAGTAGAGTTAGTTGTGTTACACAGTATAAGGGACAATACTAAGTTGAAGGCTTAGAAATGTTCAGGTGATTAATATTGCATTTGTGAATTCTTTCTGTATCTTACTTTCAAACACAGATGATAGCTCACAACTATTAAACTAGGTCCTGATTTTTTTTATTTATTTCCAATGTGAACTCTGAAGTTACTTTTGAGATGTCAATAAGGATTCAGCAGGGAGAAACTCAATGAAGCCTTTCAAACGGCAGCCTTGCTATTAATTTTAGCTACACCATGTTCCTCCCCTATCTTTTCAGCCTTCCCACATCTACTACAGCACATTCCCCCTTGCTGGGATCTGTTGTGATATCAGATGAAAGAAACGATTCTCCTTTTTTTTCCCTCTCATGTCCGCTGCTGCTCTGGAAGCCTCTTATCATCATGTAGTTCTTGGTGAAACCATATCTGCTTCATTTGTGTGTGTGCCGGGATACTCGTGCACATGTGTGTTCAGCATTGCAGTGCTGAGATGTTACATGCACATGTAAACTCCAGCGGGGAAGACTGACAGCTGAGATAGATAATCGCAGAAGGATGCAAGTCTGAGTGAGGCCATAAGGAGGGAAATGATATGTTTAATACATGGAGATTTGACAGATTCAAAGCGCAGAGACACATTACTTGCCATCTCTATTTCCCTGCATAATGATACTAGCAGAATACGTTATGATCTAACACCATATAGCTGCAGTTTGCTTTATGTAATTTATATGGATTATCCTGACATTAACACAATGTACCATCCTATTAGTCGCAATACATTTCCTCTCAAAGGGCTTACTGTAAATGCAATGTTCTGTGACATTTTCACAATAATAATTTACAGTGAGCAAAAATGTACCTCCGGATCATATCACTGTCATCTACTGTGCACTGAGAGTCACACTCTCTGGGAATGGCTCCAAAATTGATCCACTCCTCTCATGTGTGAACAAACCTCCACCTTTTTAAGCTTAACTTCCTAACAAGACGGATACAGTGCCTTGAGTAACATTGCCAGTCAACACTTTGCAACATGGAAATAATAGAGAACATTTGCAGAAGAAAAAGTATGTGTGTTCCTTTGAATCTGAACGTGCTCAGGCTGAAGTGGGAGATCATATTCCAGGTTTCTATTTAAGGAAGAAGGCAAGGTGAGTGCCTTTTTCAAAGTATATATTTCCCTCTGTAGTCACAGTACACCTATTTATGATTCTTTTCCAAACCTAGAGTTGTACTGATTGGGCCTGAACACTGTGTAATGAGTCTGCGTGTACCTGCACGGAGCTGGCAGAGCCTGCGCGCCCCAAGGGGTCTGCAATCAGGAGGGCAAACCTGTAATTCTAACTTCTGACTTCTTTGGACTGCAGTGCAGCCAATTCTGTGTACGTTTGTGTGTTTTGTGCGACGGCACATAAGTGGCAGTTATTACAGGCTGTGTCCCTGCCATTCACTGTCAGGGCAGAGGGGCGTCTACCATCTCATTTTGGTCAGCACCCCAATCAGACCGCTCAGGCCATTTCCTGCGGGGTGAGCCACCCAGGAGGTGCATCTGTGTATGTGTGTGACTTTGTGCTCTCGCTGTGTTTGCTTGTGTGTGTGTGTCTGACCTCCAGCTCAACCCCCCTTTGGTATTACACACACCTCTAGGAACCACATCGCCAATCTGGATGACCATTCATCATTTTCATATTGTGGCCTTGATGAGAAAGGGTTTAATAACACATGTGCGAGGAGATAAAATCAGGGGAGAGAAAATTAATATTCTCTGGGCTTGTCAGGCTCATTTAAGCAAGCCCTGTGTTTCGTTGTGTGGCCTCTGACACAGATGATTGCGTGGGCAGCTATGCAGTTTTTCCTCATAATTACTTTTCACCATGCCGCTCTTGTCCATTGTCAGCCTCAATAAGGCAGAGGTCTGGAGAAGAAAGAAAGGGGAAGTGAGACAGAGGGGCAGAGATATGTATGCTTTGGAGCGTGGCTTTTTTTTTTTAGCCCCGAACATTCAAACACAATCCACTTCCTTAAAAAATATTTCACTGTGCTTTTTGCCATCTCTCATCTACAAATCCTTATGCCACAGTGGGACCTAGTTATATGTCCAGTGGCTATAACTAAGGCTTGATCTGCTGAGAGATTTGTACAACTAATTAAACAAATTCGGATTTACCAAACTCATTAAGCAAGTACAGTCAAAATATGAGGATTAGGATGCTCAGAGAAGCTCACTGTAAAGTAACTCATCAAAATTTTTGCTTGGTTTTGCCTTTTTGGTAAATTTCTGCCAGGAAAACAAAATACCATCAGTTGACTTTTGCTGTCGGAAGCATTTGCATACAGCCTCATGCATACTGATGCATCAGGTTTTCCACAGCACCAGCATCATGGCGACAGACCAGTGCTTTAATTCAGATGATTCCAAGGTGATCATACACAGGAGTGCATGCACTGATGCACCCACAAGCATTAATCAATGCATAAATATGCAATAACTCTTAGGAGTACAGCATATATGAGAGTATAAATATAAAACACTCACATGCCTCGCCTCTCTGGGCTTTAGCACTTGCACAGTGATCAAGCAAAAAAATAATACAGCGATAATTTACTTACTTCCGTGACAAATGCCCTCTTCTCCACGCTTATCTGTTTCGCTTCATCTCAGGCTTTCTCTGCTGCACCCCAACTGCAGACTAAAAGTACACACACACGTACACACAAATGTTGGCTAGGAAGCATATCCGTGCACAAGGCAGAGTCATTTTAATTGAGTGTGCTGAGCGATGAGCCTGCTTCGAGGTGCTTTAATTTGCAGGGATGGCTAAACAGATGTAGCATCATAAAGTAATGTAATGGATTTCCCCCCCACCCCACCCCACCCCACCCCCTGGCGTGAAGGCACGTGAATAAGGCTGGCTAAGTGATGGCGAACTGGGACAATGAATGGGAAAGAAGAAATTTTTACACTAAAAATATTTCTTTTTGGATGACTCAGTTGGTAAATACTGTAAGCTTAAAAAGTGATGATTGGCAGCCTTCATTGTGGTTAGAAGATACCATATGTATATGGAGAGATTTGAGTGTGTGTGTGTATACGTGCTGCGTGTGTATGCATGATGCATCTGTGCATAACACAGAGAGGAGTGCATTCCTTTGAAGTGTGTTTTCATGCATGTTTCTCTACGAATGCATGAAAATTGTACAGTGGGGCTTTGAAGTACACTGTTCTAGCACTTCATATACTGTACTGTATGTTTGTATGTGTGTGTGTGTGTGTGTGTGTGCATGTGTGTTTCTGTGCTTGTGAGCTAGGCAGTGGGCTAGATAAATCCAAGGTTAACTGTTGTCAAACCAGCCTTCGGGCCATGGCAGTGTAGTAGACGCAAGAGCCATGATGTGCTCCCATAAGAGAGGCTGCTGAGCCCAGCTCCAGCTGTCGAGCTGCAAAGATGCACACCCACCCCACATTCCTGACAACACAGACATATGTCACACTCCCTGTCCGAGCCACATTGGGAGAACTGTGGCACGGAGGCAGTGGCACGCTTTCTCCTGGCCAAAAACACTCAGCTGGCCGAGTGCAAGAGGCCATGTTGCACAGTAGTGTTGTAACAGGGATTTCACAGCATGCAAAAAAAGACACGCACGCCCACGCAGGGTAAGGTCGAACGTGATCCCCTCTGTCAGCGAATGAGAGCTTGCAAGGTGAATGCTGCGCGTGTCTGCACTGGCTTGCCAATGACAGATGGAGCCCAGGTGCCATTAGGCAGACAAACGACGGCTTCATTAGGACGTGCCACTGGCAAGTGATGAATGCTGCCCTCTCCAAGCCATATTTGGAACGAGATAAAAACTGAAAAAGAGGTGGGAGATGCTATGTAGGTTGTTCAGAAGGCAGCTTTGTTTTCATTTCAAGTCTGTGCTTTTAGGCCATGTTAAAAAGGAGAAAAAACTCAAATTGAAAGCATATCAAATGTGGTAAATTACATCAAATAGCTGAGAGGAAGTCAAAGACATTTTTAGGCAATCAACCTCAGTAAGTATAATTTTTTCTGTTTGTAATTTTTTGATGCAATTACTAAAATTGTTCAGGAGCCAAAAGCAGCATATTACTGGTGATTTTATTTTTATTTTCTTCTGTTTTTCAAAGTTACGGCTTATATGAATGCCAGTTTATTGTATTGTATCCATAAAATGTCAGTCACCTACTTTAGTCAATGTTGTTAGGAAAGTAAACCATATGGCAGAGAACTGTAGCATAATAAGCGGAGATACTTTTTCATTTTCTCTTCCCATGCAAGTTCATTGTTGCCTCAACCAGTTCACATCCAACAGAACATCATCATCATCCTGCCTCACTCGTAGAAGGAGGAATAGACAGGAGATGGGGGGCGGGAGGGGGGGTTGAGGGGACAGTGGCAGAGAGAAGGGCAAAGAAAAGTTATAGGGGATGGGAGGACAGGGAATGAGCTTGAGAGAGATCATGAGAGACAGAAGCGGAGGGAGAGACTGAGAGAGGGGGGAGGGAGCTGTGCCACGGGCCACAACGGCTCTCCGTCCCCACTCACATCCATGTGTCACCTCACCGTGTTGCAAATTAGGCTACACATGCTCCCTGGAGATGTCAGAACATATATCTTGACAGTTGGCTTGAATTTGCATAGGTGCGCTGTGGTCATTTAAAAAAAAAAAAACAAGATTATTCCCCATCACAGCTTAGAATCTATGTATTTTAATAATCATCATCTGTATTTAAAAAATCATCAAGATATATTGACTGGAAACACTTTTAGAAGCATAGCTAGTTAGTTTTCGTAGCAACATTAAAGGAATAATTTGACATTTTGGAAAATATGTTCCTTCATTTTCTTGCTGAGAGTTAGCTAAGAAAATTTATAGCATTTCATGGTAAACATGTAGCTGGAGCCAACAACCAGTTATCTTAACTTAGCATGAAGACCTGAAGCAGCAGTGAGCCTGGCTTTGTCAAAAGGTAACAAACTCCACCACCTCTACAGCTCACTATTTAACACAAAAAAACAAAGTCTAAAAACAATAAATGGCTCTTTTAGTGGGGGTTATGTGCTGGACTGTTTCTTTGCCAGGACCAGTTACTACCTGGAGTCTCTTTTCTTGCTCCAGCAACTGGTCTAGAATAAATAGTCCAACAGAAACAGTAAACATACTGACTATACAGGTATTAGCTGTCAGCTAGCTAGTAACAGATACACGATCAGAGTGTTCCATTTTTTGTGTGGCAGCTCAGCTTCTGACTGAACTCACCAGAAGTTCCATATGTTATTTCCCACCAGTCTATCTCTTTCTCTCCTGTTATGTCTGTGAGGTAGATCCATGAAGCCCTGGGGTACAGAATTTCCTATCAAATGGAAACATTATAAAACTTGTGCTGGCACATGTTTGCGCCAATTGCACCGCTCTGGGTGGATTCATGTGTAATTGCATCTTTCCATCAAATTCATATGCAATCACACTGCCAATTTCCCCTTTTGATTTGTCTGAACACACAGTTGAAGGGGGCTACAGACAGACATTGTTACCTTTAAACAGAGCCAGGGTAACTCTTTACCTCCTGTTTCCAGCCTTTGTGCTAAGCTAAGCTAAAGCTGCTTGGTTTACCATAGACACATTTGAACAATATTGAAACAGTGAACATTTGACTGTACAACAATTCAAATTTGACTTCCATAAAACTAGTTAAAAGAAAGAGTGAATGAGCAGTAATAGGTAGTATTTGGCATATGGTAGTAGTCTTGTAATATGATATTTAGATATTTCATTGCAAATAACTGCCATTAGT
The DNA here is from genome assembly GCA_033238685.1 of Lates japonicus. Taxonomy (NCBI): domain Eukaryota; kingdom Metazoa; phylum Chordata; class Actinopteri; family Centropomidae; genus Lates; species Lates japonicus. The sequence continues at coordinate 2,111,919 of BRZM01000038.1, read as the reverse complement.
AATAAACATATCACTCAGTCTCTGGCTCCTGTTATTTTGGTAATAAATGATGTTTCAGTCACAGTTTCCCCTTGGAAACCCCGCTGTAATTTGACTTCATTAAATCTGTAATGTTAGGGGAGAACTCATGAAAGGCAGCCAGAGAGCTGAGTCTGCCTTGTGATTTCACCCCCCTGCTGCTTAAGAGAATGTGGTCTTTGATGTGCCTGAAAGAGGCAGCATTCCACGTTTTCTTTATAAATTCTTTCATTTGTTATCTATCTCACTTTAACAATTTGAAACTAAAGTCACCTCAAGCTGCACTCGGGGATGACGAGCACATGAATTGCGATTTATAATTGTTTGTTTCTCTCTCCCTGCTCCTCTCTCTCGGTTTCTTTCTCAGCCCTGCTCCCTCCTCACACAGTTCCATCCTGGGAGGCAGGTGCTTGGGTTATGGTTAGCGTTCTGCAATGTGGGCTTTGATGGGACTGGTGATGCATTATATTGTGAGCCAGATATTGCCATCCCTTGGCTGCAGTCGGACAAGCAAATGGATACTGCCCGTGCACCCTGCTCAGGGATAAAGAGAAAGGCAAACCAGCGGAGTGAGGGATCAGCCATCACGTCATGATTGTACCTGACACTTAACCCCTGAAGCCAACTAACCTTCCACAAATTTGGTCTAAACACACAACAGTAATAATCGTCATTATCATCATCATCATTACCGTCATCACATGAGATATTCAGAGTGAATAAAAAAGAAAAGAGGATAGGCGGCAACCAGCTGGAAAATCACACACAAACATTCATTCTGATGCTGAAAAGACTTGTTTGCACATATCATTATGTGGCATCGCCAGTCATTTAATATGCTGTATTACAAAGGCAGCCTCTTGAAAGTGGATGGCGGTGTTGATCAGTGGCATTTGTTTCCATTACAGAGAGCCATTACGGCAGTCTGACATGTTGTTTGGACGGCAGGTCTGGGCTCACTGGCACAGACAATTTGATTTGGATGGACAAAAGCCAGCCAGCGTGGCGGCAGGGTGGCGCTGTTTGTTTTGTTTTTTTAATTTAACACCTCATGCATATTTAGGTCACACGCGCACAAGGAAACGTGCAGTCAGCTGAGCACACACATTTTATCAGTTTGAGGTTAGATAACAAGAAGCGCTGCAAACATGAGAGAAGAGTGACAGTCGTGGGAATACCATCACTGAATAATCATAAAGCTAAATCCTACAGTGTGATATATAGGTTTTTTTTTATCTAATTTTTATCTAATACAGAATGTCTATGAAAGTATGAAGCATACTTGAGCAGATGACAGCAGGTAATTAAGGTAATGGACTTGTACAGTATGTCCTACACCAAGGGCTAAATTCCAGGAGTCAAGATACTGGTATCTACTGGAAATTCAACTCCCCGTCCTGGGAAAAATACCTGCAGAAACCTATGAGTTTTAACATTTGTTAGAGTTTGACCATGAACTGCTATTGGAAATACAATTAGGCAAACACTTGTTAAAATGATAGCACACAATTCAGCTGTGTGGCAAAATATCTTTACAGTAGGTGTGAACAAAGTGCAAAAAAGTATACGTGCCAACAAGTGGCTTAAGCAGCCAAGCAGGCCTTCATCCCCAAATCAGAGCGAAGAGCAACACTCAACAGGTAGAACATCAAGAGCGTAAAATGGTTCCAGTGTGACAAATCCAAGAACAATACTCCTGTACCATGTCGATTTCATGTCAGGACTGTAAAGATGTTCATACACTTACATAAAACCACTCACATGAATTAAAAACCATGCCTTAACTGTAGCTAATTTGCCTTAACCACATGATAATTTGAAAATTGCTAGCACTGGACAGCACTGGCAAAAAAAAAAAAAAAGACATAAATCCCTGCTCTTGCAGGATCATCCAATACTGACATTCTTGTCTAGCAATTGACTTGCAAAGATATTGAACTTCTGAGAGGAATCGTTGTTCAACTAAAATAATATTACCAGTAACCACTATGACAGCTTATCACCAAAATGTGAAGAAATTTGAAAGGTTTGATTTATTGTCCACAGTTACGTGATTAAAATCAGACTTATATTTGTGGGGCGAGAAACCCACTTCTCCCAGGAAAAGAGATATATATGCGGGAGGTAATAATTTAAAAAGTCGACCCTAGTGGCATTCCTCTTGTCGCTGCAGTGCCAGACCCCCACTGTTCCTGTGGATAAGAGTGTTCATCACTGACATGCCATGTAAAATGAGGATTATAAATTCTTTAAGGTGTTACATTACCCTCCTTCTCCCCAGGCAGCAATAATACATCGAAATTCCACTCAGAGAAACAGCAAAGGGAAAAATGTTCAAAGATTCGACATGCTGATCTGTGTGACTTACAGTATATCTGTCCTACTTTTCCGTGCAGTTCAACAGGATGTAACTGCGCCGCCAGTCGCCAACAATTTTCAGCTTGTGTCTTATTTGTCTCCAGTTCTATAGAGATCACAGCCCTAGCAAAACCTGCTTTGGTCTGCTTTGTGTTCTCTGTGACAATCACAAGTCTTTCAGCCACCACATCATTGCCGTTGAGATTACAAAGCCGAAGGTTGCCCTAGCTGGCTAATACGTGTGTGCGCGCACGCTTGTGTTTGTGCGTGTGTGGCACTCCAAAGGAAGCACCCATGCAGTGTCTGGGCCTGGCCAGGTGTTGTGGGGAGACGGTGGACCTATTTTCCAGCTGGCTGCTCCTGTTAGAAGTCTGCCGGGCACACAAATCGCAGGGATTGATTTTGCTCAACCACAGTAAAAAGGAGGGCTGTGATTACAATGAGCGTTTCAGCCAAACTTTAACAACTTTCAGAGTCTCTTCTCCTCCGTTCTGCTGTCCTCTCCCCTCCTCTCTCCCCTGCCCTAAATAAACATTTTTAATTCTCAAAAAATAAACAATTATTTTCCCGCGGCAAGAGAAACGCTTAAGAAGCAGAATTTCTACTCTTTTTTTTAATATGGATGAAGAGTTCTGGTTATTTTAGGATTAGCATTTTTTGTGACTAGCTGGTCTTATTGTCCTGTATAATCTGGTTGAATTTTAGCATGGAGATTTGGGACTCTTAAAGATGCATGGTGCGTCTAAGTAATAGTCAATGTATTTCCATGTCTTTGGAGGTTAGTCCAGATGACCATTTTCTCAGACCACACTGTGCATCTGCGAGATACTGAGCAAAAAGAGAAAAAAGAAAAACAACACTCTGGTAATGTTGGGGTTGGTGCTCCTTCAGGCTGTCAGTATACTCAAAACACAATCGAATTTGGCGTCCTCTCAAACGCTGTCGAACTGCTGTCTAATACGGCTCAGCGAGCAAATGCCAATACACTCAATGCAACTGGAGGTCTGTTCATTTAATGACATCCACACCAGATAGAGCTTGTGAGCTGCAGTTGGAGGAGACACAGTCAAAGACAGCTCCCTGGAGGAAGACACACAGCTTTCTTATCTTTTTGCTGCTGAATAAGAAAGTAAAGAGATGTGTTTTCTTCCCAAGGAAACGTTTTTGGCATGAGGGGGAAAGCTTGAAACATGTGGCCTGGAGGGCTTAAAGAAAACACAAACAATGATATGACATATTTTATTTATTTATTTATTTTTATTTTGCTGGTGAAAGTGTATTTAGGAGCAGCAAATCATGCTCTATGAAAATCAAAGCCAGACATTTGGTTGTGCTTTGGTTGTAAACCCTCCATTTCTGCCTGTGCGATCATGCCAGATTTGATTTTATTTGGACCTTTCAGCCCAGTCTACTGTAAGTTATCACCACTTTTTTTCCATTCTGTTTCCACTCCAAAACCCTTGGTTGCTTTCACACCACATGAAAAGGCTTCACCTGTAGAGGCCAGTCATTGAGCGTAAAGCCTTTACACCTTGCTACTTGAGTGGCATGGTACACACGGGTGCCCTCATTCTCTGCAGTGTTGGATTTCACCCTCCTTTCAGTTTGGTCAACTTGATTTCTTCCTGGAGATCCAGTGAACACGTGTCTTGAAATGCAGCTCCTTGAAGTTTCTCCTACAGTACGACAGGTGTTTGGCTATCACAAAATCTCTCCATACGTATATGCATATCATTTCCATATTAATGGAAAAAGCTGTCCCTTGATACTTAGGTGTTTTCTCATTTCTGGGGGCAGTGCAGCCTCTCATTTCTGCTTAGTGGCACTATAAAAGGCGGTCCCTTCTCACCCTCGAATAACATGTATCTCCTCGGCCTTCTGCCAGAGCCCTGTTATTTAGTCTTCAAAGCAAGCTAGCGTTGGTGTTGAAATAACTGTTATCAATATGCCAAGGACATCTGTTTCTACATTTAAACATTTTTTTTGTATGCGTGTGTTTGTGTTCATGTCTCTTTTTTTTGTCTCTTCCTACACTGCAGCGGTGTAGCAACAGAGCAAGAACTCATAATTAATCCAGCACGTATAATTGCATTTCAATCCATCTGGGTGCTCTCATGACACCATTGATTCTCTTGCATCCAGATGTGTATATTCCATCACAGCCTAATAAGCCTCCAAAAAAGCCTTGGTTAAATGCAACCTGAAGATGATAACAATGGAAAAACAAAAATGAAGGCTAACTAGAAGGGAAGCTGAAATCAATGTGAGCTGCTAAATGGTTGATTGGATAAGAAGCAAACATCAGAAATGATTTTCCTCTCAGGCAAGCCTCAGTTGAGATGCTGAAATGTTGTTTTGACTCGCTGCCATTTGAAGCTGTTGTTCCTCACTTGTACATTTACACGTGTACTTTACAGCTCGCGCTTTCTAAACCTTGACTCCATTAAACTGTGAACTGTGACCAACATGGCACCCGCCTCTTAACACTTCAAATAACCGCGAGGTGGAGAGTGAGGCCAGAGAGGCTAAACAGAGCACAAGTGGGAGAAGGAGAGAGAGGGAGAGAAACAGGAGTGTGAAGACGCAGAGGTTCGAGGTTCACCCAGGGTAGCACTTTATCAGCCGAGAGCAGCTTCCCTCCACCAGATTGGTCCTGTGTGTTTACGTGCGGGAAAAAAGGCCTATCTCAGGGCTACAGCTCGAGCTCAGGAGGGCTACGCCTGCCCGCTCTCCTCGCGTGCTCACTCAGCACGGAGTTGAAGAGTTCACCCAGCGGGCTAAGAGTTTGCCTCTGATCCAGTAATATGGAGAGTCAACCCCAGGCTGGCCTACTGAGAGCTTGGCAACGAACAGTGCTGAGCATAGCTCCCAGTGTAGCACTCCCCCCGCCACCCCTTTCGCTCGCCTGCCACGCACAAACACACATCTATGATAAAGATATTCTGCACTCTGTTTACTCTTTCACTCTGTGCTCGCAAGGTGAAAAAACTTGAGCCATGAAATCAGTGGAGTGGAGCAAGGCTTGGAAGTTGGGATGGGGGGTTAATTATTTATACTTTCTCAGAGTGTGAAGTGATGTGCGCTTATGTCATCACAGGTGTATTCAGTGACAGATTAGCTCCAGTCTTTTGAGTGTTCTATACATTAGTTTGCACGCATCTAGACAGCCTCTGCAGCATGAGATCCAATGTGTCAACATGACTGCCTAATATATTCATGTTTTTTTTCTTTATTTTGTTTTCCTCAAGATTTTTTTTCAGTGTTGCAACTCTTACAAGGGAGAGAGTCTTGCTGAAAATGGAGAGAAAATGAGCTCTCATTCTCTGGTCGCCCCTGGCAATGCTTTGGCATCATTGTCCCTAAGTGCCCAGAGCCTGGTGTGAATGAGAAGGAACAGGCAAGAGAGAAAGCGAGACAGAGATCTGACTGCATTGAAGACAGGGGAGGGGGGGCAACAAGAGGCTGGGAGCGAGTAAGACAGGACACATTGTTCCAAAAATAATATTAATAAATGGTAATGGCAGACATGAGACCCAGACAGAGCAGAGGAGGGATGAACTGTAACACACTCTGCCATAACCATACCATGTCACTTGTGTGTCTGAGTGTTTTCATGCACAGACACAACATAGCACCGATTATAATTGCAGAACGTGTTCGGGCCTTCAGCTTTAAAACACAAACACACTGTACAAACCTCTTGTGTCAGTTCCAGTCTATCAGTGTTTCATGTGATGTTTCCTTTTTGTTCCAGCAGCTGTGTGTGTGTGTGTGTGTGTGTGTGTGTGTTCTCTGCACCAGGATTTTTTATTTTTATTTCTTTTTTTGGGCGGGGGGTTCTCACTTATGCTTCTTCTGCAGTCTAATGGTGATTGCACTCCTTTGGCCAGTCCTTTCATTTGTACCAGAGGACCTTGCCTCATCAATGATTGAGCATGGGCTTGCACAGAAAGACGAGCAGCGAACCGACAGGCAGTGGAGCCCGGGCGGTAAGGCTGGTTTTATTCTCAGCGATGGTTATGTGTATGTGTGGGTTTGTGGGCGGAACAGAGGCCATTTTCCAGCTGAGGAGACACCGGTTTACGTTTTGACCAGAGAGACTGGGCAGAAAATCTGGCTGAAGCCGGTAAACAAGAAATTGAGTTGTGTGTGTGTGTGTGCTCCTCAGTGAGACCTGCTGTTATCCAGTACAAAATACCTCAGAATCCCAGAGGTGTTTATCCGCCTCCATCAGGCCTGTGTGTCAAAGCACATGCTATTGCTATCTTTATGACCTCATCAAGGCGAGACGGGCTATATTGGCAGGCTCCGGCAATGAAGCGTTGCCAGCTCTCCTTTTTCTGATGGGCCCTGTGTGGCCTTGCCAGGAGGGATGCTTGTGTCGATGGATGCAGATGGCCTTATAATGAGAGACAGGGGAGGATGGATACAGTCATTGGTCTTAATGGAGCCTCGCCTTTATTTATGAGACAAGACGCTGTGGTTTCCTAACAAAAGAGGGGCAGGGATAATGTCATCACTGTCAATGTTATACCCTCCCCCACGCAGAGTGCCATAACTCCTCCTGTCAGCTGCACAAGGATATACCGTGGGTAGACATAGTGGTGTGTGCTGATGGGGGTTGAGGTGTTTGTGAAGAGTGTGTGTTTACATTCATGTGAGAGGAGTTTAAGTACGTTAATGTGGGGTGCAGTTCTGTGTGCGCGTCCACTCGACGGGAGCCACTTTATTGGCCCTGCTGGCCTTTTTTTCATTTCATGGACGGGAAATCTTTAATTTGAGTCTTGGATGCTGTCACCCAGCGTCGCCATCGCTCTGCTCTGCACAGCCTCACGCCCCCCCAACCCCACCCCAATTGAAAATCAATAGACGATCAGCTACTCGGGTGTGGCAACCTTTACGGCGACACATTTCATTTTTAATCTTCACTGATGTGGCTCTGGTCTAGTGTTATGAGTCAGGGCCCATAGGAGTGAAATAATGAGAATAGTGTACCTACCTGTATCTGAGTTCACTCAATTCAGTAGATTTTTCCCTCAAGCACAGTCAGTTCATTTTTCTTTAATACGTTGCCTCTGAATTAGTTCAAGAGATTTTGAAGTATTTGAACGAATACTTAAATGTTGTACATTATTGGCAATTTTGGGTGCTTAACTTTCTGGCATTAGGTAAATACATTTCATGGTGTTTAAGTGCTTAAAACAATAATCAAATCAGTTTCTTGCCCAGTTATGCTTCGCCATTATTGATATACTCTACAATGAATAGAAAATGTAGTGTTTGATGTATCAGTGTAGAGTAGGTAGTGTGTCTTACAGGCTCTGACACACTTCTGGTGTGGACCTTGCTTGGCTAGTTATCAGCCCCTTACATTTTTATTCTTTCTCTGGCGGGATTAGAGGCACATGTGAGTGAGCGAGAGGCAGAGATGCGCAGGGAGAGACACAGCGAGCAAGTGAAGCAGAGAGCAAGAGTTCAAGGAGGCTGACCTCACTCGATACGCTATTGATTTGCTCGTTTGGGTTCACAGCAAGAGTCTGACATTGGAACTTAACAGCTGAAGGCTCCATCTTGAGTAGCAGATGTGAATAAGATCCCCTCAGATCACCTTATTTTCTCTGTCATGTCCAAAAAGTAGGAGTAAAACATTCTACCGTCACTTCCTTCTGACTTTATCCATGCCATTTGTCGGTGTTTGTTTATACTGTACATAATTTATGTTTACTGTGTATTTGTGTATATCTTTGGATGTGGACGCCCGCAGTGCATTTGAGCATGAACTGTGCTTTTATTTATGTTTGTCTCAAATCCATCTGCCGTGGCTTACAAACTGTTTCACCCTGCTGACATTTTATTGTAAGTGATGGTTTGCTCCGCCACTATTCTTTGTAATCTCTCTCTCTCTCCATTTCTCTCTTTCTGTTATTTTCCATCCTTTTCTGTGTGTCATTTCTTGTGCGCAAACTGGATATTCAACATTTATGGTTTACAGAAGCTGTCATGTATAATTCAGGCGTGATAACTTCTCTGATGAATTGACCTTGAGGCAGACCGAGGCTTTTGATTACACTTCAGTAGCCTGATGCTACAGCTGCTTGAAGGTATAGCGTGGGCTATTTAGGAGCTGTTGGTCTCTCTTTCTGCTGATGTGCACATCTCATTGCTATTTAAGATGCTGCGTGTGTGTGCGCATAAGCAAATGCAAGCCTTCACTTACTGTAACGAGAGTCATATACTATGTGTGCCCGCATATACAGGTTTTGAATGTGTTTGATTCAAGTTGTCTACAGCAGGCAGTCAGACAGATTATAAACAGCCAGTTATAATCCAGAAGAAATCAGAGCCAGAGCACAAAATCTCTACCTCTCATTTAGTCTGTGCAAGGGAACAGTGGAGCAAGATTTAAATAGAGGAGCAGGGATTGGAGAGCAGCCAGCTAACTCCTGTTGACAGTGCTGTGTTCCCCATAGTTTTGCAGCCCCACTTTGAAGACAGATTACTGTGGATTAATGCAGTCAGCAGATGTAACGTCTACGATGATGCCCTTTGGCTTAAATGGGACAAAATGCACTTGAGGTGAAATGGGTATATGTCAAGTCACTTTGATTATACTGTAGATGTCTTGAAATTTAGTCTCAGCAAGTCACTATATAAATGGAGACATCTGGAAGTAAAAAATGTTATAAGAAGCATCGGAAACATGAACATGGTCAAGCTATCATTGATGAAATGGTTTGGCAACTTCACTATTGTAGATGTCTTAACTGAAGCTATGAGATTACGACTGATTAAAATAGAAGAGTTTGAAATAAAACGAAAAATGTAATCCAAAATAATAAAACAAAAAACAATTGCTACTGGTATTTTAAGGAGTGTAGGAGAATACAATCAATAGATAATGTAAACAAAGGAAAAAAATGTGCCTCCAGTATTGTACTCTAAGATTGGAAGCCCTTGGGTTTGAGATGTATTTTGTTTCTTCATAGATATAGTATAAATGTATCTGGCTTTGGTTTTTTTTAATGAATTTGGTGATAGGTGAAAATCTCATGGTGATGTGCTGCATGGGATCACTGCACATATCCGGTAAAGGTTGCCTTTAAGCTAAGTTGTGACTTCAGCTGTTATTTTAGCTCCAAACAATTTTGGTTTCCCAAAGAGATTCACTTGTCAGAGTCAGAGTGATGATTTCCATTTACTGGTGATTTCTGACTTTGCATTCATCTGTCGTTCAGTCTGTTGATCTCCTGAATTAATTTACTCCCATTTGCCCGCCGATGTGAACCACGTGTTGCAGAGCCTGGAGCACCCGTTTAGAGTCACGTCAAGCTGTACTGTTATTCGTCTGCCTAGCTCCTCCATTTGCTGCATCTTCTGTCCAATAGTGTGGATTCATGTAGATGACATAAGATTACACAGTCAGCCATGGCATTCCTCTGGCAGCATCTGACATGAGAGTAGAGGTGACAAGAAATATCCTGTTCAAAGTTTGCTGTTTTGAGACATGACTTTTTTTTTTTTTACTCTACTTTCCCAAGCATCAATATAACTGGAGGACAAAAAAGATCATTTGTTTCATTGTATGGACAAAATAAAGGGGGAAAATGGGAACATTGGAAGGAGGTTGTGTTTAATCCCAATATGAAATAATTAAACTGTGCCATTTGGCAGTTTTTTCCTTAAGTAAAACTGTTGTATGTTTTCTCTCATCTAAAAACGAACTGGCAGCTGTTCCTGAAAGTTGGCACCCTGAAACGTTCTCTGAACTCTCTGAGCATCAGCCCTGGTTCTCCTCAGCATGGATATATTTTTGAACAGACTTTCAAATAGATAATCACTCAATAATACACGCGGGCGTCATCTTTTACGGTTTGTGCTTGGGCTTTAAATGCCATGTGATTACTCCTTACAGCTCCTATAGTACAGAGCAGATTTAGACGGGAGGCTTTAACGGCATATCAAGTGCTGCGTGGTAGTTTGTTACGCCTGCTGCACATGTGCAAACATCTGCATATCATCGCCGTAGCTCCATTTATCCTCGCAACATTAAATCCATTTACCTCTTGCATGCCACGAGTCTAAATCTGGGGCCGAGTAATTAAATGCCATTCTCTTCCTCCATTAGAGAGATAATTAAGTAGGAAACCGGCACTCGTCTCATTGCTCTTTTGTACGGAAGTAAATGGGGTTTGGGATGGGGGTAAAATAGACGCTACCTTGACTGAAAATCTCTTGATTAGTGGAGCCATCTGTAATTTCTTCATTATTCGATGTCCATTTATTTGTCTGTTTCACTCTGGTTTTCTCTGTAATCATATCAATCTCTTTATTTTTGCTTTTGTACTAATAAGCTTAACAGGTATGAATAAAATATTCACATTTGTATATCAAATGTTAAAAGAGTTCCAGGTTTTATTGCACCTCTGTGTTGCATGAAACAAGTAGTTTCAGTGGTGTCTTCAGGTTTCTGTCATTGATGAAACACAATCTGCTCAGTGCTCTGGAGAGGAAAGCAAAAATTCACAGTTGGTCACAATCAGTGACGTTTTCACAGACGGGTGCCAGGGTTTCCATTTTCAGAGAGAGTTGCAAATCAGTGCTGGAAAGTGGAGGAAAAAAAATCCTAATAAAATTGAGGAAACTCTCACAATTGGTGTGAAATCCAAATAAACCCTCTTATTTTAGCACAAGGGTGCTATTCCATTGGGGATTATTGAAGATTAGAGAGCCAGTGAATGTAGAGTCTAAACATTGCAGTAGAATCCTGTTAGCAATCTAAAGAGGCATGAAGGTAGTATAAGATGAGATGAGATCAAGTGATACCAGTTTCCAAGATAAATATTCTTTGAACATTCATCCAGCCCAACTTGAAAAAAGAATGTAATACTTTTAATCTTTTTCAAAGCTAACTTTAGAATTTAGGTTAATGAAAGCAATTCACGGTGTGAGACTACTTTTCTTATAGGGCATCTTTTAACATGTGCTCTTTCATCAATTTTGTTTCATTTTTAATGATTCATGTCATTTTGTCTTAACAAAAAAGGTTATATGTCACATTTAAGTAAATGCTCAGCCTTTGATCAGTACATGCTGTGCTAATTTGCTAGTTAGTTACTAGTCACAGTTTGCTGAAGTTACTGAAAATAAAAAGAGGGAAAAGTCCCTATTTAAAATGAAACCTTTAGGATTTTTTGGATGCAGCAAAGAGAATGGCTTGCTCCCCTCGTAGGTTTTCCAAAATGTATCTACACTGACATTAAGGCAGGCGGCTTCCCTTTGTCTTCTGAAGGGTGAAAAGAATAGTAGGACGTAGCATAACCTAGGCGTGAGGCACGCTAACATGCAAGTATATGGAAGTCAGTGTCTTTTTAAAAGCCTAAAGCTGTCGTCAGCATGCACAATGTTCAGAGACATTCAGGCAGATGTTCCTGCTCAGGCTTGATTGCCTTCGCCAAGGCCCATCAGGGATTGCACTTAGCTAGCTAGAGCCGGCAAAAAAAGACACAGAGTCCCGAGTTATTTTAGCTATGCTCAGTTCCTCCATTAGGTGCAGCTGAAATATTGACGCTGCTTGCTCTATTCACTGCTTTCCTCCATGTATCTTGCATACCTAAGGTCAAGAATTAGTTGTACTAGATTTCTGTGCCAGTGAATAATGGCTTTTGTCTTTCTCCAAGCTGCTCAGCCACAAATCTGGCATTGCCTGATTGATTCCTGTTTGAGCAAAAAGTTTTGACTGGCATATGCTTTTGTCATATCAAGGTTCATTTTCTGGCTGTCTCCTCCTGACGTATGTGCTTATTTTAACCCACTAAATTTCACACTTTGGTTGGTCCATCTTTCTAAACTCATGTTGTACCAAAAAGCATAAAAGCCTGAAGATGTGTTTAAGCAAGAATTCTAAATGTGTTTTTTTTCTCCAATCATTGCATCTGTTTTATATATGTCATTAATTCTCAATACGTTTATTTGTTAAGATCCTCTAAATTTCTTTTACTTGGTGTTTTAATACAGTTAATAATTATGTAGAATGAAAAAACAATAGAAAACATATGTTTTATGAATAACCATATGCCAAGAACCCAACCTGATAATTAGAGCTTTTTTTTAGCATCTGATCTTTGTGCAAACCATAACTCCTGTGTGGGGAAAAATGAGTGGTTTGATTATAATTGTTTCTCTACTTTAGATGATTCTGCCTGAGGTTTGTGTGTGTATGTGTACTCATATCTTGTTTATCTGCCTATCAACAAAGGCGGGTCTTTTATCTTTTATCTGCTCACATTGGATGCCTAGTCACCTGCCTTCTGGGAAGCTAACGTGCTGCGGGCCTTAAAGGTTAAGATTGAGAAAATGATGCCCTTATCTTGATATTTCAGATGTAAAACATGATGAAAAATGTTGACATTTAACAGGTGTACACTATGGTAGGAGAAGGCCGGTCATACTGTCTTAGTAATACCTGAGCAAGCCGAAGACTTACTCTTGCACAATCATGCTTTTGTTTACCTTGTATTTATATTCTTATTATTTACTTAAAATGCAGAGAGAGCCAGACCATTTTTTTTTATTTCCCCATTTTATATGTATATTTCATCATATTTGAGTAAATATACTGCCTGTTTTCTGATCTGCTCTGCATTTAATGTAGGATAATGTACATTTCCAAAGCATCATACACCAGTATCACGCCAGGTGTAACATAAATAGTCTCTTGCTCACTTTACACTTCCTGTAAAAGCCTTCAAACAGCTCAAATTGCGTCCTTACCTATTTTAATAGGCTTTTAACATGAGATGTCCTCAGGAGGTGAGTGTGACAATAGCTAAATACTGAAAGAAAGAAAAACAGAGTAGAAATAATCTGAAATTAAGCAGTGAAAATGCTGTGCAAATGCCATTATATTATATTGAATTTACAATTTGAATCATTACTTTAGAGGTAATTCCCCATCTCCCCCAATGATTTGAGGACGGGAGCAATTAAGTCCTGTTTGAAATTTGTTGATGACACTAAGAAGGAAGGAAAATCTTGGAAACTATGCACAGACTTGCAAGATATAATGCTTATTTTCCATGTCGCATTGAATATTTAGCGAACTGCGTGCCATTATAAGTCACTTCCAGTATCCCTCCTGCCTATTGTCATATCATTCACCTCTCCTGAAAGTGACCTACAATCTGTGCATCTACACGTGGGGAAAGGAGAGACTGCTTTACAGCCATAATTACTCTGCTCCATATTCATGAGAGAGCGCCCAGTGTGAAATGTCAGTGTTTCCCACTATGCTTTGTACTATCCTCAGCCAACTCTAATTGGACGAGCACAGGTAGCCTAAGCAAAGGGGAAGATAGAAGCCAGCTTGGATTGTGGTCAAAGGGGCCTGTGGTTGAATTTTATCACCCCACCACAGTATTAGCATAGAGTCTCACCAGGGCAGGATGGCCAATATTCAGCTACCCTGGGGTAATTAAAAATGTCTTCCGTTTAATTTACACCCGGCTGGTGAAGCATGATATCATTATTGGAATCCATTATAATTCAAGGTTATTATGGGTCTGCTGTGTTTTAGAACAGGCAATCGTAAGATGGTCGAAACCTATTACAGTGCTGTGATACTTAACACTGGTTTATTCCAGCCAAAAGAAAAGGTGCAGTAGTCCTGTGTGCATTATGTCATCCTTTTCACCCCCCGTGGGATGTGACCCAAAACATCGCTACACATCATGAGTTCCAGGGCGCTGACAATTTTGCAGTGACAGCAGTGTTGTGGAGGCACACCTGGCAGAGAGCTTTGCATACCTGCTGTACACTAGCATCTGTTATACGGGCCCGATTAAGTGTGTTTTGATGCAAAAGCGCAGATGCCAGCACATGCATACACACTAACAGAGCACGGAGACAGCTCTGCAGTTGAGCATCGACGCTTCTGTCACTTTGGCAAGTGAAGTGAGGCAGGAAAGGATCGAAAGAGAGAGGGGAGAGGGTTGAGGTATGTGAACACGTGTGGGTGTGGGTGTGCGTTTGTTTACGTGTGTGTGTATGTATGTAAGAGCAGAGGGTAGCAGGTGATTGTCTATTGTTCTACAAATTAGCTGCCAGTCAACCTCCAGCTGGCCTGTGGGTGACACACGTGGGCTGAGTGGCAGGTGCGAGCGCTTCAAGAGCTCTGTAGCTACTCCATGTTGCTTTTGTCAGAAACAAGCAAAATTGAGGTTTTGAACGATAGCAGAGGCGTGGGGGTTGCTTGTGAATAGTCACTTGGCGCCGCACTTGTGTGCACAATGATGCTGTTTTCAAACTAGACTGGTCTGTATTGTTGTCCTCTCACAAGTGGAATCTTGGACAACATCATGAAGGCTTTTAAAGGAGGCGTTGAATTGAATTTCCGACTCTTCCTCGTTAAGTGTTATGTAGCCATTTTTCTTTATTCTCTCCTCCTGTAAAGGATGTTTTAGTCACAAAATCGACTATTAGGCTGCATTTCAACAAACAACAGAATGTGTCAAAAAAACTAAGGCTACATTCTGTTGTGCAGCAGGGGTGCTGGCATAGAGGCTTCCAGCATAAAAAGAATCATCATCTGGCAAAAAAATTGATCATGACTCAGTGTTATTGTACAATTCATGGTCATACAGCAATATGCTGCACTTGCCAATCACATACTGCACCAGATATAATACCTTGTAGCATGTGCAGTGTAGTTAGGTGCTAATTCTGTGCTACCCTTAAAGGCAACAAAAATAAAAAATATATATTGCTGCAGTGGTAACTTCCCAGACTTTTAAAATTCCACCATAAGGAAAATTAACTGTTGCATGTAATAAGTGACTTGACTTTGTGGTTGGCATTTCACCTTCTCATGGATGCTACTTAATATGACCTGTCTTGATGCCCTCCTGACAAGCAACTTCTTGTGGTCTGAAAAATCTTTGCTGTCCACAGTGAATCCACTGTTTATTTACATTTAACCAAACCCATGATCTCTCCCTAATCTTTACCAAAGTGCTTTTGTTGCCTAAACCTAAACACAGGCTGGACAGTGGATGCAAACCCCAGTTCCCTATGTCATAGGCATGCATTTTATACGCCCGCCATCTACTCCAACCACCTCCTAGTGATTCCAATGCCATTAATAAATGCAGCGCTTTACTTATTTATAGAAAATAAATTTTTAAAAATTGTCACCACAACTATAATTGGGAAAGCAGTGTAATAGTATATGAATGTAATTTCTAAGAGACAGGATTGCTTTGGGGTGAGGCTAAGATGGATAGTTGAGTCAACAAGCTTTGACACAGGAGACGGTAGTTCACATCCAATCTCATTCCCACAGTCAACAGTAGTTTTAGTTGCATTAACATGAGATTTTAGACGTTAGACCTGGCAGATCAGAAAAAGCTCATATTAATCATTTCACTAGCTGTCGTACTGGTCGTTCTTTTTGAAGGTACTGACTTGTGGAGGACTTTTTTGTCCTTTGGATGCAGTGGTCGAACAAAATGTTAAAGCTACACCTTTTTTTAGTGCATATGGAAGCAAATGTGCCCTTGTTTGCGTCTGTATGTGCACGTGTATATTATCCATACTCAGGCATGTGAGTGTTCAGATGAGCACAGGCAGCATGAACATATTACTATTGTGATGGTTTCTCATTCCAGCACCATCCCATAAGCAATCATCTCTGTCTCTCACCCACTCAGCCATCACATGTATCACACACACAGCAAAAAAATCCCCGGGCACTTTCTCCCTCAACGAGGTATGATCCATATTTCATATATTGCCTGTAAATCGCTTGGCCAGAACTGTTTTGACGAAGCCCTGGAAGTGGCAGGGGGCAGATTGGCTCTGTGCCTGACTCTTACTGTACCCAGAATACAAACAAGCCATCCACAGAAACTGTAAAATGCTGTATATGAGTATTTTTAGTGTCCATTTTCAAGGTTGAAATGCTCTCTATTACCATTTCTTAGCAATCTAGTGAGTTTATCATCATACTGGCAAACCAGTGTGTATTCATCGGAACCAATTTGCTGGAGTGCATTAAGACAGGGATTAAATGTTGAGAAATGGGAAAAGGCATCACCAGGCTTCATGAAATAGAGCAATCAAATTCCCATTTTGCTGTAAAGTAGTGCCAGTTCCATAAGCCCTCTCCTCCCTCTGTCTTACATCAAATAACACATCCTCTGTACAGTAAGCATTTATAAAGAGAGACTAACGCAGAATTTTTGTAGCGTGTCTGTAGATTGTACTGAATTTATAAAATGCAGAACTATTATGTCAAGTCATCTGAATCGTCTGAGCTTCCCGAATCTTTTAAGTTTGATTCTTCGGTGTCAAAGTTTATCATTCCTTCTCCATTGATGGAGCTACTCGGCTCTGTGTTTGTGCATGTGTGAGCTTTTGTGAGCCTGTGTGTTTATACATGCTGATCCTTTGATCCTGGATCACCTTGAGGACAGTGGTTCAGGCAGCGCCATGTGGGAGACAAAATAGATGTGTACTCATCCCCGCAAAGTCTGCAGAAGGTTAATGTCAAGGGAACAGGGGAAAGCAGGAGTTCAGTTGGGTGAGAGGTTTTGTTGTGTGTCTGTGATTGTGGGATTTGCAAATACCAAAGAGAATTTTCACCTGTGAAGATGAAAGATTTATATTTTCTTTTTTTTTACTGTGTATAAAAGATAGATACAGATTATGGAATATTTCAAAAAATTTTGGGGATTCACTTTCTTTCCAAGACGTAGATAATTAGATTGCTACCACCCTCATATCACTCCATCAATATGAAGTTACAGGAAGCAGTTGGTTAGCTTATCTTAGCTTTGCAAAAATACTGGAAACAGAGAGAAACAGCTAGCCTAGTTCTGTCACAATACTTTGGTTTTTGTACTTAGTACACAAATGAGATGTGTGGTAACTGGTGAGTTTCAAAGGTACTGGTAAGTGAAATTTGTTACCTTTGAGCTAACTTTTTACCTTTGGTTCTAGGCTTAATGTTAAGCAATGCTAAGCTAACCAGCTGCTGGCTTCAACTACATAGGGAACAGCCAGATATGAGTAGTGTATCAAGTGGAAATTGAATAATATGCTTCATTATCCTCCCAAAATATTAAACTGGCTACATAAAACTTATTAAATCAATAAGCGGTTTTACTAAACTTCTTGTAAGAATTGTGTTGATGCTATGTGTGTTTGTTTACAGTAAATAATCTACCAACTTGTTGGTATGTTGTATTATGACAGCAGCAGAAATAAAAAATAACCTGGACATGACAAAAGTACTTCAGTTGAAATATAAAACAGTTATTAACACTGACATGCACTAAGAGATGTGTAACTTGACCAAACTGCAGCAGTGAGTCTGCAGGCAGCAGGAATCAGAAATAATTTCCACAGGCTGAGGAGCACTGAGTCTGCTGTCTGATTCTGGTACATGAATGAATCCTGCGAGCCACAAAGCTCTCAAGTGGTCTCTTCGGCATTTTTTGGCGTACAGGCTGCAGCTCAGTATGTGCAGGAAGTGTCGAGAGCAGTGAGTCTGTACAAGAGTTTGTATCAGCAGTAGCCCAGTCAAGTACAGTATATGGCTTTGTATAGGTTTGTAGTGCTGAACGGTCCCAGCAGCAAAGGTGAGAGGAGGAGAAAGTTTTTGTCTGTGTTGGACTTTAGAGTTGTGAGCATGGCTATTTCCTGGAGGCAGTATGCACCAGTGTAAAGTCGATTTGTATTGAACAATCAAAAATACCAGTAGAAAATATTAGGTTGTTTGGACCAGCACTAGATATGAGAGTGGTATCGATCTTCTCATCTAACTCTCAGCAAGAAAGTGAATAAGTGTATTCCGAAATGTCGAACTAAGATAAGATTTTATTAATTCCCAGAGGGGAAATTCAACAGTATAAGAAACAGCAGGAATAAAAAGCTATTTATAATAATAAATACGACACAATGAATGTAATTTACTTAATTTTCTCAAAGTCTATGTACATTATATACATTACAATACTTAGGCCATATACATGACATGACTTGCATTATGTATTCCTACAAAGAAATCCCTGTACGCTGTAATGCAACCCAAAACAATAATCCTGTTATAAATATAACCTGTGTGAAGGTTTAGTGTTGAGTTTTTGTGTCAATCAACTGCTGATTCAGCTCTGGTGTGTATGTAATGGTGTTGTCTGTGTTTAGTATCTATTGCATGAATATTGTGCTACTTCATTTTTTTTTCTTTCTCTTTTCCTTTTTTTTTCTCATTAGAGTTTATATTTACCTCTGGGACATTTCATTGGATACCTTCAGAGACGTCCCATCACACAAAATGCCACCTGATAATATCACCTTGTCACTTATCTCTGTGTTGGCTAAATGCATGACAGGGTGTAGGCGCAAGGTGTGATATCATGATGATCTGTGTTTTCCAGTAAAATAACTACAGAGCCAGCAGTATATTCATAGGTTTTACTCAAGAATAGTTTCTGTCAAGAATGTCTGCCAGCTTTAAACCTTTTACAAGGTCATTTGAAAGCAGTTATATGAACTGTTTTGTTAATATTACAGTAACAGTTTGTTTTTCCACTGTTTTCCTTTCATATACAGAATGCTGGATGAGAGACTGTAGCAGGGACTGGGCCAAATCAGTACAACCCCATGGAGAACAGTTATCTACTCTTTGGGGGGCCTTTATTTTCACAAGAGCACACTTAGAGCTCTGTTTGATAGTTTCGATGCACAAAAATGGAGATAGCCTCCCTCTTGAGGTAATTTATTCCTTTTTTTGCCAAGGCAGGCCAATCAATTTACATCTGATATTTTTCAAAGTAATATCTATAGGCGAGGCAAGGCCTTGTGCTGAGCTTAGCTGTGTGTCCAAAATGGTGTCTGCTTTTTTCTGCTGATTGACTGTGTGGAAAGTTAGGCCAAAGAATCAGCTATTATGAAAGCGAATGCCAAAAAAAGTTTAGGTGACATCCTATTCTTTGGTTCTTTAATCCCTTATATAGCAGTGGGGCACTCTGTACTTGTTTGCTATCTGGCTGGCAGATGTCATATAGTGCTCATCCTGGAGGCTGCAGCTATTTCACACCAAGGAAGGTTTTTCTTTGTGTGTGTGATAACTTCATTGGTCCCTGTGGGGAAATTTTCCTTTCACTTTCTCCCATGTAGTGAGGAAAGCTTTCCCAGCGCTGCTATAGATTCAGAATCTTAATTGCTCAATGACACTTCAGCAGTGGTAGGGCTTGCCAACATGAGTTGAATCCAGGTTATCCAGCTAGGTGATCTCTCTAACCACAAGGCAGCCATATATTGCTAATAATTGTGTTTTGGCTTGTAGTCTGCCTTTTTTATACAGTAGGCAGGTCTCATTTAGTCATGCTCTAACATTAGGTGGATTCAGTTTACAGACTTCTGATCAGGCTGGAACCAGGCTCTGTTACACCAGCACATTGCTACTTTTTGTCTGAGAAGCCACCTACTTGAGGCATATATGTTGTTCAGTATTTTATCATTGCTTTCATTTCTGTTTAAAGACTACAGGTAGCATAGTAAACTCTCTGAATATCCTCTCCAAAGGCGTTATAAAAATGTAGGCCGCAACTTCAATATCTGATGAATGTTCCTGCATGGAACGCATTTGCAATAAAAGCCTAATCCCTTACACAGATCTTTATTTGTGACAAATAAAAGGTGAGACAGAAATCCGTATGTGTGCAGAATAATTGTCTGCTCTGTAGAAACTAGGTCTTTGGGGATTGTATTGTTCCCGGTACCGCACCCAAGGGAACATGCCGTGATGTGGGTCTTATCTTCACATTTTATACAAAAACAAAAATAAATTTGTGCAGTTTAGTCATTCATTTTTAATGACTCAACCAGTAGCTGGTAGCTGACAACTTGATATGTTAATTCCTGGTATAAATGTTCCAGTCATGTATATGTCTCCTTGTGTGTATACCTTTGGAGGTGTCTTTGTTGGCATTTGCGATTTTTGGTTTGGCTTGGCTCACTTTAGCTCAGCTCGCCCTGAGCTGTTGTCCTCCAATTGAGGTTTCAGGCTTCATTCATAAGTCATACGGGTGTTAGTGCATTTTTAATCTTTCAAACAAACGGCCACGTTTCAATTGCTGCTTGTCAGTTTTGATTTTATGATTCATTCATTATTAAGTGTGTTAGGCTGCAGTGCAGTGCAATGGATGGATTACTGCACTTTAGCCATGGGCGGGGTATGACTCTACTGTATGTGTGTGTGGGAGGAGAGGGCGAACGAGTGCTCGCACATGTGTGCAAGTTTGCATCTCATCAGGGATAACTTTCAACTTTGTCTTGTCATGTCAGAGCAGATGTGAGTTGAACCAAAACATATGCACAGTTTTTGTCTGTTGGTTTTTAAGCAGTCCCACGTCAGACTACATAAAATTTGTATGTTGAAATCATTTCTTGACCTCAGTTTTGGAAACTGAATGATCCAAAATGTCTCCACCATATCACTGATTTGACAAAAAACTTAAGGTCTTCTCATTAGATTTCTTCCAGATGTTGAATTAAGAAACTGGTACTTTCACGTTAAGGAATCAAGTTTGAAGCTCAACATATCACTGATGTTATAAATGTTGTATTAAATACTGTACAATTACTGACCAGACTGCCTTGAAATTTACCCTTGCTCCATAAAAAGGTATCTCAGCAATGATATCACTGAGTAGATCTCTGCTGTTTTTGGTGACCTCATGGTGATCCTGCTTACTTAGTGTATTCATGTTACCTAGAGAATTAAACCTGCAGTGACTGATTTTAACTCAAACTGACATAACTCACATGTTCGCAAACAGTTGTTTATATAAGAGTTTAACTGCTGTTTTTCATTGTCATTTGATAGATTGTGATAGTAAGAATATCAATTATATTATTATATTATATTATCACTTTGAGTACTCCATGAGGTATTGTGTGGCTCTACATTTAGGCCATGAAGGTTAACTTTGCACACTAGATATCTTATTATATAATTAAGATATTGCCATGAAAATGAAATTCCCAAGGGGATAGTAATGACCCTTCTTGTCCTTCTTCTCTCTCCACCCTCAGGATACATTTGACATTTTTATCCCACTACTTAATGATCAGGTTTTAACAGATACAAAGTATGATGCATGTTCCCTCAAATACTCATGTTGCGGTTTGTAACAAACAGTGCAGCCTCCAGGGGACTGCTAGTGGGGCTATAGATTTTGTAAAGTTATTCTCTCTCTCATAGTCTGTTCCCCAAATATGTCTGTGTGTTAGGCATATTTTTAAAAAATCAAGGTTTGATGCTTGTGTTAGAAATGAAGCAGCTCAATGCGTCTGACTTGGAAGTACAAAGGATTAACAGCGGCGGCGCATGTGAACTGCTGAGTAGCAGATAAAAAACAGCTCTCCAAGTACACAGACAAACACACATGCGTATGTGGTTTGGAGAGGAGGCGCGAAGCTGACTTGAAAGGCAGCTTCAAATACTGTTTACTGTATTGCTGTCGATATTGTTGTCGCCGTTCACATGGGAGTGCGTCATGTGTCTCCTGCGCCGGGCTGTGATGCTCCAAATACCCAGTAACGCTCTTTGTCCTCTGCCAATCCTCCTTTAAAGCCAGTCACTTCAAACAAGTAAAAGTTTGGAGCTGTTTGCGCGTGTGTGCGTGGACGTTGAAACATCACACTCCAGCAGTTATTTTAGACTTAATGGAAGAAGCTAAGAACAAACCTAGAGAACACTGAATTAACCTTGAAAGCAGCCCAATGGATTTGCCTTCCTCTTGACAATCATAATGCAGGTGCCACAACAAAAACAAGCTTTTATTTGACTTTAAAGAAAGTCAAGTTTATATAAGATTGACATTTAACCATCAAGTGTGTGTTTTATAAGCATATGTGCTCTCATTCTAAAATGGTGGCAGCTTTAATTGTTAGTAAAACAGAAAAAGTAAACAACAGCCATATTTATTGGGTCCAGCCTCTAAAATATAAGGATTTAGTTATTTTCTCTGTATTATATCATCACAAATTGAATATTGTTGCATTCTGGACTGTTGGTTAGACAGACCTTGGACACTTGGAATTTTCCACAATTTTCTGATGTTATACAGATTCACGGATTCTTTAAAAAAACAAACAAACAAAAAATCCTAATGAAAATGATTGTTGGTTTCAGCCCTGCTAATGACTAATAACTAATGACTAATGACTGAGTTTCACATTCTGCGATTGTACAGTGATCATTGTGTCAGTTTAGATCGCCATTTGAATGTCCTGTTTTGGACTGATACTTTTTAATTATGAATGAGGAGTCGAGGTTAATAGAGTTAAGAGTTTTCATCCTCCTTTCCTCTGTGTCCCCACTCTTCTGTGACATTAAGATGTTTTGCTCTCCATTTGCCAGTGTGCAGGGCAGGCAGAACAGACCTCATCTGTCACAGAGAGACACCACAGAGAAATCAGAATGTAAAACACTAATTAGCCCTGATCCTGACGAGGGTTCATTACCAAGCCAGCGTGAGACTCCACGCTCCCAAGGTTCTTATTGGTTGACTAGTTTGGAGGATAAGACACAGCATTTCAGACTCTAGCATCGGGTGTGGCTCAGCAATAGAGTATCAGGTTGTGTGGTGGCTACAGTATGTGTGTGTGTACTGTACAGGTGGGTTGTTTGCTTATCGGTGAGTGCATGTATGCAAATGAAGGAGCCCAGTTGCCGAGCGGCCGTTGTGGCTTGCATATAGAAAAGCAAGAGCCTACATCTGCAACATAAAAGCCCCTGAATTCCCTGCTGAAAGGTCGAGCACCCCGATGGGTCATTTGAACAAGATTGTGGACCAACTGCTCACTCTCTTATACTGCGCTATAAAGAGAATAACCACTTTCTAGATTGTCCACTTTAGCTAGAGGGAAGGGAGGGTAATGATCAAGGTGACTTATTGCTTTCTTCTTGTCTATACACCAACACGGCACATGTGCCTGTAAAGTGTAGAAAGGAAAAGAAAAGTTGCCCACAGCCAAGTTTATTTTATTCATAAGCTAATCATGGAAATTGATATTAATGGTCATTTAAACCTATTTGTGGTAGAACTGATAATCTTCAATTTTGGAATGCTTTCACTCATTTCCTGTTTATTCTTGACTATAGTGTTCACCAAAGAGAAATAGAGATAAAATTCTCCTAAAGGAGCTATTTATAAGTTATGCTATCACAATGTAGCCAATGTTAGCATTTACAGCTGTTTACTTACCAGTCTAGAAGAAACATTGCGAGTTCAGCATCAAACGTCATTGCTTTACTCTCCAAGAGCTGTCTCCAGCAGTGGAGGGCAAAGCCAATGCTTAGTTTTCCGTACTATAACTTTTCTTCTACAGAAGGTAGCATACTAATCAGTTAGACCCAGCCCAGGTGGCCCGTCTCTTCACTTTCCGATTGCGACTCATGGAAACTTTCAGACTGCCCTGAAGAAGTAACACTGCTCAGAGTGTATTTTACCCTCTTGTGTCATAAACACAACAATGGCTTAAGCTCTTAGTGAGTGACCCATCACTACCACGAAACCTTACAAATAGACCCTCTAAAGCAGTGCAGCTTATTACTCAGCCTTAAGCATCAAGGGCATTTCTGATTAGAATATATGAGTGCTACACTATGCAAAGACAAAAGCCATTTAGATAACTCATGCAATGGCATTGAGATGGAATGCCCTGGATAAAGTTGCAATTAAACTAAAGCATCATATTTTTAGCCGTTCATATTCTAAATTTATAAGACTGTAATTTCATTAGAGAAGCAGACTATTTGCAGGTATTAATTGGAAGGATGGATATGTTCTTAAATTGACAAGATCTCAGCTTCTGATTAAGGTGCAAGCAACAAATTAAAAATGTGCAACCACGGGTTGAAAGATATAAAAATAAAATAGTTTTAATTTGGATGAAATGTCAGAGATGACGTACCTCTTTGTTGGCTTGTCAGCTTCTGTTATGTTTTCTTCATAGAGGATCAGACTCTCAGCATGAGAAAGACTACAACCTGCCCTGAGAGCAGACAAGCAAACAGACTTACAGCACAGCTTTAACTCAAGCAGTGTCTTCAGAGTAAAAATGAAAGAATCCGCTCACCAAAAAGTAGCTGGATGATGAATCTCAGTAAAATTGCATGCAAATTCAATTTTCATTGTGATGGTATATTTAGCCCAGTTAGTTCTCTCATGGTAATATACACTATTTAACAAAGACTGTGGTCTTGTTAAATTTCAATCTGCTCTGCACCACTAGTTCACATTTTACTTAGAGAGTGTTCTACCAAGCCAGCAATTATTTCACATGGAGAAGTACAATGAAGCTATGCTCAAGAAGAATGTGACCATGATAGGTAAAGATGCACAAAACAAAAATAGCTGAAATTCTTTTGTAAAAGACTATTAAATCTGCTGCTCATCTACCATGACAAATGTAATGTTAAAGGCAGCTTCTTGTTTTGAGTGATAGCGTACTACAGTACATAAACACACTATTTTCTGCCAAAGTTAGTTTTGGTTCTTTCACATGAGAGATTTTTGTATTTATGTTTTTCTCTGTGCTTCTCACACTGGTTTGATGTGGGCAGGGCTCAGCTGGAAAAAGCTAATGTCACATACTTCCCGGTAAAATCCAATGACAGTTTGCAGCACAGTCAGTCAGATACTGGAACCACTGTTTACCAAAGAAATAGTCCCCATGAAAACCTGGCAACATGATTTCTGGAAGGCTTTTTCAGTTTCATTGAGGGGAAATTCTCAGAGATATCTGAAAACCTGGGCACATAAAACTAAAACTATGGTGTATGCCTATACACCATAGAGGAAAGTGAGAAATTATGTCTTTTATCATTTGGTGAAATAACCCTTTAAAAGTATGTACTATTTTAAGTAGTATTGCACCACATTCCTTTACAATGGCAGAGATATTTATTCTGTGGCGTGAAAACACTCTGATCCCAACTACTGCCTCCCTTTTACACGGATCAATGGATGTCAGAATGTCCTCTCTCCTCTGTCGTTCATTTGCCCATGAAACATTATCTCTGTGTTCTGTGCTCAAAACAAGCTGAGCAATAATTGCGCCCGCGGGTGTCTCAGATAAGGACTCCTCCTAAATGAAAAAAAAAACAAAAAAAAAACACGAAGGGACATCTTGACAAACGCAAGGAAACGCAGCAAAGCTGGAGCTGTGAAGGGGCTGTGCACAGTGCCTCCTCAAAACTAACAATGAGTCACACATTTGGGAAGTTTGGCCTCACTTTCAGCACATCAGTGGCATCGCTGCACCACTCGATCGTACATGCATCTCTCTTGTCATTTTGGAATATGTCAGTGTAATTCAGAAGGTCAGAAGCAAAATACTGAAAGCTTGTGTCAAATCAAATTATGTTTGGAGACGCAACATGATTAAATTGCAATTTGACTTTGAGTGTTTATTTCTCCTAAGGCCTAGAGACAGTTCCCCACTCAGAAAACTCAAAGATTGACAGAACACTGACTGGAAGCCTTTCTTCTCTGTCATTTCTATTTGAGTGTGGAGAGATTTCACCCTTTTGAAATTCACTAAATCTGTTGCCGTGTGCATAATGCATGGATCCTTTTTTTTTTTTTTTAGTTCAGTGGTTTGGCTTCAATGAGCTTTCAGAACCATCAAAACATAGAGGGAGAGGAGGTCGCATGCTGTTGCGGGGAAAGTGACACCACGTTACCCCGGGCTGGGTTCGAAAATGTGATACCGGGAATACCAGGCTCGCTTAGTAGCACTACTATTATACATCCCTTTCAATTTTTCCCTCACTCTCTCATTTTCTCTCTCCCGTACTTCTCCCTCTCTGCTGTTCGTTCCCCCACTCTCTCTTCCCTCCCTCACACCTCTTCTCCCTGTGACTAAAGGCAGCCCACTCCTCTGCAGTGGCTGCCTGCCTCCCTGATTTGCTCGCTGCTCCGGGAGGATTTGCATAGGCTGGCCCACTTGCCGCCTCTCCCCTCCCCCTTCCCCTCCCCATCGTCTCCCTCCCTTCCTCTGCCCCATCATCTTCGCTTAGTTTCACCTGAGACCTCGTCCTCTCCTCCTAACTCTCTCTCTCTCCTCCTCTCTCTCTCTCTTTTTCTTTCTCCCACTCTCCCCTCCTCGCTAGCCCGACCCCCCCACCCCACCCCCACCCCCTTCTCCCTCACCACCTCCTCCATCTCGCTCCCTCCCAGCAGTTTCTCATTTTCTCATCCGATTCTTTCTCCCTGGCTTTTCTCTTTCTTTATCTGTCTGCAAATCTGTCTCTTTCTCCTGTGGAGTAATACAAAGAGCTATCAGTCTGGGTCTCCCTGGGTTAACAAGCCAGACCACTTCACTTCTCTAGGGACATAAAAAAAGAGAAAAAGAAGAAAGAGCTGGAGAAAGAGGGGGGAAAAAAAAGTCAGACAAATATTGGATCCAAACTTAAAGACGGAGGAGATAAAGCACTAGTGGGGATCTTCACCTTGCGTTGAAATTCTGTAGCCGAACTGTGAGGAAGAAGGGAGTGTGTTACTGCCGAGACGATAGAGAGGCAGAAATCTGACAGTTTGCCCGTGCTGGAGTGTGTGGAGCTCCTCGTCTCTCTGTCGTTCCCTCCCTCCATCTCTCCCTCCTCCTCGGTCTCATAGCCGAGGCTGTGTATTATCTGTGGCTTGACAGAGCGGAGCTGTGCAGAGCAGAACGAGGCAGAGCGCGCGGACAGAAGGCTGCGGCGCAGGTTGTTCCCTGTCCTGTCATTCACTCTGTGCCTGCAGGTGAAGAGAGGCGCACAGGGACGTATTCCAGGTGTCTCCCGCGAAAGCGTGCGTGCACAGTCTCGCGGGTTGCTTGCATGCGCGCACACACAAGCAGGCTACATGGTCATCAAAGGAAAAGCCACAGGGTGATCCTGCCGAGAACAGAAAGTAAAGACATATTGGATTCTGGTTCAAAGAGCCAGCAAGCAAACGAAGAACAGCGGGATATCTGCTGCCTTCCAACGAGTGGAGTCCAAGAGACAAGCCTGAGCTGCATTTTGTTTGGAGGGAACTGCTGGATCTTACATTAACAAGGAGCTTGTGTTCATTTCTCTCTGCTATGGAGTTTGCTGCTGTATCCTGGCTACGGGAAGGTCACTTTTTCTGAGATCCTTGCACATCTGCTTTACTCTCTTTTAAATATCCAGTAGGGGGGGGGCGTGAACCATGCTCCCCAAAAGAAAGCCCCAAGAGGGCCAGCTGTTTTGGATGTTGCCTCTGGCAGTGGGATGGATGGTGCTGGGCTCTGCTTGGGGCTCCTCCTCATCTTCAGACCTCCATCTCCTTTCCCCCTCCCCCCGGGGCCCCCCTGCCCCCTGCCTTGCCCCGGCCTGATCACCTGCAGGGCCCTCAGGGGCCCAGGCACCACCAGCCACCTGTGTCCATATACCGCTCCCCGGCCTCACTACGAGCCGGCCACGGTGAGTCCTGTCACCACCTTTCGCCTCCTGCTCTTTGCTCTCCCTCCTCTCTGTCTTTCCCTGCTTCTGTCCATTTATCATCATGACTGATCAGAGTCAAAGGGAGCCATCTGTAGCCACCTCTCTATCATTTTCTTCTCTCTGTAACTGACTCACTCACTTCCTCCCTCCCACTGTCCCTCTGTCTTTGTCTTTCTTTCTCGCTCTCACTCTTCCCTCCACCACAGCACGAAGCGCTAACGATAGTTGACAGCAGCTCTGCATCATGGATCTGTATATCGTTTATGAGATTATAGGTTTAATTGTCAGTGAAAGGCACTGACAAGCAAAACACCCACAGTGACTCTATCAACTGAGGAGCAAGCAGCAACTCTGAATTACCATGATCCCACTGTGTAACTGGTGATTGATGAGCGAAGAACTGGACGATGGTTTTCCTCATCTTTTAATAAGAGTCCTACTATTCTCCGCTTTTGTCAAGGGGGTTGTCCTCTTACGTGTTAGGTCTCTGTTAGACAAAATGCACTGTGACATCTGGCTTTTTGAAGTTGACTTAAAATTTAACAACTCTGTTTAAAAATGTCCATGTAGGATTTCACGCATCTGTTATCTCTTCTAACAGCAGCACAAGCTTTTCTTCTCTGCAACTGAATGTACACACCCAGGAGGGAGAATTAGCACCGGTGGTCAAATGCATTTCTCAATATTGACTTTTGTTTTATAGATACTTAATGTGATCTATTTGCACCATTAGCTGCTACACAGACATCAGTTGAATCTTCAGTTTCTCTGAACGTACATGCTTTATTGTATTACCATGGCATCATAAGGTGGCTTTTATTTGAAGAATTTATTTATCCTATTTTTTGTTTGTCTGTTTTGTCAGTTTTTTTTTTTACTCTTGTGCAGTAATTACTGGTCCTTTCATGAACGACTACACTGTAAATAGAGAATAAGAAGTTAATCATGTATAGAAGTATGTAGATATTAAGTGATGAGGTCTAACCGTGTCAATATATGTATTTGAAATTGGAGTAAAGAGCCCAGATTCACCAAGATTACACTCAAAGGTGGTGCAGCATTTAAAACACAGTTATTTTTACTTTTTTTTTTTTATTTGTATGTTGTCATTATGATAAAAAGTGACAGCAAAATCATTTTTAACAAAATTGAATTATCAACAGAATACCGCATGGTAACTGTCTTGACCTTGCAAGATGCTGGATTATCATATTGTTACCGTTATCAAACTGCTGGGTTATAATGTTTAGATAGAAATACCACTGAAGTATTTTTTTAACGTAATGCAAAAGATGCCTTAAAAAGAAAAATAAGAGGCCTAATTCAAGAGGGCTCTCTAAATTCTGCATTTGTAGCAATTGGGACAATCCAGTCTGTGCCTTTGTGTCATACCAGATCAATCAGTCCCTGCAGGGGGATCGAATCTGTTTGAAAAATAAATTTGAGCCAGGTCTATGCTTGACTCCTTTTAACACACCGAGGGCTCATTTTTAGCACGTTGAGGGCTATTGGAGCAGATGAGCCTGACAGGCAGAGAGGGAGGGAGAGAGAGAGAGGATCTGCATTACTAATGTGGAATGTGCAAACCATACAAAGTATGAGAGTCTGGGCAGGGACTGGGTGGCAGCCATTTAAAAGAGCCGCAGGTATGATGCTCGTTCCTGTGCATCAGGCTACACAATGATTGATTTACACTGCTCTCAATTTCTTTTTTTTTATCCTGAACTTAAAATTTTCATTACAGTTGAAGGTGCAACATTAGGAAGTTACTGTACTTTATGTTTGTCTGACTGTTTGCCACACCAATAGCATTACTTCTATTCATTTGAATCATCATACCTAACTGATTTTAAACATTTGTTTTTACATATGGATTCTAGTTTGTGGATGAAATAGTTTCTTGCCCAAACTACATTTTATCCACATGCTATAAGCATTAGAAGCTCCTGTTATCAGCCACATTATTGAATGCATCATAAGTCACAGAGGTTTATAACTGTATATTAGTTGGTTGGGATTGGTTCTGGTTGACTTTTGTGTAAATTTGCATGCAGAATGTGGTGACTCAGTACAGAGCGAGATAAGAGAGAGGATAAAATCAGGAGATTAGGAAGCTTGTTACTGTGCATACGTGTGTGTGTCTGTGTTAGTGTGTGTGTCTATGTGCGTGTTTGTGTTTGTGCCATGCCTATTTACAATTCAGCTGCAACAGACTGACCCTGGTTATTGGCGTGATTGTAATTACAGATTCAGAGGAGACCTTGGAAGAAAACATACAGACACAACAAATACATGATACAATTTAACTACTATATTCTCACATACTGCACAGTATGTGCACAGACACCTCAACACTAGCATGATGTGATACATGTGTACATATTTTATGCATACATTCACACACACACACACACACACACACAGAACACACCCCGAGGAGTTATGCCCTCTGCGTATGTAAACTCTTAATTAGAGCCAGTGACTAGGAGTGATCATCTCTGTCAGGGCAAAACAGTGCAGAGGTATTCATAAATAAGGGAGTATGTTCAGGGTGCCATAGGCATGAATATCCAATAACAATTGTTTTGCTTTCATTTGTTTATGTATACCACACTGAAAAAACACTCTCAATAGGCATTAATCCGTAGTTATTCTCAGGAAGAATTTGAACAGTAATAAGTTACTGAGAGCATAATGTTTTATTTCATTAGACACTATTTCCATAAGTTCTTAGATACTAGAAGATGTTTGGTTCTTTCTTCTTCTTCTTTTTGGCTTTCACCTCCAAATTCTCTGGTGATTTCTCCATCTTACCAGAAGTGTCAGTGTATATGTAGGATGTGTACTTTTAGTTGTGTGTTTATGAACTGAACTGACACAAACCGCATTTATTTTATATTGCATATATATTCCCAGTAGCAGCTTGAAGTCAATGTTAAGATGCAAACAACTGACCTACTGTATCAATTATTCAGTATTTAAGTTAGACAAAAATATCTCTGCTATATTGCTTAGACCATAACGTGCTATGTATTAATTCACTTACAATATTTCCTTAATATATTATTATCTGCTGCTTTAGCGAACATATATATGAATAATCAAAAAGTTTATTGGTCAAATTCAGATCATGTGAATTCTGTTTAATGTAATACCATACATTGGTATATATGGACACAGGGAGCACTGCAAGTGATAGTAAAAGCATCAATGCTTCGCTATAAATTGAGTAGACATTGTTTAAAGTGAATAGGTCAGCAAATAACAACCTGTGAGTGGTTTGACCTGCTTTGAAAGCTTTGCCCTTAACGCAAGAGCTAAAAGAAAGTGTGTGCGGTTGCCTCTGTGCGTATACATGTGTGGCAATCGTTTGATGCAGGATCACCTTGTGGGGGTGGCTTCCAGAAACACCATCTTCCACATAGAGGTCAGTGGACTAGCACTGTACTGTAAGTCTTGAGAAGGGTGAAATGGAGGGAGGAAGGGAGGCTGAGATAGCGTCGTATTTTCCTCTGAAATTAGCTTGGCTCTGTGATTTGAATAAAGGCTGCATCAAATCCTTCTTTTCTTTCACAAATTATCAAAAGTTGACATTTTAGTTTTGGGGTACTGTTTTTCTTCCTCGGGCTGCTGCCAACAAGGAAAGAGTGGCAGCATTGGCACTGGTTAACTGAAGAATAGCTTTCTTGCTACTGGAAGAAGCGGGTGAACAGAGTCTAATGCAAAAGATTCTATTGAAACTTTGGATCAAAGAGTGTATTCAAAAGCCGTTGTGATAATATTTCTATAAATATATTATATTACTCACTTCAGGTGTCTCATGTAGAATGGGAGCTCTACTTCACTATCAGTAAGTGCACTGAAGACATGTTGACATATTTATGTTGTAG
This sequence comes from Lates japonicus, assembly GCA_033238685.1. Lineage (NCBI taxonomy): Eukaryota > Metazoa > Chordata > Actinopteri > Centropomidae > Lates > Lates japonicus. Next base: position 2,080,134 of record BRZM01000038.1, on the reverse strand, counting down.
CTATATTCTCTCTGTTCCGTTCGGTTTTGTTTTAGATGTTTGGCCATGTGGTGGAACAGCTGTCTGTTAGTTGGTCAGTCACTTGGTTGGTTGGTTGGTTTTGTTGGTTGGTTGGTCAGATTCAGTCGGTCACTACTCGGTCAGACTAAAAATCTCAACAACTGTTGAATATGTATATGGAATTGAGTGCAGACAATCTTAAAATGGATCAGAATGACTTTGGTTAAACTGACTAACCTGTCATCTAACACCATCATCAGGTCACAATTTCAGTTTGCAAATCTAATGACATGTTCCTCAGGTGTACTTTGTTTTAGTGCTAAATAGCAAATGTTAGCATTCTAATGTGCCAAACAAATATGGTAATCATGACATTTACCTGCTAAAAATCATATTAGCATTGTCATTTGTGGCGTTTCACCATCTAACATTAGCTTCTGTCTAAAGCCCCATTGCCCAAATGCGAAATCACAAGTCTTCATGACTGTAAATTGTCAGATTAGTTTCTCCTTGCCTTTTCTATTAATTTCACCCCTGTGAGTTGTCCCATTGAAACAGAGTTAAAAATGTAAACCATTAGCCACAGGTGACTGCACTAAACCTCTCTGGCTCTCATGGTAACATGATTCCGGTAAAAAATGCTAACCATGACATTGTCGCTATTACCCCAGAGTATGCAAAGGGCAATAGTTGAATTATTTTCATATTATTGTGGCAAGGGCAAAGAAATAACCGCAAATACCAAATGGCGGCGCTTGTTTTCCCTCTCAGTTGGTTCAGTAACGTGGTTATAGGCATGGCAACATACTAGAATAGTTGCCTTTGTCACAGCTAGAATTTTGAAAAATGTGTTGACCCCTCAGTCTCCTGTAAAATGTATATTAGTCCGAGTGCGGAGGCTGCATAATAACTCCCGCATGTAGCACATATATGAATTATTCCACATGAACACGGGAGCATTGTCGCTTTGTTGCTGTCTACCTTGATGAGAATTAATGGTTGCGTGTGTGAGAATGTGTGTGTGTGTAGGCATAATACAGGACATTGGTGAACTTAAATATTGCTAGCAATTCATTATAAGTGCTGCTAAAAAACAGAGAATGAAGAACAAGGGAGTTAGATGGTTGAGGGATAGAGGAGAGGAATAGGATATTCCTGTGGACTTACTGTTTTTCACCATCTCTCAAAGACACAGCAAGCTGGATTCTCATTTGAAAACTTCCTCTTCATCTTGCTCCTCTTTTCTCGACTCCTCACCGAGTTTTTTCACTTTTCTTGCTGCTCCCTGCTTATGCTCAGGACAGCAAATCAATAAGAAGAGCAGTTTTAGGAGCTTAATTATGTGGTTATTTTAGTTTTTTGCCATCTCTGCCCCTCTTTTTGCCCTCACAAGCCTGGGCATTTTATCTTAGTGAAGACAGGGCCGTTTTTCAGGCCTGCCAGAGAGGAGGGAAAGAAGGTGAGGAGGAGAGGAGAGGAAAGGAAAGGAAAGGAAAGGAAAGTGGAAGCAGGGGAGAGAATGAAATAAAACAAAGGTGCAAAAACAAAGTTGAAAGCGTTAATGAGGTGACAGTGACATCGCAGTGGCTCCTCTCCTGCATTTTCCCTCTCATCCTGACCTTTATCTCACTTTTATGCCTGCTCAGCTCACAGCCTCACTTTTTACCTTCCACTCTTTTCTCTCCCTGACTTTCTCTCTTTGCTCATAGTTCTTTCCTTTCACAACATATAGATAAACATCTTTTTTTTCCTCCAAAACTCTTTGCTTCACTGTATTTTTTTCCCCCTAAATCTGCTTGCTCTGCAAATTAACCAGGAAAATCTGTCCTCGCAAACTCATCCTCCAGAAACTCAGTGCTTGCTTTTTTCCCCCCTGCTCGGTCACTCCAGCCTTGGGTTATTAATTATATTTATGCTCTCTAACTCTACTAATTATGGCTATGGCTCCGACAGGAAGTAGTTGAAGACATTTCATAATTATCCATCAAATGATTATTCGTTTGAACAAACCCCCACTGATTGGAGCTCCATCCTTGATGCAAATGAATAATCGGATGAGCATAACTTGAACCAAGCCTATAGATATTTAATATTTCATCCTTTTTTATATGTCTCTTAATATTCAGTCATTTTTGAATTAATTCATTTCTTTTTTGCAAGGACTTTATCTGTGTGGATGTAGAAAAGTACTTACACTTTCTAGTGTTGATCCCAAAGCCAATTAGTTTGAATGGCTGTGCCCCTTGTGTCATGTCTGTCTCCATGGAGACAGTGACAGAGCCTCCAGAGATTAGACAGTACAAGGATTTCCAGCAGAGGTCATGAGACATGGTGGATGTGAACCACGATGACATCATATATATTAGGTTGCTCGCCAGCTCCGTGTTGAGCTCATTATGGTCTCCATCAAACAAACAGCTTTCAGATACTCCATTTTCTCATTCAGACCCGGCACTCACCATGTGACACCAGAAGACTGAATCGGTCACCTGGGCCCCGCTCTCTTCGTTGAAGTCAGTGGGATATTATTACACATATTTGAACTGAAGACTGTGACCTTGAGGGGACCAGATTAATGATTTATATAGAGTGTAGAAAGGGCCTCCCACCCTCACACTCACACCTCCCCTCAGGATATGTCTCTTGGCAGTGATTAGCACTTCAGTGATTGATTTTGGATTCTCTGAGAAAGGCTGTTGGTGCTATTGACAACAAGATGGAGTACTTTTATAGACAGTGAATTGTAATGTCAGCTATTTTCAAATTCACCTTAGGGTTAATGGGCTGTCTTAACACTTTATAGGTATAGAGGGGTTGCCAAAGTAGAAATTAAGTATTTTAAAAGAAATAAAATTAATGTTTTTTTTCAATATGAGGTTACCTAAGTAGTAATTAACCTAAATTTGCCCTGTGTTTGCATGTATAAAGCGCTGGATGACTAAATGAATGTGCTCTGTGTTTTTGTAAGCTTAGACAGTAGCACCATGTCAAAGGTGATTTTTGTTATTGCTCAGCACTCCAGAGCTGAGGCCGAGCATCTAGACAAACATGTTTTTGCAGACACATACGCAACCAACAGATAATTCATCCCCTGATAAATATGTTTACAGCCAAGCAAATATAATATTTGTAATCCCCTCCATCTCGCCCTGCAAGGACTGGATAAATATCTCTTGCTCCGCCAGGTTTCCAATGCAGTATTTCTCTTTCATTGTGGTTTATCATGGCAGAAGAGAGAGAGAGAAAATTGCAGAGGGAGAACGAAGCATAGTGGTGTAAAGAGTGAATAAGCAACACAGAGATAGAGAACTATTTAGGAAGAAAGAGAGATAGCAGAGGTGGCAGATAAAGTGGGAGGGAGATGGAGAGAGTGTACACGTGCAAAAGAAAAAGAGGTGCAGCAGAGAGGCAGGCAGAGAAAGAGAGATTGGGATAGCCTCTCCAACCCACTCTAGTCCAGGCTAAAGTAGCTAATGGGCTTGCCCAGACGCACTGAGTGGATATTGCGTTGGGACTTCCTGCAGTCCCTTAGCAAACAGACAGCCAGGGTTGGCTAAGAGGCTTGCTGGCCAGCCGGAAACATGATATCATCTTGCTAGCACCACTAATATGGACACACCGCCAGCCAGAAAGAGAGACAGACAGATAGGCAGGCAGGCAAGGCGAGCCGGCATGGACCCAATTTTGACACAGTCTATGAAGGAACACCTGTCGGGAGAATTGATTGGGCAGGCTGACGGGTCAATGAAGGTGTTTCGACATGCATGTGCTGTGTCCTGACACTCACAGCCTGTATAATAACTTGTAGGAGGACGGGTACACGTCTGAAGAACGACAGACCAGTAGCAGAAAACACACTTGTGTGTCCACGCATCACACAGGAAACATAAGATACAAAGGCATGAGGGAGACGCTTTTTCCCCATTCCGACATCCTTCCCTCCTCTTTTAGAATGAGTCATACCGCTTGTGCTGCTGTGGAGGACATTGGATTCACGGTCATGGGCACTGTTTAGACATTGAAAACATCAGTGAAACCTAAACTTTTGTTCCTGTTTTCTACTAATGGTTGTGCGTATAGAGGCATCATTGAAGACCCAATTCCTCTCATTTTGTGCACATAAAACAATTCTAGATTGGTAATGCAGGAAATTAAAGGAAAACACTGGAGGACACACTTCTGCAGTAGACATCTATTCATGTCATGCTACGTGTTACGTGCCTCCACTCTACCAGAAAGCTCAAAAATTAAACAGTAGAAACAGCCAGTGTCTTGGGGGCTATGCATAACCACAATGTCCCTGTTTTGAGTCCAGATGGGGATCCTTGTAGCATGTCACCCCTCTTTAATCACCATACTGGCTGATTAAAAACACCAGCTACTGATGCTCAATTAATTATGTAATCTTGTCACATCCTCCTAATTGTTTTCACATTAAAAAAAGTTGAGAGAAACACGCAGATTTACATGATATTTTGCCAAAATTTTGAGAAATTTGCTTAAAACTCGCATTTACAAAAATGTGTTAAAGTCATATACTGACACCATTAGGGAGGGCATGCGCATGCGGCAAATCTTTGCCACCCAGCTGCACTTCCTCAGTACACAGCGCTCCTCCCCACTGCACACATCCCAAACACAACACTAGGACTCCCTTGGGAATCATTAGCACTCTCTGATGGGCAATATTGTGCCATGGTCAGTCACAAGTTTAAGAGTGGGTCAGAGGGCATGAGTGTTTTTCTCCCCCCTCCTTGACCTGTTGTTTATTGTACAGCAAACTGCATCAGCATATCTGCCTCTCTCTATGTGTAAAGCTTAGAATCATAAGTAGTGCTTTGTGTGTTCACAGTAAGCAATACATGTTTTTATTTTGCTGCAATCCTGAGTGTAAAATAAACTGGCAGAATTAACATAAAAAGATACGAGAAGGTAAGAGAGATAGGAAAAAGGAGGCAGACCTCTCCTTTACTGGAGTCTTACATAACCGTTTGAGACTTTAAAGCAAGCCTTAACCTGTGATTCATCCTGTTTTACAGGGCACTTAGTGGATATGGATAATTCATATGGATCCCAAAAGCCCCCCAGGGCACTGTAGATGTAAACAATATATGTCCCATATTTGTCAGAATGAAGAGAGCAAGGAGCAATTCAGCCTCAGTAGCAGGATGAAACTGCAAGCGCGCCGCCTGAGCAAGATTGATTAGATGCTCATTACTCCACACGCGCCTGTGTCAGTGTGTGTGGGGGTGGGAGTGGGTGTTTCCTTGATTTGATTTATCAAGTGCTCAAAAGCAGGCCGAAGGATTAATCACAGCAATGATACCATGCCAAGCTATTATCTACATTGCTTTATCTGAAGATGCTGACTCTAACTTGATCCTGACTGTGTGTATCTATGTGTGTGTGTGTGTGTGTATGTGTGTGTGTGTGTGTGTGACTGTACCTCTGCTTATAAGAAGCAGTTTGAATTGAAGAGATTATTATGGTTCATGTGTCATGCTCGTCTTCATGTCTGTCTGTTTTTTGTTTGTAATGTGCTGGTACTACTTTCTTATGAAGATCATATTGAATTGTAGACAAAAGAGATGCCTTATTTCTAATACAGTATATACATGTGTATGCTTGTGCCTGTAATCTGCTTACAAGATTCGGGTTGAAGTGTGCATCCATGAATAAAGGTCTTTTGTGAGGTCTATACTCTAGATGTAAACAAAGACACTGCTGCTGGTGCTACTGTATCTGCACCAGGAGATGAGTCACCCCTCTTCTACCTTTCTCCTCTCTTCTCCATCACTCATATAAAATCACTCAACTCTATTCTCAGTTCTGTGAACTTGAAGATACTACGACACACACACACACACACACACACACACACACACAGAGAGAGAGAGAGAGACACATGCAAAAACTCCCTCCCCACTCTCTTTCTCCCTCCCTCTTTCCCTCTAATTGATTTTCTCCTCTCTATAGCTGTCCTCTAGCCACCACATTTGATCCTTATTCCACTCTTACCTCTGCCTGCCCTTATCAGTGCTGACTGTAAACTAAACAGATTTCTCCAACAAAAGGCTTGCTTTTCCATTCTTTCAGCATTGCAAAATCAATCTATTTATCTGTCTCATTACTCATAACTATCTCCCCTGCTATATATCTTGCTGCCATAAATTCTCAAATAAAAGCTGGCATTCAGTAGCTGAGCCTCTCATAATAGTGGATGGCACAAACAAATAAAGTTAATAAAGGTCAGCTAAAAATATGGACAGGGAGTGGAATTCTCTACTAAGCACATGGTAAATTTATTATGATGTAAAATTCCAAACAGTAATTTCATAGTGCAACAGTATAGTCCTGTCATTTACCAGAACAATTTTCTTCAGATATTTAACATGAAAAGCCTCACATGCCCTTTGGTCTGCCAGAAGGCATTTAATATTAGCAGTATCAGTGATAAAAAAAAAAAATGTGTAAATGCCTTAAAATCAGTAGTGAATGACAATAAAGAAAGTTGGCAGCAGAGTGATGAGCATGATGTGTTATCTGTTGTTCTACTGATTACTTGTACTAATTATTAAGACTATCCCAGGTAATAGGGGGAGGGAGTTTTGAGTTTGCAACAAACAGCATCAACAGCAAATTAACAGAACAAAAAAAATCTGAAAAAAGAATAAAATCAGAAAACGGGGACAAATCGTACTACAATATGATACATTTATACTGAAAAAGTAGGGCGGAATTGGAAATACAGGTCTGACTTTAATATAAGCTGTGTTCAAATACATAAAGACCTGGTTTTCTCTGCACTGTGGTTTTCAGTCCTAGGATTTTATGCTAATCCATTCTAAATACTCAAAGGCTAAGTGATAATTACATAAAATATGATTAAAAAATCATGGTATCTAGCTATCTATGTTGCTATCCACCTACCTTGCAATTGGCTACCTAGGTGTCCAGGTATCAAGGCAGCTGCCAATGAAAAAACTGCATTGTGTTTCTGTATTTCAAACCCTGTTCATTTCAGGTTCTTTTTCTCCATTGATGTGACTTACATGAAAAGGACTTGGCCTTAGAATAGGCAGCATACAGTACAGATTACATCTTTGAATGCAACAGAGAGAGACAGGCTTATCCTGATACAGTATCACTCTCCCAGATCCATAGGCATGAGCATGCGGCCACGTGTCGCCTGAATGGAATTCAACACTGATGCCCACGCATGATTTGTCACCGATGTTAATTCCACAAACCAACATCCCAAGCCATTCATTTTCATAAATAGCCCGCGTTCCGTTTTTATCTCTATCCCTTGTCTATCCATGGTGTTGTCTTTTCCTCTTTATCTCTTGGTTAATTCTCTTGTTTTATCTCTGCTTTTCTTTCTATCCAGCCCTCTGTCCAAGCTGTCTCCCACTCTCTCTTTCTCCCTCTCTCTCTCTCTCTCTCTCCCTTTCTCTCTCTCTCTCTCCTTTATACTCTCATGCCAAGTTGCAGGCTCGGGCTACGTTGAGCCGCATTCGTGACAGCGTCTGAGCGAATTAACGCAGTGCTGCCACTGTGTGCAGACATCTAGGACACACAGCAGAGGAAAAAAAAAAAGGCAAAAAAAAATATATATATATATATTCAGCCCCCGTTCTGTCTATCTGGCCAAGCCGGAGCAGGGCTTATCAGGCTATACTAGAGGAGAGGAAAGAGAAGCGGATATTCACCCCGTTCCAATGCCATAGTGTACATATCAGTGCCAGTCCAGACAACATAGTCGCAGTTTTCAAATGTCAAATGCTTATGTGTGTGTGTGTGTGTGTGTGTGTGTGTGTGTGTGCGTGAGTTTAGAGCTAGAATAACTTATGCAGCTGAGTGAATTAATGTTTGAGCTGACCTTAATGTTCTCAGTGTAGAAGGCTGCTCTGCTTCACTAACGTACAGAAAGCAAAATATGTCTTCTCTAACACCAGGACAAACAGTGGCTCCAAACACAATAACTGACTGTGATATATGGTCCTGTATGACACCCCACTGAAAGAGTATTTCTACCTTTTTCATGTGCACACTCTAACATAGCATCCATCGTTTTTAGCTGTTCATCATCACCAATTAGGATTTGTTAGAAAAGTGCAGTCGCAATGAGTCAGACATTAATAGACAACACATGCTCTAACTTCATTACCTTCCTCTTTAGGATCCATTTAGTTATTGTTACTGGTTCTGGGCAGTGATCCTTAGTGAAAAAACAAACATCTTATCTAACCTTTAGCGGTAGAACTGGTGTAATTGATGAGCGAACAGAGGTGATTATTGGAGCTGGCATTGACCACAGAATGCAGAATCGATACTGAAGTGCTGTATTGATCCTTATGGTGGTGGTTGATGAAGTGAAGAGGCTCATTGTGCCAACTGGGAGATGAGCACAGGACGAAGATTCAGTGAGCAGATGGGTTTTTATTGAGGGGTTAAGACTGTTGTCCAGCTGGCTTTGTTAAAGTTCAGACCTTTGGTGTTGGTCTGGCTTAACATTATGGCCCAGATCCCTGTCTGGAATTATGGTATTGACCTTTGTGTGAGCATGTGCTAATGTAGTGTGTCTTACTTGTAAGGACTTTTTGTGGTATGACTGTTGTTCTGTCTGAATCTTACAACACAAATATAAGTGTGTATGTGTAGCTCTTGCAGCAGCCTCTTACAAATGGAAAACGTGGCACTCTGCAGATGATGAAACAAGCCCATAATGTCAGTACTGATGGCTATAATATTTCAAAATTTAAAAGGAAGGCCAACCAGAGAAATGAGCGTGCGTGTGCCGAATTTTAAATCACATGCTTTTTAACCGACCAAACTTGGCGAGTCTGGTTACGTCTGGTTTCCAGAAGGCTGTCGACTAGATGGGAGCTGGCAGGTATGGTGCTTTGCAGCCCACTCTCCTGTCTCATGGAATACCGTCGCTCCTCGGTCTCAAACTGCCTCCAACTGTGTGTGTCCACATGTATACTGTATGTGTCTGTACGCGTGTGTCCTGCGCGTGCGCGTTTTCGCTGTGCTGCGTAGCCGTGGTATCGCCAGGAGTGATTCTCCTGCCATGTGGAATGCACCCCAGCATGGATCCACTTCAAAGCCTCCCAGAGGCACACAGACTCAGGCAGTATGGATGCGCCCTTAAAAAAATGTTTTACACATATAGACATGTTCATATGCACCCTCCCCTACTTGCTCAACACTCACACGTGCATTGAAGACAAAGAGGGACTTTTGTGCATTCAGTGATATTTAGACAATACACTCATATAAACCTCAGTGCCAAAGCAAAGTAGAGGTCGTAACCCATATCTCTGTACTGACATTGATTTGGGAAATGAGCGCAAACAAGTCATGGGGTCTATTGTGGAGTGAGTATTTTCCAACAGAATAAGCCTGTATAAAGCGCCAGCCAGGGCACGAGGGTGCTTATTTATTCTGATCCTGTCGAGGATTCATCAGAAACCATAACATCACAGGCAAATAAAAAATAGAATCAAAAAAGAGATAAGAGGCTATTGATTAGAACTGTCATTTAGCTCTCACAAGAAAACAGCAAATACATTTTATACACTGGACACATCCCACACTAAGAGAAGTAAGCTTTACTAATCAGTCAGGAGACATCAACGCCGCGCAGCCTGCCACTTTGATGCTACACACAACTGAAGTGCGTGGGTGAGTAAATTGACGAGTATATACAGTATTTGTGTATTTGTGTGGGGATGTACCGTATGTGTCTGTGTTTTTGGTTCAAGCTGAAGGATGCATCAAAGCAACGCGCATTACCCCAGGCATGGCCCTTTGGTTTCCAGTTGTGGCACAAACAACCTTTCAGAGGTGCACAAATAAAGAAGTAGTTTATGTACAGTATTCACAGTAAAGATACTCCCACATCATTTGTGCCCTAGATTCATGCATAGCTCTTAATGAGAAGTGGCATACACTGTAGTAGACGGCAAGAGTTTGTTGCTTTAACCCTGCATATAGTGAAGGGAGACAGCTAAATGAAAAGTAACAAAGCACACACAAAATAAAACATTTCATGGTGTAGGACTCACAAAATGCACCAGTCTTTGAGATAACAGGACATCCCCCATTTCCTTGGTTTTTGGATTCTCTGTTAGCAGCCTTGCATCGTCAGAAATGTTTTGATGAGATATGAGTCAGAGAGAAGAGAAATAAGGAGAATGGACAGACGATATTCCAGCCAAAACCATCAGACTCAAATCTCAAAGGAGCCGTTTCACCCTGTGTGCCTTTCCATGTACTGGTGCACCCACACATCACCGCAGCATATGAGTTGCCACCACGTGATGCAATTACCCATTACACTGGATTCAGATTCAACTGGTATCTCCATTATTAGTTGTGATGGTGCCAATGGACTACAGGCAACTCCAGCTGTAGTTAGAGCCTATGGAGCAGGAGGGTTAAGAGCCCACTTTGCCCTTGACGGCAGCCTCAAAATGAGTGAGACATCTGAATTTAAAGTCCATGTCTGCAGAAGCCGTGACTCTATTAACTCCATGCCTGTGGGAAGAAGGGAGAGGAGCATCAAAGAACTTTAATTATCCTGCCCTGAAATGGGAGAGACAAAGGATAACGAGGCAGAAAGAAACATATACAGCAAGAGATGGAGAAAGAGACACCCACCATGGGTAAAGAGGCAAGTGTGTATGGATTATCTGTCATAATATTACTAACGCTTTGATTCTCTTTGGCCTTTTTTTTTTTTTTTTTTTTTTGCTTTGAAGGTTTTAAATTGCTCTTTGCTTATTATCTGCCGCTTGATTGATTGTGAGCCCCACATGCCATCAGGAAGAATGCAGATCTAGTTGCATTATTATTTTATCATTTGGTCCTCACCCTAGATAGAAATGCACCACAAAACCAGGAATATACTGGCAGCCAATAATGACTTGACTGAGCGACAAACCGGTAGACAGAAAAGTAGACAAAGTAAGTGGCGGATAAGTGCATCGAGATAGAGCAAATAATCAAACTCAAGGGCACGGAAAGACTGAGAAAAGAGGGAGAATTTTAGGAGGTGGATTGTAATGATCCCTGTAGAAACAACAAAGAAAAAGGTGCTACATTTTCCTCTCTTTTCCTTTAGTGGGCCAGCAAAGAGCGAGTAGGGATGACATTCAGACAAAGTGGTGGAGTGGAGGTATTCTGTTGTCAAGCAAAAGGTCAGGAGAGGAGATGGCTCTATAATAAGGACATAATTATTAGTAGAGAGTTAGTTTAACACGCACACACATGCCATACAAAGGTAGGGGATAGGCCTGTTGTAGCTAGAGGGGAATTGAATACTGAGGAACTGTGAGCCACTGGAGAGAAATGTGTAAAGTCTTGACAAAGATTGTTTGCCTTTATATCACAAATTTGTTTTTTTGTTTTTTTTACCTCTCTGGCAAATCATGAAGATCCCTGTCGCAAGCTTCCTTTGCACATTTTCTTTACTTTTCTCCTCCTCCACTCTCCATTGCTTTCATATCTTAAATCAATTTTTGAGGTTTTCTCAGCAATATTTCACTGTCACATCAACTTTAATGCAGTTGACTCTCTCTTTCTCCCTTTCTTTTTTCTTCGCCCTCCTCTTCCTGGAGGCCAGACATCCAGAAAACTACAGTTCCAATAACAGAACACCAATGCTTTCAAATGGTAACAACCACCCAGCAAAACCCAATCTGCAGAATGAGCACGATAGAACTAAAGTGGCTCCCAAGAAGGGGCGGGGGGAGGGGAGGTAAATCATCACTTATGGAGTTATTTTTTTCATACATTACACAACTGTTTTATCAAGGACTTGAGGAATGTGTTAAGTTCGCTGTCCTTCCTGGCTTACCAGGTGGCATTGATAGCTTTAGCTGTGCTCTGCATCGACAATGAGCGGTAAGTTAAAGCTGACTGGAGCAGGGGACTGAAGCCATGATCACCAGCCATGTGCCACTTGTCTTAGGTGTGTTGCCAAACAATGGCTTTGAGTTTGTGACATGTGTGTATAACTTTACATCTCTCACATACAAGCACAACCCACACATAGGGAAACACCTACATAGGAAGACATTCAACCATAGCTGCAACTGCGTCATGCATACAATGATCGGCCCCAGTGCCACAGCTAAGATAGAAAAGAGGAGAGAGAGATTAGGTTAAGGGCACTGTGTTAGATGCCTATCATCAAAGAGAGAATCAATCTGTAATAGGAAGAAAAGCACCTTAAAAGAGGTGAAGAGAAGTGGATGTGGTGAAGGCAAATGAAAGAACAAGTGTTTCAGGATATGGTGGGAGACAGGGCTGCTTTTGGGGAGTGGTGGGGAGGATGGCCTAACTCAAACTATCCAGGCACCATCTAATGTGACTGCTGTAAGTGGTTGTATGGAGGAAGAAATAAACTCTCACACAGTGACCTTGAGATAGCACACAATTCTGAACGAAGAAGTTACGTGCTCATTTGACTCACACAGAGTGGCAGATTTCTTTTGCCTTTCATGAGCTGTTGAAAGCCGCCGTCACTCGATTTAAATTTCTCGTCAGTTCAGCTAAGTACATCTTCAAAGGCAGCAACTGGGGTTATTTTACTGGGTGGTTGGTATATGATTGGAAGACTGAGGAAAGAGTGTAGAAGAAGAGAGAGAAATACTTGGTAGTTTAGCTTCTAGGTATATATTTACTTACTTAAATCAAAATCTGCACACCGGAAAATAAATCATATACACACCTTAATCCATACATACATAGAGCAGTTTCTCAGCTTTGGAGTCAGTACCCAAGTGTGATAATTTATTAGGCGTATATTGATCACAAGTAATTTGTAGAACTGTCCTTTGAGATATCACATTTCACTGAACTTACAGAAAGTTCAGGAAGACAATTTGATTTCCTCAATACATTTGGCTCTGTGGTGACTCTAAATTGACGATAGGTGTGAATGTGAGTGTGAATGGTTGTTTGTCTATATGTCCTGGCCCTGCGATGGACTGGCGATCCGTACAAGGTGTACCCTGCCTCTCGCCCAATGTCAGCTGGGACAGGCTCCAGCCCCCCATGACCCTTCCCGGATAAGCAGTAATGAATGAATGACTGAATGATTTGGCTCTATCAACAAGCTCTAGAGAACTGTCTCTTTCCGCAGGGCATGATATCTAATAGGCTATACCCGGAATCGCATGACAACTTAACAACTCTTGTGTCTGGCATTGATTTTTGAGGCATAAAATTGGGGTCACAGAGCAGATGAGGTTGTGAAAGTCATCATAGAGTATTTAGGAATACACAAAAATGTAAGCACAGGTTTTCACTGTGAGCACATCCACGTGCCCACACACACAGAACAGCAGCAACAACAACATGGAGAGCTTTTTGGCCTAGCCTTTAATTAGGCCGACACTAAGACACACTGAGAGGCCAGCATGTTCCATCCCGCTGCACTCCAAGCTCCCCTGGGCCCTCTCAACCTAACCCCAGGCAAATTCAGCTAAGCCTCGGTCGCTGATCAGCATACACATCCACACGCACTTCCACACTAGCTCACTTCATATTCCCAGGCACATGCAGATGTGCGCAATCTCCTTCAAACACATGCTCGCTTGGGGTGTTTGTCTCGTCCTCAGTGAGACTGGCATGCACCCTTCTGCCTATCGCCAATCCATAACTCCTGCTTAAGGATTCTGTTAATTACAGCTTTCAAGAAGAGCCCTTTACCCCACATTGTTCCCTTCCTCCCCCTTCTCATCGATTGCAAGTCCTCTTGTTTATTTGTAGATAGACTGTGTCAGTGGCCTTTTAAGCATATATCTCCGTTGCTCACCCCGTTACCCCCCTACACCCCACCCCCCCTTTCCTAAACCCATTCTCCTCCTTTTGATAAAGGATTGGAAACAGATAACAGAGGAGGTGGTTCAGGACCGACCTCTCCATGGCTTTGTGGCTGAATCACTGCAAAGAGATGGATCGCGGCCGCCAAATTTTCCTCCCATAGCTTGAGTCACTGCTGTGTTTTGTCTTGAGCTCAATGTCCTTGGAACAGGGGTAGAACTAACGGCTAGACTTGGTCAAGGTAGCTAGTCAATGGCAAAGAAAGAGGAGTCAGGACGAGAAGAATGGAGAGGAGAAAGTGGAGGTGAATTGAACAGAGGGAGAGCATTAATTATAAAGTTGACACATTCAATAGAGGGCTGAAGTCAAACCACCTGCCGGGGGGAATTGGAAAACAGAAACTCCAGAGTACCATTCCAATATCGGAACCCAGTTGCTGTGATAAAGACTGTCTCAGTTGGAGTGCACTATCTATCTTGTAGTGTGTTCTTGTGTGTGTGTCTGTGTGTGTCTGTGTGATTTTAAGACCAAAAAAAGGAGTAAAAGAAAAAGATTACTGTGCATCTGTGATTAAATATTGTTGATATTTGACAAATTAAAGGAAAAACCAACATAAAATGTCTTACATCGCATGCACAATTTACTTTAGTGGATCATTTTTGTTGACACAATCCTTGCCTGAAAAAATAGATCTCTTGTTTGACAGAACTGAATAGAGCTGCCATAGCCCAGCCCTTGAGTCCTGTATCTTGGTACCCTTGCCTCAATGATCCAACAACAGACAGTTAATGTGACAAAAATGCAGAGCTTGTTTTGTGTATTTTGACTCTCATAATTACTGAAATGGTCAAACAATGGCAAATGTTAAGTATTTGTGTGTTCATGAGTACCATAGCCCCCAATAATGATCCAGAAGTATCCATCATCCAATGGCCTGCAGGTCCAGTGGTTGGCTGGAATGAATGACTTCTATCTCCATTAATTTGACAACGTGCAAAGTTATGCACATGACGTTAGCAAGACTTTAATGCTCCTTGGCATTGATTTGACAAGTCTGTAGAGTTCTGCTGGAGGGATGAACACCATTCTTCCAAAAGATACTCCCTCATTTGGCACATTATAACAGTGGTGAAGAGCTCTGTTGAACTCCTTCCAAAATCTCCCATTGTTGTTCTGTTGAGTTCACATTTGGTGACCGCATGGGTAAGGTATGGTGACATTTTTATTCCCATCAAACCACTGAAGGATGCCTTTTGCCCCATATGGAAGCATCATTCATATCTTATTCCATTTCTGTCCTATAAGTATGAACCTGTCTAACTTGCATCTTTACAGAATCAAACTCTCACAAACATTAACTTTCATGAGTTCTCAGTGATTGCCACCTGAAGTTTCACCTATTGTTACCAACAGCTAACCAAGGCTTAAAGTGTCACTCATAGTCAGCTTATCAAAGACCTTTACATAGAAAGTCTCACCTCCCGCTGCATGAAATAATACCATAGAAGCATCATCAAGGTTAGCGAGGAGGTGGTGGCGCACACAGGTGAAGTCCAACAGAGATACGGATTCTGACTCACTTTGATGAATGACCATTATCATGTACTGATTGCTTCCATATAAGAGTGGCAGCCTGGTGCACTTAACTGTGTACCTTGTGCACCTAACAGGTTGCAGTGCATGTCACACTGAAATAAGAGCTACCTGTCAAAACCAATCACTTCATTGAGGCTGCCACTGATGGCATGCCTCAGCTTAAATTGGAGAGTTGTTTTGTGAGAAAAGCAGGGCCACAGCGAGCAGCGCCTTAAATGTTACTGTGGAATTGGAGTCCTTGGCTCAGAGGGAGGTTGCTGAGTAAACTTCTGAAAAGTACAAACTTGATTGAATTTTTTTTCTGTCTAACACTCCAGCCTGCATTTTTGTATGTGTCTGGTGTTTTTTTTCTGTTTGTGTGTGATGGAGAGAGCACAAGAGGTGTGGGAGGTGGCATTGCAATACACATTTAAGTATTTCTCTTCATCATTACCGGGGAGGAGCTACTTGTGAGATAATCAGTGAGATGTAAAGGTGTTTGATGTAGGCAGGGTTTGACACGATATCAGGTTTGTCACAGACACCGGTGGCTAGGATATGGGGTTGCTATGCCAACCGCAGGCACAGCTGGTCTAGCTTTAGAGAAGACAATGAGGCTGTGTTTCAGTGGGCAATCATCAAATTCAGACAAAAGGGAGACGTTGAGCAAACAAAAAAAGGTCATCAGGCATGTTTATTCACAGTTTGATTTTGATCTCAGAAACAGAGATCTGTATTGTCGGCTTGATTACATTGTTTGTTATCCCCTGCGAGGATGAGCCACCGCTGTCTATAACATTTTAGGTTCAAGTAATTTTCTATTTGATGTTGTCAATATCAAAGGGAAGATTAGCCCTGCTTCATACAAGACGCTGATTCCTTTTAGCATCCGTCCGTCCAGCTCTCTAATCCATATTCTTCAAAGGCAGGTGGGCATCTGAGACGTAGATTCTCAAGTTGTTTGATAAATAGAATCTACCCGTAATAGTAATACACAGCCTGCATGTCAGAGGAGTGGATTTGAACGGATTTGACAGGGTTGGCAAAGGAAGCATTGCTCTCTCCTCAAGTTTGCAACATTTTGTTTGTAGCTGTCTGCTCCTCCAAACTGCAATTACTGTATGTGCAGGGAGACTATATGCAGAAGTGCCACCTTAATTATCACTTCCCACATTTTCAGACACTCTGTTGAAACCAGCTGAGAGGGTGAGGGGGCAAATAAGTTATGTGACTGTCTTTATCAGTGCTTGAAATTAACACCAGCTACCAGCCAGCAAATACTGGAGCTGGTTGCTTGCTGAGGCAAAGGTGGCAGCCACTTTGACACATAGCCAATAAGTCTTGACTTATTGCAGTCTGTACACAACTAGTTTGAGGCAAACAAACAGAAGTAGCAAAATACATTTGCTGCTGTGGTTTGTTGACACCATGTGAAAAATAACCAACATGTTTCAACACAGTGCTGTCATCATTAAAAAAACAGCCTATATATATATATATATATATATATATATATATATATGTGTGTGTGTGTGTGTGTGTGTGTGTGTGTGTGTGTGTGTGTGTATGTATGTGCACACTGTATGATGACTGAACAGACAAATACATTTTAGAATGAAAGTACAGTTTTATTACAGATTTTTACATAAACTACCACTGTTAGAAAATATAATCATAGAAATAAGGATAGTATTTAAGATCTACAAAATACATTAAAGGTGGCCTGTGGAGTTTTCTTGTAAACAAAGTTGCATTTACCTCAAGTGTTACGTACCAAAGAAAGATGCATTTGAGTGCATTTCCTTTATCATAAAACATGTGCAAGGCCAGTTTTTTGAGTATGTTAAACTGTGAAATGTTTACATCCATGTTTGCTAGTTTGTAGTCTTCGTGTGGCATATTACTATGTTTCTTTACACATTACCACTGTCAAATGTCAGGTAGCTGTCCTTACAGCAAGGGAGTGTCGTGGACCTATGGCCCTATGTAATTACTAGTGGTCAAAACTCCTTTGGGTACTAAAAACTGCTGCTAAAGTGCAAAATGCCAATGCTTTGCAGTTGACTCAATTCCTACATTTGTTGACATCATGTCCTGATCCTAATCTTTATAGCCACGTGCTGTGAAGGACAATGCACAAGCAATTGTCTGTCAGTGTTTATAAAAACTTTTCCCAGTCCCTGGCCCCAAAAAAGGCAAGTTTGTAAAAAGTTGAGAATGAGTAAATGTGTCCAACTGGGGTTTGAGTCATAAAGGCCCTGGGATAAGATCTGTGGCTGAGGTTGCTGTGTTGTATTTGTGTATGAGGGCCTTTCAGTTATTGCAGAAAGAAGGAGGGAGAGACAGACAGAGACAGACTGGGAGAGAGGAGTTCTGGGCTCTCCGTGAAGCCTTGGCAAAGGCAGACAGGCTGCACTATCCCCTGGGGAAGATTCAATTATAAATGATGCTTCCACTCGGAGCCATCTTGGAATCCCTTATTCTTTAGGAGATCTTCTTCACCTAATCCTCAGCAGGGTTTGGTGTGGCCTGCCTCTGAAGTGATATGCCTCACACACATTGTGTGTCATGCATTATGAATGATGGGAAGGAGACACTCATGTCCTAATTTTGCTTAGAGCAGTGTGAGCATCAACACTAGAGCTGACAGAATGCTAATTTTCACTATAGAAAGGAGCAGGATTGAGTCAGGTTTTACAGAGCTTTGGTGTGGAAGTGTCGCAGCTATTTATTTGCCATCCATGTGTGTTTACGCTGTCTCAAACTGACTTTGCTCCACCTTTGCTGCCCATCTTTCTCTGTCTGGCTTTTCTTCTTTTACCCAGCATCCTTCTGCGTCTCTCCTACCTTGTACCTCCTTTTCTTTCATCTCTCTGCAACGTCTCTCTCCACTCTCTAAAAATTCTACTGGTGGCAGCATGCAGCATTAAAGTCAGCAGACAGGTCTTCTTTGTAGCCTAGAGTACTGTGTGGATCTCAGCTGCATACCCCCCCCCCCAGTCTCTGAAATCTTCCTCAGACTCCCCTTCCCTCTTCCTCACCCTCTTCCTTTTCCAACCAGAGAGAATAGGAGCTGACATCTCCAGAGAACCGAGAAAAAAATCATTTAAAGCTCTTCCTCTCCGTCCGCTTGCCGCTGCAACAGAGAAGAGTGTCAGTAATGCAGCAGGAGGGGAGACAGAGAGGAGGGAGAAGCAGAGAAGAGGGCGTGAGGGTGAGACTGGCTACCCGACTTTCACAGTAATGAGGGGGAAGTTGTTATGGATCACCTTCTGCTGTTGGAGTCTGTGTGTGTGTGTGTGTGTGTGGGGTGGGGGTATTTTCACGTCTGTGTACTCACATTTTTGCCTTTGCAGTGTTACATGAAGCTGAAGTGAGGATACATGACTGCTTCGTTAATGGGTATCTGTGAGTCGATGTTCCTGTTCCTCTGTAGCGATCTGAGGATGATTTGACATGCCTGTGAGTAAGGAACCAATGTTACATAGCCTCTTCCTGTTGCTCTGAGAAAACGGGGGGGGGAGGGGGGGGGGGAATCACGTCTACGCCACTTGACTCTCTCTCCATCTGTGTTTTCTCTATTCTCCGTGTCTTTGCGCTTCCCCTCTGCAAAAAGTGACTCTTTTGCCACTCTCCCCTGTTCTCCCCCTTCTCCACATCTCCCCGCCTCTGCCTCAGCAACATGATACAGATGGCAAATCAAGCTGTTCATCATGGAAATATGTCAAGTGTGTCCCCCGCCAATGAAGGGTGGCGAAAAAGATAAGAACTTTATGATTGAGCCATCTCACCGTGTGTTGCTTCGCTGGAAGTCATTGCACCTCAAGTGTTTTTGAGCACAAACCAATTACATATTTTACACATTAAATTCAAGCTACAGGGGGGAATTAGCAGTTGTGAAAGACATACAGTACAATAATCCTTCAACAGTTGGCTAGTTCATTATGCTAGCTAGGTTAGTCCCAGGAGTAATGTTCAGTCAAGTGGAAAAGGTTGGCAAACAGCAACCCGTGGCCAAAGCTGTGCTCCTAGTGAGTGCATTGAGTTTAGTGACCTCATAACTCCCAGCAAAGCCTGCCCAACTGATTAATCAGAGTGAATTAAAATGCCTGTGTGGGTGTGCATGGTCTTCAAAATATAGTACTATATGCAGTACCACTCTATGAGCAGTTAGACAAAATATTACACACCTCTCAGTAATGCAGCTGCACTTTATAACCTCCATGAAGGTAGGATTTATTGCAGGATTGCATATTAAACTGTATTAGTTTTAGCTGTGTGCACAGTATGTTAAGCCATAAGAGCTGCAATGCTTATTTGATTAATTGATTGGTCGATCAAATCAACTGGAAACTTCAAGATTGGATATCCATGACCTGAATGACTAAGAATCTCCACAGACTACTTAAGTAGAAATTGTTTAGATAATCGATGAATCGTAAAACAATATGCTGGATCCAGCTTTGTCAAATGTGAGGGTTTGTTCAAGTTTTGGACTATTGTTCAGGCAAAATAAGTAATGTGAAGGCACAGCCTTGGGCTCTAAGAAGTGAACAAAGCCTTTACTTTTTTTTGACAGTTCATTCAATAAAACGAATCGTTAGTTTCATCCCAGTACAGGGACTGTGCAGCAGGGAACACAATATGTTGTTATGCCCTCTGTTGACATTGGTTGTTTCCTGTCACTCACCTGCACTTCCTCTGCACTGGCACCAACAACTGACACTTACTGTCAACACTAAATCTCACTGCAGCAGAGAGGTCTTAGCTCGTCTTGGCATTGTTGGGCAACTGTAGCACAAATACAGCCACTGTAGTATTTGACTGCTCAATCCCAGCGAGTGGAGCTGCTGCCCAGCGGCTCAGACTTTATTATCCTGGCTACTAGAGCTGCTATGCAGCCCAAGCAGCAGCAGAAGCTGCCTGAGCTTCTGCCTCGCTTTGTTGCATTTGCTAGTGGGCTCTGGCTCATAAAGTTAGAATATGACTCTGACAAAATGTTATACAATGTAGAGTAATCCATACAATCCTCTGTATGCAATTTGTAGACTGGGAAATAACTTTCTAAGCCATAATTGCAGACTGTGTTGTGTTATCACCCAGCAGTTTTTCTGCCACCTTTCAAAATTGCTTTAGCTTTTCTTCAGGTTTACATACAAGAGCTCCCTCCGATAACCATACTTGACACAACATAATTACATACATATTAAGTTTAATTAGGCTGAAAACATGAGCATTTGAAATAGCAGTCTTGCTAAAGGCAAATCTTGGTGAGAAACCATAAACAAATGTGTCTTAATCCTGATTCTGTATGTATTTTACAGTCTGTTGTCTGCCCATATATCATAATACAGCTGTAGCTGTCTGAAAACAACTTTCCACTTTTCACTACATACTGTCTGTCCATTTTGTCTCTCTTTTCCGTTTTTCTTCCACTTCTATTACCCCTGGTTTTTGGCGCATGAATCCATATAGTGTGGTAATGCTACTGCTTATTATAGCAGGGAAACAGACAGTGTAAATCATTCAAGGCTGGCTGTTTTCTTTACACAGCCATTCTTCACAACACACTGCCTTTCATCAATCATATTTTGCTTTTTTTTTTTTTTTCAACATTGCCGATGAAAGATGGGACACATGGCTGCCATGTGTGGTGACAATGTAGAGACACTGCATTTTGAGTGTACATGCCATAGAAACACATTAAAAGTTCCAACAGCTCATGTGCACACACACATGGACATATACAGTGTTTTAGCTATTTGTTGTAAACTTGCTTCTGGCAGCTGATCGAGGATAGAGCAACAGAGAGAGAGAGAGCATTCAATCATCGGTCCCGTCCCTCATTCTATCCCAGAGGGGAGAGGCAACAGTTGGAAATATGAATTATGAAATGATAAGAGGTTGTAAAATGGAGATAAATCCCAGTGATTACACAGCTCAGTATCTCACAATTCGATTCCTCTGTCAATGATTCTTTATTGTAGCTGTATGAAGGACAGCAAGCCTAATAATTCCCCATATATGAAGCACGGCAGGGGAAAGCATTGTGATGATAGAGTTCTTTTGAACATGATTGAGGAGGCAATTACATTTTGCATCTCACTTTCAGAATTTTCTTAGTGCTCCTCTCTCTTTCCCTCATTCTCCGATGGCAGAAAATTCGACCACATCAAACCGTGTTTGTCTTCTATTTCCATCCCCTGGGGTGCCAGCGCTGCAGAAAGCCCAAGAGATAACAAGGGGAAAGACATATAAGCACATAAACAACACACACACACACAAACACACACACACACACATATACAGACACATGGCAAGGAGAAAGGAGAGGAAGTGTGTGTGCTTTTGCATGTGTGTAAAAGTTTAGACTCATTCAAGGCTATGCAGATGACTTATGTATGCATATTTACATGAGAGCTGTTTAGTGCACTGCAGTTCTGTGCCTTGTGGGTAGCTGGTAGAGCCACCTTTTTTCTATGTGGCTAGAATACACACATGCACACACAGGTGCACACACGCCCTTCCCGCTCAACTTGCCCAAAGAGAAACGAAAAGAAAAAAGCCTTGCAGTTGGACAGCTTAGGCACCAGTCTTTTCTCCAGTTTCACCAGTTGCTCTAAACAGAGGGTTTTTATCATTATGACGGTGGAAGCCTGAATACAACCAATTACCTAGAAAGTTATAACAGATGCTATTACAGCTTGCTCTGCCTTTTTTGCACTTTGTATAGATAGCATTGTTGTCGTTAAGAAGCCGAATGAGGGTGAAAGATAGGGCAGGGTGATATATCCACACACGCCTGTAACAAAGTATGTTAAAAGGTTTTTGGTACGTTTTGTTGTATTTTTATTTTATTTTTAAATCTTGCACACCCGACTGAGACTGAGCAGCAGCTTAATGGGCAAAACGGATCCACCCAGATTTTTCCCGCTAGTTATGGACGAAACCAGACCTTCCTCACATTTCTGCTCCTGCGCAGCAACCATCCTCCTGGTTTTTTTGGGGTTATTGTTGTTTTGTTTGTTTTTTCCTTCTTTTTCGCTTAGCTGGGCAATGTCACGCAGGCTCAAAGGACAGGACAGTTCTGTTCTGCAGACAGGTGTCCTGACCTCTGTCTGCTCTCACGCCCTTAGGGACTTAAAATAGAGGCCAAGGTTTTGACTTGGTCTTTCATCTACAGTTTGTCTCTAAATGGAGGCACACTGTAGATGCAATGAATCATGTACTATGAAAATGCATTAGTACAGTCCTTCATTTCAAAATAAAACCATATTTTATGGTTTATCAGAAGTATTTCATTTTATCTATGTAAGAATAATAAAATAAAAATAAAATCAGTGTTGGTCAATATTTTCAGAGGAAGTTTCCACCATGTCAATGGAGCACCCATATGTTACAATTAGATTTCAATGGCTTCCTCCACTCCACTGGCTATGGCAAGATTGGTAACAAGCAAAGATGGAGATGAAAGTCCTCTGATCCACCAAAATAACATCTGTGCAGTAATTCGTTTTGTAGATTTGCATTCCTTTGATGATATTTTCTGTAGTTGGCTTCACCAGGCCTGCTGTGAGAGCCATGTGTACATCGAATACGCTTCCCTGCTGTCTACCAGCATGACGCCCAGCCTTGTAATGAACAATGGCACCAAGCCATTCTGCCCATCTCATAGTGACCGTGGTAGGGTAGCAGATGAAAGCCTCCATATCGCAAGAGAGAAAAGAAAGGGACACAGGAATGTCATGAAAACAGAGCAAACTCTGAAGAGGAACCATTTTCCAAGAATAAGTGTGTGATCATTACCTTATTGTTTAATGTACCATTGATCAAAGTCTTGATTGCACTGTTAGCAAGCAACCAAGGAAGGCAAAAGAAAAGATCTGGCTGCCCATCACTTTGGCACTTTGTTACAGAGTATCCCTTTAATAGGTTGTCCTATTAATGAACCAAGTTATTTTCCAGTCAATAAATGACAGTTAGTTTGCTCTGTGACTTTACCTTTAATTAGATGTACATCTTAAAAAGGTTTTTGCTAAAGTACTAATGTGAGAAGTGCTAATGTAGAGTCCACATTACGTGTAAAAAAAAACAAATGTAATAGGTACATGTTGATTTATTTAATTTCAGTAAAGAAAGGACATTTCCATTTTGACATTCTGCTTCAGTGTAGCTACTTTTAATTGGTTAAACAAACCTGAAAGCCACTACGTTTATTAAAGTTTTAAAGCAGGTTAATGTCCAAGGAGTTATTAGTTGAAGTAATTGGGGAGCACATGCTAAATATGATAGAAAGTGTTCAAATATGCCATTGCTTATCCTCACTTGATGTAATTAATGTCCTTTAAACGACTGAAATTCAAAGCTATACTGACTCTCTGTAGGAGCACACTTGGAGGAAAAATCCTGTCACTTGAAAAGCCCTCTTGATCTGTATTGGAAATTATTCTAATGAAACTCTTGACCTTGGGGAGTTTAGCCTAGTTGCCATTTGAACATTCCTTGCCTGGTAGCTAACCATCTGTATTTCTTTTCTCTGTTGAATCTTCAGATGAATAAAATGATGCTGTACACCAGCTCTGCACAATGGGCGAATTGGTATGCAGTGGACTTCTCTCTGTGTGGAAATACTACGATGCAGTCTGGGCCCAGCAGGTTGTTAGGGAATGCTACATTTCAAGCGATCTCGGTTCTCTCTCTCTGTATTGTGATAATCACCACTTGTGTGATTGTATGAGAAGCCATCATCTTTGAGTGTTTGTGTGTATGCACATGTGTTTGCACACTTATATAGTTGAGCATCACATTGTGCATTTGTGCTCCGTCAGCCCTCCTCTGTCTGTGGTAAAAGGCATGTGTGTGTGAGTGCAAGTATGCCAAATGGAGGCGCAGTTGCTGTTCGTGTGTTTCCATTCCAAACATTGGTCTCTCTTGAAACACTACAAATCTCCTCAATGTGATAATTGCCCCGGTGTTTGTATCTTGCTGCTCATCGCCATCCCTCCAGAAAAAGAGTGTGTGTGTTAGATGGTATAGGGCGTAAGTTTGCTCGCTTGGCCAGGGAACTGATCCCAAGTCTGCCTGAACTCTTGGCAAGAAGAAACTTTGAGGCAATGAGACAGCAGGCTAGATCCGTAACCTGGCTGCAGGCTATCTGGTTGCCGTGGCATCATCATTGCTTTGTTTTCAGACAGACGCAATGCCATGGAGGAAATGAGCTATTTGAGGCAGGTGATATGTGATGCAAAACATCATTTTGTCATTGCAATGTCACCGAGAGCAGTCGAGAGGAAGTGTGTGTGCTTTTGCATGTGTAAAAGTTTAGACTCATTCATGTCTATGCAGATGACTCTGAGTGCGTGTAAGTACGTGTATATTTATACAGAGAGTTTAAGTTTAGTGCACTGCAGTTCTGTGCCTTGTGGGTAGCTGGTAGAGCCACCTTTTTTCTATGTGGCTAGAATACACACATGCACACACAGGTGCCTTCCCGTCCAACTTGCCCAAAGAGAAACGAAAAAAGAAAAAAAAAAAGCCTTTGCAGTTGGACAGCGAGTACCAGTCTTTTCTCTAGGTCTTCCACCAGCTGCCTCTAAACAGAGGGTTTTTATCACAGGATGGTGTGAAGCCTGAATACAACCAATTACCCAGTTATAACAGACGTGCGCCATGGCAGCTGCTCTGCTCTTTTTGCACTTGTATAGATAGCATTGTTGCCTGGTACAGTTTAAATGTGAGGGTGAAAGATAGGGAGAGAGGAGAGCATTCACACATGCCTGTAAATAAAGTATGTTAAAAGGTTTTTGGTACGTTTTGTTGTATTTTTTATTTTATTTTTTTTAAATCTCTGTACACCGACTGAGATTGAGCAGCAGCTTAATGGGCAAAATGTGATCCACCCAGATTTTTCCCGCTAGTTAAGTGGATTGAAACCAGTGACCTTCCGCCATTTCTGCCCCTGCGTGAAAACTCTGTATCCTCCTGGTTTTTTTTTGGGGGGGGGGGGGTTTGGTTGTTGTTTTGTTTTGTTTTTTTCCTTCTTTTCGCTAGTTGGGCAATGTCACGTGGGGGCCTGAAGGACAGGACATAGTTCTGTTCTGCAGACAGGTGTCCTGACCTTCTGTCTGCTCTCCCACGCCTCAGGGGACCTCTGCAAAATAGAGGCCAAGGCTTTGACCTAGTCTTTCATCTACAGTTTGTCTCTAAATGGAGGCACACTGCAGATGCAATGAATCAAGGTACTGGTGAAAAATGCATTAGTACAGTCCCTTCATTTCAAAATAAAACCATACATTTTTATGGCTCATTTGGGGTATTTCATTTTATCTATGTAAGAATAATAAAATAAAATAAAATCAGTGTTGGTCATTATTTTCCTCAGAGGGTTTCCACTCACAAGTCAATGGAGCACCCATATGCTACAATTAGATTTCAAATGGCCTCCCTCCAATACCCACTGGCCATGGCAAGATTGCATTATACAAAGATGGAGATGAAAGTCCCCTCTGATCCACCAAAATAACATCTTGTGCAGTAATCTGTTTGTAGATTTGATTCCTTTGATGATATTTTCCCTGCAGTTGGCTTTTCACCAGGTCCTCGAAGCTGTGAGAGCCATGTGTACATCGAACATCATTTCTGCTGTCTACTAGCATGACGCTTCAGCCTTGTAATGAACAATGGCACCAAGCTATCTCTGCCCATCTCTCATAGTGACCGTGGTAGGGTAGCAGATGAAAAGTCTTCCATAATTACAAGAGAGAAAAGAAAGGGACACAGGAATGGTTACAAAACAGAGCAAACTCTGAAGAGGAACCATTTTCCAAGAATAAAGTGGACTGCTTTTACCTTATTGCTTTAATGTGTTTTACTGGATCAAAGTCTTGATTGCACTGTTAGCAAGCAAATCAAGGAAGGCAAAAGAAAAGATCTACAAGCCCATCACTTTGGCACACTTTGTTACAGAGTATCCCCTTTAATAGGTTGTCCTATTAATGAACCAAGTTATTTTCCAGTCAATAAATGACAGTTAGTTTTTGTCGCACTCTTGCACTTTTAATTAGATGCACATCTTAAAAGGTTTTTTGCTAAAGTACTAATGTGAGGCGCTAATGTAGAGTCCACATTGCTGCAAAACAATGAAAGCAATAGGTACATGTTGATTTATTTAATTTCAGTAAAGAAAAGGAGCATTTCCATTTTGACATTCTGCCTTCAGTGTAGCTAATTTTTAATACTGGTTAAACAAACCTTGAAAACACTATTGTTTATTAAAGTTTTGGGGGCAGGTTAATGTCCAAGGAGTTATTAGTTGAAGTAATTGGGAGCATGCATGCTAAAATATGATAGAAAGTGTTCAAATATGCCATTGCTTATCCTCACTTTGATGTAATTAATGTCCTTGCGAAACGACTGAAATTCAGTTATACTGACTCTCTGTAGGAGCACACTTGAGTGAAAAATCCCTGTCACTTGGAAAAGCCCTCTTGATCTGTATTGAAATTATTCTAATGAAACTCTTGACCTTGGGAGTTTAGCCTAGCTGCTACATTTGAACATTCCTTGCTCAGTAGCTAACCATCTGTGCATTTTCTTTTTCTCTGTTGAAATCTTCAGATGAATATCAGAAATGATGCCACACACCAGCTCTGCACAATGTATGAATTGGTATGCAGTGGACTTCCTCTCTGTGTGGAAATACTGCCGATGCAGTCTGGGCCCAGCAGGTTGTTAGGGAAATGTGCTACATTTCGGCGATCTCGGGTTCTCTCTCTTCTCTGTACTTGTGCAGATAATCACCCACTTGTGTGATTGTATGTGAGAAGCCATCATCTTTTGAGTGTTTGTGTGTATGCACATGTGTTTGCACACTTTTATATAGTTGAGCATCACATTGTGCATTTGTGCCTCCGTCAGCCCTCCTGTTCGTGTGCGTGTATGTGTGTGTGAGTGTGTGCGTGCGTCAGTCGGAGTGCGTGTTGCTTCCTGTGTGTGTTTCATTCCAAACATTGTCTTCTTGAAACACTAAGCAAATCTCCTCAATGTGATAATTGGCTCCCCGGGGTGCTTGTATCTTTGCTGCTCATCATCGTCATCCCCTCCAGAAAAAAAAGAGTGTGTGTGTTAGATGAGATAGGCGAAGTTTGCTCGTTTGCCAGGGAAACTGATCCCAAGTCTGCCTGAACTCTTTTGGCAAGAAGAAACTTTGAGGCAATGAGACAGCAGGGCCAGATCCGGTGCAACCTGGCTGCAGGCTGCTATCTGCTGCCGTGGCATCACTGCTTTGTTTTCAGACAGACGCAATGCCATGGAGGAAATGAGCTATTTGAGGCAGGTGATATGTGATGCAAAACATCAGCTTCAGTCATTGCAATGTCACTGAGAGCAGTCGAGAGATTTTATTGTTTCTTTTAAGGAAAAAAATAGAAGTATATGTTAAACCAGCCATGTATGGTTATTAGTTACAAAAAATGAAGCAGTTGTTTGAGGCTCGGGATGCTTCACTTGTTTAGATATTTTTTAATGTCACATAGACAACCTTAGTTGGTGGTTTGCAGTGCTGACACCTGAGGAGTGTAAAAAGCAGACCTGCTTGTGCGCCTGAAGGCAAATAGAGACACTCATCTGGTCGATAGAGTCTCTCCCACTCTCTCACTCCCATCCCATCCATATGTTCTTGCAATCCCTGGGGTATTGTGGACCACAGAGCAGATTGTTGGCCGCTTCATAGGGGAAACAGTGAGACAGCTGGGCACCCATCACAAGGCCAAACAGATGTTCAGGTGACTTGGAGAGGAAGTGAATGGAAACGAGAGGAGTGGGGGGGGGGGGGGGGCGAAGGGAGAGAGGTGATATGGAAGAAAGGGATGCAGACGGATGATGGAGGCAGAAAAAATGAATTAAAACATTGATGCAAGAACTCAGAGACTTCATTAGCAATCCCCTGTCAGCTTCTGAGGTGAGGCAAATGCTTTCCACTATCCTTAGGCCACAGGAGTCTGTTTCGTCGCCCATATTGACTCAACCAACAGTCTATCTGCTGTAGGTCTAATGCCTTTGATCTCTTGATTATCTTTGCCTAAATGTGGACGAGATGGCTAAGCGGCTCAAGGATTCAGTGCTTTAATTCTGATGCACCTAAGGGAACATTCAGAAGTTGGAACTGAATCTAACCCTGCAACCAAATAATGAAACTTTTCTCTCCCTCTCTCTCTCTCTCTCTCTCCCTCTCTTTTTTTGGCCCCACATGATGATAAAAAAGGAAAATCCACAAACAACTTCCACATATTCTGTGGCTCAGGGCCAAGCCTTATCCAATCAGAGCCTCTAATCTGACACAAATCTGCATAGTGGCTGATGTAATAATGAAAATTCTCATTCTGGTGAAATCTTCCCCCCACTGGTACCAAGGGCCTTTTTTCTACACTGCATTTGTCAAATTGAATCCAATGAAGGTTCTTCGATTTTTTTCTCCCTCCTCTTCTTCCCTTTCTTGTGCCAGCCTTTGTTCTTTGGTTGCAGGTCTCATATATATTACATGAGGATTGGGAGACTTATCCGGTTCTGGCCATACTGGCTGTTATTCCCTGGAAAGGGGCTATATTTAAGAGCTGGATAGGTCATAGATGGTGGCAGGGGAGCCGCTGACTTCTACCCAAAAGGTGGCGGTGGCTGAATACCATTAAAAACCTTAAATAGAACTCAACACAATTACACTGGAACAGTGGCAAGGTGGCTGTAAAGGGATTACAGTAGATTTAGCTCCTAATAGAGGTAGTTTGAATCTAGTTTTGTCAGAAAAGTGTCTCATGACTTCACTGT
Organism: Lates japonicus; assembly: GCA_033238685.1. NCBI lineage: Eukaryota > Metazoa > Chordata > Actinopteri > Centropomidae > Lates > Lates japonicus. The sequence goes on along the minus strand of BRZM01000038.1, from coordinate 2,050,899 downwards.
GCTCCCTAGTGTCTAGTTAGACTATGTTTGCACATCACAGAGTTGAATCTCTTTTCATCTGATTCTATTTCCCCAAAAACAAATCTAATTTCCTCTCTTTTTCTTTACTCCTTGTGTTTCCACAGCTGGCACCACCTACATCTTTGGTAAAGGAGGGGGCTTGATCACATACACGTGGCCCAACAATGAGCGGCCGAGCACACGGACGGACCGGCTGGCAGTGGGCTTCAGCACCACCATCAAGGACGGCATCCTTGTCCGCATCGACAGCGCCCCGCGTCTGGGTGACTACATCATGCTCCACATTGTAAGTAGTAATGTTTTCCTTTGAACAGCTTAATATCAGTATCACTCACTCTCATGAAGTTACACATGTAATTAATTTGAGGTCAAACATCTGGTTTAAGCTACTTATGAACAGTATCTAATACATTCTGTTAATCTAAGCTTGTTCCTTGCTGCCCATAAATACTCAAATATTTCCACAACCACAAGCATACAGGAGCTTGCCAAGATGATGACCACAAACAAACCTCAGAATCATTCCTCAAGGTTTACTTATTGCAGTCTCCAGGCCAAATTCAGTCCATCATGTACAAACTGAATTATACAAATAGTGCAGATCTATAAAAGAAAAAAAAAAAAAAAACAGATAACTCACTCCCGTACTCTAGCCTCCCAAGTCTCTGCTCACTTCTCCACCACATTCAAACTGACTCCCAGCATGAATAATGAATGCGGCTCTCCATACATATGCAGTGTGTTCCCACATGTTGGAGAAACATGATAGAAACTGGGGTGGGGGTGGGGGTGGGGGGTGCGAGTTGGAATTCTTGGCTGGTCAACTGTGCATCCGTACAGCATCTTAATAATCTCACTTTGCGACCATGTGTTTAACTCGTTTACATAAGCATTAAGTATTTACATTATCATCAACAGCAGCAAGATGAATGCGGTGCGTCAAATCGCTGCAGTGGAGGTATGTAGAGGTGGTGGTGGAGGTGATTGGGAGTTGGGGGGGGGGGGGGGGTTGCTGCTGATGCCATGCAAAAAAGATGTGATGGTGGGGAGGAGCTACAGTTGCTAAAGCAGATTGAAAGTCTTTTTCTTCTTAAAGAGCTCCCCTCATCTCCTGAGTGCTGGCCATGTGGTGCCGAAAAGCAGCCATCTGCTCTGCAAAGATGAGGGCCAACAACAAGCAGTTTTGAGCTGCCTTTACAGTATAGAGAGATAAAGGGAATGTGTGTGTATGTGTGTGTGTGCGCATATAGGTGAGAGAGGAAGTGAAGTGGCATTGATAGAGAGAACGTGATAAAGATGTGCTATAGCTTGTGAGAGCAATGATGGGAAACGCCTCCCTGCGTGTTTCTAACCAACTGAGTAATTGCAGGAACCTCTAAAGGAAGGAAAAGGAATGCATTTTTAATTCTACTTTTTAGATATCACAGCAATGCCAGCCAAGCAGGGTATCTCTCATAATTTGGCTGTAAGTTGATGGGCAGTGAATGTCTTCATTCCTCCCGTCTCGTGGCTGTAATGAATTTATTAATAGACAAAAGCAACTGGAGATTTCGCCAGTTCATTCAGAGAAGCTGCATGTTCTGAACACAGTGTAGGGGTGTGGGCTTTTTTTTTCTTTCTTTCCTGCGTCGTTAACATTGTGCCGCTAATATTTCAAATGGTTTATTGACAGCCAAGAGTGTACAAACAAAGTGGGTTTCATTTAATATTAACAATGATTATAGCCTTCAACCATTAAATACTTGGCAAAAGTCACAGGCTCTGCAAGGCCCCCTTTTTCCACAATTACACTCGAATTGACCAGAAAGCAAATGAAGAGAGGCAGACTTTTTGCCACAGGTAAAGAGTAAATAATTAATCAGACCTTGAGTGAATATTTAGCTGTGAGACTGGTGGATTTGGTTACAACTTTGGGTGGATAAACCACTGGTTGACCTTACTTCCATTGTTTGTTGTTGTCTGGATAATTCTCATTTGCCCCACATTAGACGTTGTTCCTCTCCAGTTTTGCAGTTGTAGGAATATAGGCTCGCTAGGATGGTTATCACAATATGGATATGGTCTAATTTTCAGGTAAAACAACTTTGCTGCCTCTACAAGTTTTATGTGTGGTCTTATTGCTGTTAAATTAGCAGAGATTCCAGACTTCACTGAAATGCCATTAGATAATAACTCCTAATGACAGATGTCGGGTCTTGGCTGTCAGCGTTTTCCGTTTAGTGAAGAATCTGGAGGAAAAGGTTAAAGGCGTTACGCCTGTCAATTCTAGATATATGTCTAACCAAAGGTCTTATCAGGCCCAGGGCCATTACCTTAGCCTTTACAATTATTAGGTCACTACTTGCGAATCAGCACACTAAATTCTAGATAGGCACACTATAATGTCTTAAACAGCTGAATATATGAGGTGGTAGAGTCAACAAAGAGGAAAATAACCTCTGCAGTTTTACACTGATTTTCGTTGCGCACCAAATGCAGAGAAAAACAGACATTTCGAGGCAAGCCCTAATCACTGACTCCCTCCTTAGTCCTCTCTCTTTTGCTTTCTTCATTATCTGCCCTCCCTCCTCTCTGTGATTAGCTTACGGCTTGTTTGGCAATCATGAATTAAAATGCTGATTGTAGTGTTTACATTTTAACTGCTAAGAACAACTGCATGCTTGGTTTGAAAACTGAGGGGCAATTTGCGATAATTTGCGGAGGTGAGCACAACATTCTGCCATTGCTGGTATTTCATTTACAAGTTCATTTGATTTCTGAGTGCAGAATGAAAATCAGGCGATGATCCCTCAGTTGACACCTTGTGTTTCATGTTGCAGACGGGAAAAAAATAATGTGAATCTAATGCAGAGATATGAACCTAAAGCTGCCTGGAAAACAAATATCTGTATCACAGGTGACTTTTTAGTGAAAGATGAGTCACAAGGGGGTTTTTTGGCAGCACCGCAGTGATTAGTAGAAATGTGTGTGTGTCTGTGGGGTATATACACGTTAAAGTGTGTGTGTGTAAGCTTAAATCCATGACAGAAAAACTCTAAGCCGTGGGCTAGATGTGCCGGTCGTGACTCACACAGTCTCTCGCCAGGGATTGCACTTGACTGCAGGTGAAGATTACCCAAGATGTAACACACACACGCATAAACACACAAACACACAGAGTGAGAGAAATCCTTCAGAATCTCATCTCTACCACATCATTTAGGCAGAATTTTTTTTCTTGTAATTACAAGAGCAGTTGTCACAAACAGACGAGACGGGACAATTAACGCAAACTTAAAGAAAGTGCTCAAAAGGCATAAACTTATTAGAATGATAAATCTGCTGGTGATGGTAAATTATTATTAAAAGCTGAACTTTCAGAACTGTCAAAATACTGTCTGGATATTAAAGGGAAAGCAGCACTGTCTGTTTCTTTGAAGACACAACCTTGTGACTGGGATATCATCAATTTTAATCACCAGTTGCTGAGAGAATCTGAAGGTAAATAAGAGATATTATGGATGCAGCATACATATATACATTAGCCAGTATGTAATCTGTAATGGCACAAGTTATAGTCTGTTGTGTAAGAGATGAAATACAAAACGGTCTTTGAAATGGTTACAGGAGAGAATGAAGACATGCGACAAAAGTCCAGGCCTACTGTATGTTTGATCAAGTCACTTACACTGTGTGTGCCTCAGCCACCAGACCCCATCTTTTCTCGTCTACACCGTTTGAACTCTACAGCACAGAGCATACGTGTGCGAGTGTGAACGAGGTTCGGCTCACTTCATTGCAGCTACAGTGAGCCCAGACAGCCTCACTTTTTGGGGAGACGTCGTAGGTGACAAGTCGGCGTCAGGCGAGGCAGAAATTGAGAACGCTCCATCAAGTTTCAATGTCTGGCAGCTTTTTTGGTTTCCAATTAAGGTGGAAAATCACAGCAAGACACCTGACAAGATAAAGACTCTGCAAGTATTGCAACACGTTCTCTGTAACAGGCACCTTAAAAATCTGCTGCGCTCTACACGTCATAACAATTGCCAGAGTTTGGATAAATATGGCATTTAGGTCTTGAATATAATTTCAAAGCTCTTAAAAACTGAGCTGCTTTTTTTTTCAACTATAAACCTTTCTTGTTATAATGTCTAGTTTATTACTTGTTTGCTTTTAACATTTCAAGTGTAACAGGGATTATTTCTTTTTAATTTGAAATTATGTTAGAACGATGTTAAAAAGCTTTAAAATTCCACTCATAAACCACATTAGTACCCCCCTTTTTCATGATTTGCACTTGTGTCTTAAATGGAAATAAAAGCAAACTTCTTGGTGATAATATTAACAGTCTTCATAAAACCTCTCCCGGCTGGATGGACAGATGTTCCAGATGTCTAAAAACATGCAGATTTTTCATCTGATTTCACCCAGTACAAGTACAACACCTTTTTTTTTTTTTTCTTTTTTACACTTTCTTTTCTATCCCTGGAGATATTTGAAATCTTAACTCGCTCTCAAAAACTTACATTGACAACCAATCAGGCTTGTGTTTTTGACGGAGCGACGGCACGCATACTTCCATTTCCCACTCAAGTTTCCCCCTCATGCTAATTCACTGAGAGAAAAGGTGCGGCTGCTGGATAATTGAAAACCCTAGTGCAGACACTCAGACATAAGATGTGGAATGAGATGAGTGGCTGTGGATGGTAAATAGTGTATTACACACAGACCGTGTTGTATCCATTTTTCCATCACCCTTGTGTTACGTTACATACATACATATACTAGCGCATGTATATTTTAATGTATTAAGTACAGATGCATTATTCACTCACTCTTTTCTGTCTTTCATCATCCATCCATCAGTTCCTTTTCTGTCTCTCTTCTGTGTTTATGTCTAACAGCGTCTGTTTCCCCATCCAACCTCCCGCTCTCACTCCCTCTCCTTGTGACAGACCTAATATAAGATGTTTGATGTGTACCTGTGTGCATCAGCACGTATATGGCCGGCAATGTATTGCCTCTATCAAGTTACCCTACCTCGGCAGGGAAAGATAGATATTATCACGGTTATGGCTCATGGCCTCTGATAACATTACAGCTTCTTATTTGACTTTGTATTTCCTTACCTCCCACATTTGATTCCCCCCACGGAAATAAAGAGCTGGCAAAATACGCCTGCAGCTGTTTTCACAACTAGTTGCATGCAGTACATGCAGTCAGCGTTATTGTGACTTTGTTGATAAATAAGTATTTCTCTGAAGCTGAACAGCAGAGTCATTTTTTAAGTCCACTGCTTTCTTATTCAGATTTTCCAGGTGATGCGACAGACTTTATTATTATCACCTTACGACTAACAAACAGCCAAATGTTATCTTTACAAGAATATTATCAGGACCAGCACAGGTTGCTTCTTATGAGGTCAATATATAATACCAGATTACTGGTGCTATATCTTCCCTGGGGGTCACTCTTAACAGGAGGCTGAGCTTAAGTGGCATACTAGCTACCAGATGGTGAGTGCACATGTGTGAAAGGCAAACCTTTGTCACACTACTTACATGAGAATCTGGGAAACACTATGTGATCACAAAGGATCATACATGTATTTGTAACTTTAAGGTTGTCTTTGGCCTGTGAGTGGTTTAAGAATCACACAAGTTAGACTTCACAGACAATACAGAATTAGCTTGACAATTAAGCTGTCTTTCATGGATGTCTTTTTGATTTGGGAACAATTAAAACTAAACTCTATTTCTCCTAATCAGTGGTTGCAAATGTTGCTGATGTTTTTGTAGTCATGGCTGGATTAACATGTTAGGAGGCCTCGGGGCAAAAAATGTTCTGTTTGAGACTCCCACTCTGAACCCTCCACGTTTCCATTATGTAAAGTTCACACAGCAGACAGTACTTGGTGGTTTCATTTTTGTCCAGACAACCAAACAGTACTCCTTGTAAGGATACACAAATCCAACTTTTTCTCTCCCAATACAGATTCCATGACCTCATCTCTTGGTATCAGCCAATGACAAGTACCAATCTGTTGCCACTGCTCTGTTTCCTGAATTTAAAATCTACTATACTGATACTTGCTGAAACTACTGATGCTGTCGCTCTTCTTGGGTGGATAGTCTCAAAAGAGGCCGTATCCTAATCATTTTTATGTATGTGGTAATGAGTCATGGGATTGCTACGGCACTAAAAATAAATGAATGTAACTGATTACAGACACACTGTGTTTTATAATGACACTGACAAAGAAACTTGATCAGTCACATCTGACACCCAGTCTGCTTAATTAGGCGAGTATTTTTCAGATCAGTGCATCCCTAACTTGTGTGCTGCAATAATGCTACTTGGCCCCAACTTTTCTGTGTGTCAGTTACTTTGTGACGGTTTTATTAAACACTATTTTATTTAGGAATATGCACCATGTGTAGTTCTAAATCTAGAGTCTGTCACCATTCAACAAGATAGAGCCACAAGATAAGCTATTAATGTAGGACCCACTTCAGTTGATTTTGCACTTTTCACATGCAGTGAATCTGAGACTTAAAAATCCCCTGGGAGCATGCATTTAAATTTGACTTGTTTTTTGAAAATCAGTTTTTGATTGTTGATAAACTTATTTGCTTAAGTCCTGTCGCTGGCATTCATGAGATGACACAGAATAATTAAGGAAGAGGTTGAGAGTTTGGCTCCTGTGGTTATTAATAATTAACAACTCCAGCAGGCACCTTTACTTGATGCACAGACACACTTACATGCACATTACAGCAAAAACCTTTTTGTGTCTTGTATTTTCTCAAACAGCACATGCATGGATACACACAAACATATGTAACACAAGCACTTGCTCTCTTTATTTCTCCATCTCTGGCTCTCATACACACCCACCCACACACACACTCACTCTGACTTATTCTGTCACTCTGCGCTACAGCCATGTACATATATAAACACACGCACATTCCCATAGGCTCCTTCAACAGATTCTCACCATGGTACACTGGCACTGACACCCCAATGTACATGATACAAGACCTCTTCAGGGACATCTGCCCGTCACTCAGTCATGTCAGCCAAAGGCACTTCGGGGGTGAACAGTTTATGTAGCAGACCCTCTGACACATACACACACACACACACACCGCATCACCCTCCCACCCCTATTTTAAGAGAGCAGCAGCAAGTAATAACTGCTCAAGCTGGACAAACAGAGCAACATTATTACAATGTGCCCATGTGGTCCCTGGCCTTAGCCTTGGCCTCAGCGATGTATATTTCATGGATTAAGATGAAAAATTCAATGAGAAACAACAAACAGTGTGCCTCCCTCTCCCTACTTTGCTCTCTGACAAGCCACTCCCCTGGGGGATGCTCGTGTTTTCACAGCTTCATGATAGGACATGAATCCCATTCTCAGAGTGATGAAGAGACAGAAGGAGAAGATGAAAGAGACAGAGAGTAGAGCATCGTGTACATCCAAAAGTAGAATAAATACAAGAGGCTGAATGAAAAAGAGGAAAAAAAAGAGTAAGAAGAGGAGGTGGGAGGAAAGGAGTCGAGGAGAGAGATAGAGAGATGTGGGTATTTTAGAATTCAGAGCAGGATCAGAGACAAACTTGGCTCAGATAGGTCTCAGCACACAAGCACATTGGCTGTGAATTCCAAATTATGTGTTGCCTTTCTGTCTCACTCTGACGCCACCCGCCCCCCACCCCCTGCCACCCGCATTCTCCCTCTTATCTCTTGCTCCTTTTTATCTCTTCTTTCTTTTTCTTCTACAGTGCCACAGTACTATTGTTTTCATACTAACGGCTAGATTGGGCGATGGTAGCTGGCCAGTCAGACGGTCTGAATTCAGCTGCAGTGGGAAAAACTGCTCTACTAAAGCTCCTGGTTGAGGCCAAGGTTATATTGACAGAGGACAGAATGTGGCTAGGTCTGTGGTGGCCATTTTATCTTTAAAACTCTACTCCGTCGTAAAACATTGTATAGAAAAAATTAATTAGTTACTCATTCCCCATATAATTCTAAAAGTAATTACATTAGTTACAGTAGAAAAGTTTGAATTTACATTAGAGCATTGGTAGATATGATGGGATATCATGAATATCAAAGAAACAGTTAAATAGTGACACTGCCGGTAAATTTTCACAGGAGCTGTAGTGTTTTTGTTGTATGCTGACAAACTGCTAATGATTGCTGTTAACTTTGTTAAAGCTGCTCTCATCAATATTTTTACATTAACACTGGATCAAATGTGGAAAAAAAAAAAAAGAATAAGAATATATGGACAGATTATGAGAAAATGGGCCCTTGGGCAGAGACAAGTAAAAGGCCCCTGCCCCTCTCTTGTAGGACCCTCAGGCTTAAAGACATTAAGACATCATTTGTAGTCATTTTGTGTCTCTTTGTTGTCATTTTGTGTCTCTCTGTAGTAGTTTTGTGGCCTCTTTGTGGTCGTATTGTGTCTATTTGCGGTTGTTTCGCATCTCTTTGTAGTCATTTTGAGTCTTTTAAATGAGCTCTGTGATTTTCAAGCAACATATTACCAGTCACTTCATCCAGATGCTCTTGCCTCTTGCCTCCCCCTCGGCCTGTGGGTATTTGCCTGTTATACAGGCCTATAACTCAGCCATGTTGTAATGTGAAGGGGTCACTCTAGTGACATAAAGACAGAATTATCACCTGACTGCAGACATGTTTTAGCATCTTTCAGCTCATTCTTTTGGTTGTACAGACAGTAACTTTACTATTTTGGTTCACTCTCATCGTTTCCATCAGTGTAAGCAGTTTTTTTTTCCCCGTGATAACACCTGTTCTGCACCAAACAGCACAGATAACATGCTAGCTGGTGACTACAGTGCGCCAATGAACAGCTAAAGAGCCAGATATTTTCCTCCAAAGTTGTTAGAGACTAGTTATGACCGGTTACCGGTTTCAAGGTATACTGCGGTTTGAAAAAGCCAAGGTTTCAAAACCACTAATATTTTCCGTCATATCGCTCCTACGGTATAAGCTGCCGCCCCCTCCCTGTTAAATGACTCGTCAAAAACAGAAAGTACAGGTGCACCTCGGGTCGTGTGCAGCGCGGATTAACACGACCCCTCCACCTCCGCTTGGTGCGAGCAGTCACCTCTGTGCAGTGTACTTGTATTCATGATGGCAGAGGAAGGTGCCCTGTGCCAAAAAAAAAAAAAAAAAAAAAACAACGGCCGTGATTTAGAGCAGCCGACTTGCAAGACGTGCTTGCAACGAGTGGCTGCAAAAGGAGGCAACACTTCAAACCTGGTTTCGCATCTACAGGACCACCACCCCACACACCAAATTCAAGGTAACGCCGTCCTGAAATGAACGTGTGTAGCAGTTACGAGAGTTAGCCTGTCTAGCTACGCCAGATAACAATTAACTAGCTAACATCAGATAGTTTCCCCACTAATGTTAATTCACTAAGTTCAAAATCACGACACTTTTTTAAAAACAGCGTGCTGGCTTTCTGGTGTTTTGCGATGTACTGGAGGCTGGGAGAGGTGGAGGAAGAGAAGGAAGAGAAGAGAGAGTGTGACTATCGCGCTTGTGACCCAGGTAGACGTGTTCATTGTCAATTTTAAAAAAAGTTGTTTTTCTTACCAGGCATTTCAAAATAACTCATTTTAAAGCTGTAAGGGCAATATTGTGATACCGTGATATTTTATCTTAAGGTTATCATACCGTCAGAATCTCATACCGGCTCATGCCTGGTAGAGACCAAACACAAAGCTAAAGGAGAGTGAATATGGGGCTGTTTGCTAACATGTTCACCACATCAGCTGCAGTATCTGCTCACCACTGGTCCAGACTACACATAACTCTGTCTTTAAGTAGCTGCACTGTCCTAGATGGAGACAGATGCTCTGTTAGATCAAAGCACCTCACTTCAGTCAGCAGCAGCATCATTTTATAATTTCCTCTATTTACCCAGCTCCAGACGCTATGCTATGTGTGCTTGAGTGACGAGCGGGACAGCTTGTGACGAGCACCTAATGAAAGATCAGAGGGATTTGAAATCGATTGAGGTGTATCTCACACAGAAGGCTAGGTGCCATCTCAGCTCCAAAGACACTCCTAAATCCTCCCGCAAAGGCTCAACGTTACCCTGTTACAGCCACTCTCTGCTCCTCTGCCATCTCTCACCTGAGCCGCCACAGGACAAAGAGACAGATAGGAAGACAGAGATGGAGAGAGAATGAGCGGGGGGTAAAACCAAATAAAAGAAAGAGATTCACATTTTAGCAAATTGACTCCCTTTCGGATTATCGACAAGAAGGGGGGATGATGAATTGCGGGCCTGCTGAAGTGATAAACGTCAACATTAGAAAATAAATCTAGCGGAAAGAAGGCAAGAAAAAAAATCTTCTGCCTTCAATATCAGCGACGGTGTGGCAGATTGGCTCACTCACAAACACACACGTACGTACACATATGTACACACTGAAAATGTATTCATGGAGGATTAAGCGCCTGCTGGTTAAAAAAAAAAAAGCAGCAAGAAGTTGTTCTCTCTCTCTCTCTCTCACTGATAAAAAAGAGAGGGGATCAAATTTGAGTGCGAGGCTCCTTCACAGATGGAGTGAAAATGTGAAAGTGAGTACCTGTGCATTTTACTGAGTGCAGTTTGTATTTATTTAATCCTCCCATTATTGACTCTCACCATGACAAAGCTCTATTGACAAGGAGACAAAAAAGACTATATCACTTTTTTATGAAGCTGGGATCATCAGAAAACCAATCTATAGGGATAGAAGATATTTCCTACTGGCTGGCTCTTATATAGAATTATTATAAGCACTGAATCACTGAAGGTTATAGAGTGTATCTCGGAGTTTTACTGATCCTCAAACGTTCTGGGCAGGCAGCGGGGCAGATGGCCAAGTCTCTGTCTCACACTTTATTCAGCCTCAGCCATTTCCTCTGTCTCTCTATTGTGGAGAAAAAAGCATATTTCCTATTTATAGTGTGAGCTCCAGTTCTGCAAAGCACTCCTTCTGTGCTCTAGCACCAGCACACACACATGTTATACAGGCATGTACACCATATCTGAATGTTGGTTCCAATGAGGCTGCAGACCCCTATAGAATCCAGTCTGATTGGGCTCCCGTGTCGACCAATAAGATTATGACCTTTTGATCCTGATGACACCTAGTGCCTGATGTGTGTTGCCTGGTTGACTAAGAAAATACTAAAGCAAGAACAACAACAAAAAGCGTGAAGGAACCTAGCCCTTTACTTTGAACTGCCTAGTTTAATCAATACGTGATCCTCACTGTATTCTGATAACTATTTTCTGGTGGAGTACTCACCTTAAATCTTCTCCTGTTTAACTTCAGTGTACACTGGACTACCTCAAAGTTTTCAGGTACCTGAAAAAAGAAGGTTAATGCTTTATCTTACAGGTCCCATAATTTCCTTCTAATCAGAAAGCAACTGATTTACAACTGTAATTTAGGGCGATCCTTGGAAAGGACACTTGCAGGGATAATGGACACAGTTTTACTCCTGTCACTGCAGCTGTTTAGGAAATGCAGTTTAAATCAACAATCACTTATAAACTAACAGCATTACTATTATATAATCTCCTCATCTATGTATAATCTGCCTTAAACTTAAGTAAAAGAAATGAATGGGTGTTTGTGATGTGTACTTGTGTGTACTGTAGTAGAACATTGTGTATGTTTTCTCTACAATTAGTATCAAAGTTCTTTCCAAGTGATTTCCAAGGAAATTGTTAAAGGGGAACTCCAATCATGTAGTGTATGATGAATTTATAATGTCATCTGTGGCTTTGGAGGGGCTGAGAAAGTCTGAGAAAACAACTCTGATGGTGTCATAGTGATGTTGTTAGGGTTGTGTCAAATTCACAACAGAAATACTGCTGTAACAAACTAGGGTTGTGGAGTTGGAGTGGGTGTCTACAAGGCAGTAGGGTCTAAACTGAAAAATACTATTTGTTCCTTTTTTGGGAAATGCAACAAATGATATGCCAGCCTTTGCTGCTTCGATTTGAATCCCTTATGAGCCTCACTTTTACAGAAGCGCAATGCTAAATCACTGGTTTTAAGAAATTACAGAGCCCATGAAATAGAATTTTACCAAAACCATACCAGAGCATATTTAAATCAGAAATGCAAGAAAAACAGTCAGTAAGGTCAGATTTTCCTTTAAGATTCTGATGATGTATAATGTTCTGTGTAGTATATGCACATTCAGTATATAAATTAAACATAGGACCAGGGCTTACTATGCAAAAACAGTTGTGTGTTATTAAAATCGGTCCTTGCCTGATGACCCCCCTCCGTCTTACCCTCTGGAAGATCTAAGCCTCTGGCCATGACAGCATGAGTCAGCACAAAGATGACATGTTGAGACGATGGACATGGGTGAAAGCGCAGCTCTCTCCAGCCACCAGAGCCTCCCCTCCCTCCCCACCTCTGAATTTCACAAGACCCCTTTGATTAAGTTGGTTTGAAGGCTGAAGAGCACATTGTTAATTCATTCTTCCCACATTATCTTTAATTCATTCACATCTTGCTGGAACACACCAGACTGGCCAAAGACGAGAAGTAAAGGCATACTTTCCCTGACTTCTTTGATGGTTTAACCAGCTCATTCACTTGGCAGATTTGCTTAGATCATATTTTCTCTCTTCCAGATAAGAAACATGTTCTTGACAAACACATGATGCAATGGCACACGTGTTTTTAGAAAAAAAAACGATCTGGCTGTTTCGCAGTGTTCCTGGTGTTTAATTGCCCTAACCTGCGCATGTGTTGGCTGTTTTCCAGCAGGCTTCTGCCTGGACAGCAATTAATGTCATTTGGAGCGAAGAGGGACCTCATGACTCATTACATATGCCTTTTGCTCGGAAAAGCCTCCGAGGGGCCCTCTCCTCTTGTGTGCCAATGCTGCCACTTGGGGGTTGGCACAAGTTGGATAACACTCTAATTATAAAATTCACTATGAAAAATGTCTTCTGCAGCACTGGCAGGGATGAGATTAAACCTTGTTTTGGCTTTAGTTTATTTGAGCTTCTTGTGCCCCCCAGACTCTATAGCTACTGTATAGATACTGCAGGTTTTTGCCATTTGTTATTGTCTCACCTCCTGCTGTATAAGTTATTTGGCAAGTTTAAAATTCTTAAATGGTTCAATTTTGCAAAAGTTTTGAGAAATATGTCGCGCAACTCACCGGCAACTGAAGAGGAAAAAAAAGGATGGATGTTGACAGTGGCAGCCATGTATTTTTGACATGATACAAAGCATTATCTGACATTATTGCTCTAGCGTAGCTGTCAACTCCAGTGGAAAGGAGGGATTGAAATACATCATGTGCATTTTTATGCTGTAACCTGTGTCAACAGTCTTGCTGAATGGACAAGGAGGCCCATCTGTGCCTTGCATGGCTGATCCTGGTGGACCTCCCCTCTCGACTACTGTAACCTGTTCACAGTCCTGGCTCAGTGGAGCGCACACTGACAAATAGCGGGAGGGAAGAGGAAGGAGGAGGTAGAGAGAATGAGATAGAGGATGGAGACAGTGACGGCTAGAGAAAGGGAATTTTGATGGGGCGAGAGAGAGCAAGAGACAAGGGCTGGAGATATAGAGAGAGAGGGAAAACAGACAGAGGTAGAGAGAGTCAGCGCAGTGTTTCTAATCTCCCTTCAGGGACAACGGTGTAAGGACGCCTTCTATGACAGATAAATTCACCCAACAGCGAGCCCGAAATGACAGACACCCACTGTGTCCGACTTGGCCCAGAGTCTCCACAGCATCTGGTAGAGGGAAGGAGGCAGCATCTACTTTCCTCACAGCTTTGGTGGAAGAAGAATATGGTGGTGGGTGGGCGGTTTTGTTAGTGGGGCAGGGGAGCAGGGAGGTGAAAAGAGAGAGTGAGTAATGTTTGCTCTACTGTGGCAAACACAGATGGGGAAGGAAGCAGCAGGAGGTGTTGTCTTTATTTTCTTCCTCTCAGTCTCTCCTTCCTTCACTCTGTTGAAGATTGTTTAGGTTTTAAGGCAGGGCTGTGCTAGCCATATGAACTATTCGTTGCCTGTTTGTTTTTTGGCTTTTGCTTGAGATTATGCACACCACAGTCCATGCATGAACAAGCTTTCCATCTATCTCCCCTAATTCCTTTGGAGTACGGCGCGCTCACTCGACATTAGCGAAGGGAAAATTGCCTTTGAAAGCCTCTGCAGTGATGTGTGTTTTTGTCAGGCTGCACCGCTCTTTGTCTCTTTTTCTGCAGCTTAGTCTTTAAAAAAAAAGAAACAAAAACAAGCAAACATCGGTCAAGTTGTGAAGGCAGCTGGAACTAAGGCCTGAGGAAAATTTGACTTTGTATCTAAAAGGAGACTTATTCCAGATGAGGGTAGCCCTTTTGCTTGAGTCTACCTCCTCTCACACATGTCACAACTGACACATCAGAGTGTGTGTGCTTGTCTCCACCTCTCCCAGCCTTCAGTATGTCTCTGAATGCTTTCGAGCAGTCAAGGTGGCAGAGCCTGATTATGTGGGCTCGAGTATGTGTGTGTGTTTGTGTGTGTGTGTGTGTGTGTGTGTGTGTGGATGTGTGTGCCTTTCTGTCTGTGTGTGATGCCGCAATGAGTCTTCTGCAGTCTTGCTCGGGAGCAGCGACACAGGCCGACCTGGGACAGACCCTGAGAGTCGCTGTGACATTTAAAAACAACCTCCCACCATCTCGCAAGATAGACAATATATTTGTCACTTTTTGTGGCGCACTATTCCGTGCCCTCTCCAAACCTCTATGTAGTTATCTCTGAATAGAAAAAGATAAAGATATATATGTGCCAACATACCTATCTATATCCGTATGTCTCTCTTTGACATAGTCATACTGTTAGTACGCGGGAAAATGCATGCAAGCGCACACAGGATTTGGCATCACATCACTCAGGCTTGCACCGCACACTGCCGTTGCATTTATCATCGACCATCACAATTTTCCCACCCGTGCAATTAGAATCCTAAAAAGCCAGATAAAAGCGCCATGATAAACGCATCAGCCTCTTTGATCGTGCTCTCTGACATGCTTACAACAGGCGACACGCATCAGCATGCATGCACGGCTCCCAACATGCAAGAAAGGCGTCAGTATAATCAATCATTTGGAGCCCCTGATTAACGTTAATGGCGTTTCTCAGAATTACACTGGCATCTCCTTGCATTCCAATCACCTAGATTTCATGCCTCCTCTCTGCAGGCAGCCCCGTTAATTGTGAGAGAGGAGAGCAGCAATGAGTACTATCTGCTGAGCCTTTGATATGCACTTATCTTTTAGCAGTTTCATATTATGGAAAAGAAAATTGCCTTTAAAAATGACTGGTGCCTTATTACTTTTGGGCCAATTAATTTCGTGAAAAATAATGCCTTTTTGAAATAGCAAGGAAAAAATAATTATGAAGAATAATTGACAAGGAAGGACAAGCAAACAGGGAGGGTGTAAGTATACATGACTACAAATTTGCTATTATTTGGTGGCTCATAAATAATAGTTCATGATCTTTTTCAGACAGGCCTCATAGCTTGAACATATACAGAAGTGTAGGGGAGACTCGGTTTGACAGCAGCTTGCTCTGAAAGTGTCCAAAGCATTCAAGAAGTAGGGCACTTGCCTCAACGTTCCTTGAAGTGGGAGAGACGGACCGACCTAGATTTCCTCCTGTTTATTCAGCCATTTTAGGTGCTGGCTATTCACGTCTCCATTTCAGTGCTCCCCTCTCTCTGTCTCCGTGTTTTCTATTCCTGAACATGATTACTTGTGTTTGTTTGTTCATTCTTGCCGTCTTTCTTCCTCCCCTGTGCCCTCTGTCCATATCACCTCTCAGTCTCAAAGCATACATGAAAGTAGCTCTAAATGGCAGTGACATGTTGAGACAGATGCTGAGATACCCCATGCTGCTTAGCAGCAGGGGGTCTGATAGCTTGCCTTATCTCAAAAAACCCTGGTGCAACCTGCTCCCAAATTTTGCTTTTCACTGAAAACAGTCCTCTTATCTAATTTTTACAATGCTGTATTCATCACCCGCTCCTAACTACAATATCACTCCATAATTCAGGATAAAGCCTAACAAGTGGTCAAACACTTGCCTCAAAAACATCTTTATAAATCATCAGAGCTCATCATCTTTTTATGCATTCCAGGGAGTTTGGTGCAGTTCTGGTTGATTTAACACAGCTCTAATGCACCGGATGTGGTCATGAATTGGAAATGAATGAATGCAAAGTGAGACTTGGACTGTTGACCAGTATCAAGCTGATATGACAGCTATGCACACAGAGATGGCATATGTTGCCCAGTGTGGCTTCTGAGCCATCACTGCGGGAGAGTTTTGACTCCACTGCGGCATTATCTCCATTCAGGTATTCATTCATACATTAGATTAGATCTGTCTGAGGTCACAGTGAAGTGGAGGTAAAGGTACACGACTCTCACTAAAAGAGAGCCCAGGAAATAGTATTCAGATCCTTTACTTATATTGAAATACCAATATATTATTTTACAGTTTACTGTTAAATACAGTGTCTTGCTTTCAAAATCATACTAAAATACTGAAGTATTATTTGCAAAATGTACTGAAAATATTAAAAGAAAAAGTTCTGTTTCTGCAAAAAATGTCCATTATAAAAGATATATATATATATATAATAATTATATTTGACACTGCTAGATTGTTCATACTGATGCATCACTTCATAAGTAGCATTTTTCATTTGTAGCTAGTAAACGCGGTGCTTGCTTTAACTTCTGTATTCAGTTTGGTAATTTAGTCTCCAAGGACTCGCAGAGTAAATCTGAGAGGTTGTGATATGATTAACTGAGTAGGAAGGAAGAAAAAACACAAGGTTCTTTGACACAAATTTGTATTAATTTTATGGCCCGCTCTCTAATCTTTCTTCTGAAATATTGGATAATTTGACCTCCGCGCCTCAATAAGATACTAAATGAAACCATCTGAGAAGTTTAGGAAGTAATTGTTTCTCTGGTGAAGCTGCTAATAGCTCATAGACGTCTGAATGGTGAAAGGGGTCCAAACTAGACACACAAGCCAAAATGACAATAATAATAATGCATTATATTTTATAAGCTTTATGTTTTTGTGTAAAATCTTAATCTAAATCACTACAATTGTCAAATAAATGTAATGCATTAAAATATACAGTAAGTGCCTCCCGTCACTGCTGAAAGGAATGACAAATTGTTGTGATGAAAATGTGATCTGTTTACTATGTTGGTCATATAGGTAAGTTTCACAAGCTCCACTAATATATCTCCATAACAACAGTGTTTATGGCAACTGCAGATACGCTATCTTCATACCAAATCCTAATCTCTCCAAGTTGAAGCAATTACACCGCAAATGGTGTGAATTTAAACAGCAGCAATCGGTGTCTTCAGTGCTTAGTGGGAAGGAGCAACCCACGAATTGATATTATCATAGAGACTTGGAGGATTTGAAACTAAATGAATCTCAAATCAAAATAAAATGAATCTCCTCTTCAGTAGACTATCAAAGACAGAGAAATGGAAAGAAGGGGGGGGGGGGAAAGGGGGCGCCTGATGTACTCTATTCTCAGTTAATCATTTTTCTGCAGCTCTCCCTCTCTCCTCCCCACCCCATAGCCTCTCTCCTCTCATGTGTGTTTTTTTCCTACACATCCACTTTCATCCTGCAAGTCTTTTCTCTCTCTTTTCATTCCTTCCCCTCCGCCTTCATCCCTGACACCTCAGCAGGCAAGGTGGAGGGGTAGAGTCTTGATCCTAGGCAGGTTACCCTTGGCAACAGACCACCCACCCCTCCACTGCCAGTGTGTTTCGGGGCGATCCAGCGAGCTTTGGCGCCAGTGTTGGCAACTATCCCCCCCCCCCGGCAGAGAACAGAGAGGGCTCTTTTTTTCTGCCCCATCATCTCTTGTGATTGGGGAACAAGCACCCCTCCCCTCTTTTCCTTCACTTCGCCCTCCACAATCTAGACCTGACATAGCCGGCGAGGGATCAGAGCGCTGTCTGCTGTAGATGCCAGCCATTAACATTAGCATTTTAACACCTGTTCCTGGACACGTGGGTGTTAGCACCTCTAATTTTAATGCAGCTTGCAGAGACCACATTGGACAAACAAGAGCTGTGACAAAGTTAAAAAAAAAACAAAAACCTGTTTCTATTTGTGTGTGTTCACATCCACATTTGTGTGTTTACAGTCATCAGGCCGTCTGTTTGTGCCTGGAAGTGCTTGCCCAGAAAAGTATGTTTATATAAACAGATGGATGAGAAGCTGCGTCTTTCCCTCTTTTGCCGCGTCTTTGTCTGTCTTTTTTTTCTCACTAAATGAACTGTGGTCCAAGCTTTGCTCGGCGTTCAAAGACGTGTTTATGGCTGCCACACACAAGACAAGAGAGCAACTACGTCCAGCCCATTTTATTAGAAAGAGTCTCCGTTCGGCTTCCTCTCCGCCTTATTTTGAATTTGTATCTCTTGCTCCAATTATTACCATCCGTTTTGTTAATTGGGATGATGTGCAGCTATCTGAAATAGCTACTGTTTTTTCCACTGTACTTTTTTCCCTCTCCCTTTCTCCCAGCGTGGTTTTGTTTTGCATATTAGCCCAGACATGGTAAGGAGAGCGTGCAAAGTACAGAGGGCAGCTCTTCAAACAAGCTGAAATCTTTTGTGTGTCTATTCAAATAATTTCACCCCGTGACTCTTTACCAAGCAGCTGCAGCGATGCATGTGATTGTGACTCAAGGTATTCTCCATGGAAAAACACACTAAAAGGTCAAAGATAAAGTTTCTTTGTGATTTTTGCTACACTGATATCTCTTTACTTTTTACGTTTTAGTCTCAGAAAATGTAGCAGATAGAGTAAAGGCTTTTTGCAAATACAGACATTGGACAGTTGTTCATTTCAGTAAAATGAGAGGAGGAGAGATTGTAGGATGAATTATGTCCCTGCTTGATTTATTGTGCGCTAGTTTCATTCTGGGGCTACCAAATAGAAAGTGCTCGAATTCGGCAGCACATTAAATTAAATATCTGCCGAACAGATTCTAATTTGATCACCAAGCTGTTTCAATTTCATTAGCCTAGTCCCTAATGGACTTTCACAGCATATTATTCCATCTAGCACAAATCCCATTCATTGGCTCTTTTTTTTCTAAATGAGCCCCCTGGCGTGCGAGGACCATGTGGCCCAACACAGCACAGTGTGAGGTCACACAAAACCTCCTTTTTCTTTAATGGACCCTGGAGTCGAGCTACAGTGGGCAAATGGAATCAAATCTGAAGCAACAGTGAGGACATGAAGTCAAACCTAAGATTTATGCCCAGCAACTTCTTAACAGCTGTTGCAAAACATCAGTCTAAACAGAGCATTAACACAGTCAGGGGAATAATGAGAGTGTGTGCATGAATGTGCAGGCGGCTGAGGCCCATTGCTTTTGCATACAGCCCGATTACATGTTGGTGGTGGTCAGCGCGCCCTGCATTGTAATGCAAGTGCAAATAAAGCAATGGAGCAGCAGGTCAGGCAGATAAACAGTCATGGCTTAAGTTTTACCACGCCTCTTCAAGCTTATAATTATGCAGCATGCATTATAATTACCTCAGTGGTGAAATATTCTGACCATACACAGGTATGGTACAACACTCAACAACCTTGGAAATCTGTAATAACATGTTGTAACAAAGTGATAACTATGCAGAAGGTGAACAATTGATTGGTAGTTTTTCATCAGCCATACTGTTTGTGTCAAAGCCTCCAATAATGTGAATGAATAGTTTAAACTGCCTGATGCAAATGCACAGTTCTTTACTTTTAGCAAAAACCAAACCTAATTTACTACCTCAGTTTAAAACAAAAAACAAAAACAATATATATTTTTAAATAGGGCAACATTTAAATTACAAATTGTAAGACTGATAAGATTGTAAGGGTTTAATTGTTGCATGCTCATACAATACAGGTATGCAAAGTAAAATGCAAGTGGTATACTCTTGAAGTTGTTCTAAAAAGGCCATATTGAAATCAATAATAATTAGAATATTTAAAAATAAGAATTTAAAAATAAATGATTAAAAAAACGAAGATAAAGGTTTACCTATAAAATGACTGTTAATTTATTAAGTACATTTAATGCATCAGTGTATGGCAAAGACGAGGACAGAGTTCACCATCCTGATAGCCTGACAGAAGAAGCTTTTTCAGAGTAAATATTTTATGAGATGAAATGTATTAAACACTGGTCTATAGTGCTTAAAATTAGATACAGGTTTGATGGCAGCGCAGGATGCAGCAACCAAAGGTTCTTTCAGGGACAGTGACTTTACTGAGACAATGCAGCCAAAACACATGCAGTAAAGTATCTAAAGCACTAAGGTGGTGATGATTAGGATCAGTGCAGTGTCAGTACTCTAAGTTCCAAAAGGTTGAAAGTGATAGTATAGAGCTGAAGAGGACTCTGCGGTAACATTGATAAATGTTTTCACCAGGCCGTCCGCCATTAGTGTCAGGGCAAGTTACAGCCACAAGAGCGGACAAACAGGAAATAGAGAAAGAGTGGGTGTAAATAATTGATAAGGCTGACCCTGCGCGATTCATATTCTGCGGCAGAGGATCAAAGAGCGGGGCTCAGAGTTTGACATTGAGCCCAAGCGCAGGAGTCAAAGCCATTACCTTCCCCATCATAGCTGCTGCTTGTGTTTATATTAAAAATGCAATGACTCTTCCCTTTCAGTCTGGGCTAACACTGGCTGGCACTCCTGGGCATTAACCAACTGGCTAATGGACTCAC
Organism: Lates japonicus; assembly: GCA_033238685.1. Classification (NCBI taxonomy): domain Eukaryota; kingdom Metazoa; phylum Chordata; class Actinopteri; family Centropomidae; genus Lates; species Lates japonicus. The sequence goes on along the minus strand of BRZM01000038.1, from coordinate 2,030,050 downwards.
TGGTATTACCACAGCAATTACCTACAGTAGCGTTAAGTAAAGCGAGGTGGAAGCCATTTTGTTCCTGTCCATTCAATGAAGCTGTTCTTGGCTCTCTCAGGTGTGAAATATAGCCTGTGTTAGACCTCTGGGTTCTTTTAGGTGTGATCAATATTTCAGAGGCACCAGGCCTCTGTGTCTTGTATCCTCCCACATCACCTCTCATAACAGCTCGGCAGCCGATTATGAATGTCTGAATGAACGTTTGAGCCAATTAATGATTAATGGAGTTTCACAGTTTTCAGAGAAATGTTTATTTTAATAGTGCATTAAGACTGTCACTGTACAAAGCCAGAACTCTGCAGCATCTGTTTCTATTATGAGAAAGTAAAACTATGTCTGCACTGTTTTATTAAGTCCCACTGAGGAGCATATCTTCACAAAATTAGGACCTTTTTGTGGTCCTTGTCTGTCAGCAGCACTACATATACATCACAACTATGAGATGCTGCATGTATGTCAAATTGTGCTTTATTAATGACATTTGAATATATTCCTCCCTGCTCCTTTTCAGGACATCAGCTCCCTTTCATAAAGAACCAGACTAATCCAATGATTACCTATGAGTTACAGTACATGTCTAATTCATCTGTTCTGTTCATTTTTTTTTTTTAAAGTGTATGCTTATACTAAACTGATTGATATATCTAGTCATGCAGATAGTTTTGATTTATTTCCCCACTTTTTGAGATATCTGTCTCTGACATTTTTGCTGCCACACCAACACAATGGAGGTAAATAGGATTTATCTGGGGTTAACAAAACAGAAAAATTACATTTAAAAATCATAACTTCTCTTTTCAGAGTTACTGGCCTTGTTCCATCTGCAGAACACTCTGTGCCAGGTTTTCAACGAAACAACTTTCTAGCAAAGAAATAACTCCATGAGACCTAGTGACAGTGTGTTCTGTAGATTATTCAGAGGACATTGTTTTCAGCAAGACACATTCCTGTTCAAGTTTGTAAATGGACTTATTCAGTGCTGTGATGACCACAAATTAGAGGATAATGCTGGTGTGATATATACTTTTCTTGTGGTCAACAAATCTCATGAAAACACCAACATCAGCAACCCATTAGTCTATTTCTCAATACTTTTTGGCTTCCTCATCCTATCTGTGGCAGTCAGCCTGAGGCACAGTGGTTCCACTGACGTTTATATTTAAAAATAGGACGCAAATTTATAGTTTCATATTAGTTTGAGTGATTTCTGAAAACAGCTGAGTATGAGCATTTGTACAGAACTGTTTTCAGTTTTAGCTTAAGTGAGTATTTACAGGCGGCGGCACGGTGGTGCAGTGGTTAGCACTGTCGCCTCACAGCAAGAAGGTTGTGGAGTTTGCATGTTCTCCCTGTGCCTGCTTAGGTTCACTCCAGGTACCCCGGCTTCCTCCCACAGTCCAAAGAGATGCAGCTTAGGTTAACTGGTGACTCAAAATTTCCCGTAGGTGTGAATGTGAGTGTGAATGGTTGTTTGTCTATATATGTTGGCCCTGTGATGGACTGGCGATCCATACAGGGTGTACCCCACCTCTCGTCCAGTGTCAGCTGGGATAGGCTCCATCCATGGCATCATTGATGTGTTTTAATTCTGGGGGGTGCAAAGAGGAATCAGTTATATCCGGATTTGGATACACAGAAAAATTGCTGAAAAGATCAATCCACTGTTAGTTTTGTGGATGAATTTTCACCCTTGCTCAGTTGTATGTGTTGTATATTTGCTTTGCAGGGCTGATCCATTTAATTCAATTTGTAAATAGAGACATTCTTTTTGTAAGTAGGGTTTTCTGTGTCACCAATAGTGTTTTCAATTTCATTTTCAAGACCACTGAAAAATATGCCAGGCTTTTGTCTAGCCCCGGGCCCTGTCGAGTTGTCAGTACATTCCATACATGAGGAAATGACTTGCACTAAAGGCCATCACACACACAAACCCTCTCCTCAACAGCCTCTAACATCCTACCCTTTAGCAAATTTCTGACTTCAGAGCCTGATGCGCACAAGAACAGACAGCTACAAATCACTGCGCCGTCTATGAGTTATCTCTGTCAATTACTGACGATAAATGGCTTTGGCACTGTGAAGGCCAGGTGCATCAATCCAGCGTGTCTCACGTTGTCCTAGCTTCTCCACTCTATTGATTCTACTTCCACTGCTTCCATGATCCAGTTTTGATGGCCCCTGACCGCAAAAGCTAACTTGAGCGCTGATGTCAGATGAAAGGGTGGATATGTAACCCAAACTCCCACCTTGGGACATGTTCACATTCTTGATATCAGATCTTCCTCCCTCTCAACTGAGACTTAATATAGATCCACTGGAGTCATCCCACTACAACTACTCTGTGCCCGTACCAGATTTCAATCAAGGTTTGATTGCAATGCAATACCTTTTGTGGGGGCAAAAACTCCCACTTTAATAACATTCTTTGACCTTAAAGTGTCTTCAGTGCACATCTTCTTATATAACATACATCTGGCACATGACTACATACATTTATTCATTTCTCCATCTGTCTCCATGCCTCTTTTGTCAGCTTTTTTCCCCCCCAGCAGAGCTAAATGAGCTAATTCTACTCATCTCACCACAATAAAATGGCTTCCAAATGTATGTATCTGTATGTAGCCCGTGGCTCAACAGAATGACCATTCAGTGAGCTGGGGATGGGGTCTATTGTGAGCGGCTCGTGCACTGTACAGCAGCTGTCTGCTAAGGGCCTGTGATGGCTGTCTGCAGGATCGCCCACCACTGCTTTGAGTGATTCTCTCTCTTTCACTCTGCCTGGGGCGCTCCATGTGTTGGAGGCATTGATCGGCCCTGAATTGGATTGCGGCGGGCCTGATTACTGATGTCAGTGTGTGCCGGGTCACGTGGGACCCACTGGAGCTCCTTGTGCCAAGCCCAGGCCAGCTCGCAGCAGAGGAGGAGGAGGGGGTTGGAGGGGAGGGGGTGGTTGCGTTGCTCACTGGAATTACATTTATCAGTCTTAGTTACACAGAGCGTGAACACAACATGCCCACACATACTGTACACTTAAGTGACGCACAAACAAACAGCCAGCATAATCTCATTCTATTCCTGTAGCAGTCAGTGTTCGTGATTGGCATTAAATAGAGAGTGTGGGGGCATGCTAGACTGAGAGAAGGCTTCAGCAGTTCATACCAGCAAATTACCACTTTCCCTACTGTACTTTTATATTTAGAGTGTTTGTTTAGAGAGTTAGTGAGGGCTACTGATTGAATGTTTGAACACTTTTTTTTTTTTTTTTTTTTTTTGGCCATTTGATGCTACTGAAACAAAGATTCTTTATTGCAAGGTTACACTCTATGACTTTGTGTGTGTGTGTGTGTGTGTGTGTGCGCGTCTCAGTGTCTGTTTGCATTCAAGTGTGTGTAAGTTTGGAAGTGATTCTCCGTGCATCATTTGTTTACGCCTGGAATAGTGGCCATCATCTTTTCTACTAAGAGAACAATAGCCATTTTTCCCCTTTGCTCAGGAGACAATGAAGTGCCTTCCCGCCTCGCGAGCGACAGGCCAATAAAAAACGTAATTGGATCTGTCAATCAAACATTGCTGCAGCGTGGGGGTGGGCAGGCAAGCAGGTGGGTGGCGGTGGCGGAGGCGGAGCAGGGAGGGTGACCGGACAACAGGAGTAGTGCAGAGGAGGAAGGAAAGGGAGAGAGAGGGAGAGAGGGAGAGGTTTGCTATTGCAAAGCACTGCCACACACAGTCCCCTCTCTGTGCACTGCCCGGAGGCACTCAGCAACGGTTACAGAGGTGTACAATTGTTGTGTTTTGTTGTTTGTTTGTACCAGGGCCAGGGGGGTGACGATCTGTCTTTGTTTGTAGGTATTAGTGGGTCGGTGATGTGGCTTTGATGCGACTACACAGGAGAGCCAGGGCTGCCAGAGCCACTGAAGGTCACAGTGGATGTACTAGTGCTGATGTGTCTGTCTGTGCTTTGTATGCACTCAGGCCGTCAGACATGTTGTTTTTTCGTACCAGGGAAAGGTCCTGTCATTAGTCAGAAGAGCCAGGATGCTTTAGTAGTATTTTTCACGGTACAACACACACACCGAACATCACCTTGTCACATTAAATCATCAACATATTTGTGTGTGTTCTTACCATAGCCTGTCTAGGTGCATGGATTATGAGTATTTGCTGCTAGATAAGCGACATGCACGTCTGTACACTCGCGCACACACACCTTTATTGTATGCATTTGTCTGTTGCTCTAAGTTTTAATGACAACTACTTAAATTAAGAGCCCATTTACAGCAGCTCTGACAGAGATGTTAAGTGCGCATTCGGATATTGTGCTCGTCTGACTCCCACTCTGAGCTCTACCTCGGCTTTTAGGAGATGGCTTTCTCATGTCTTTAGTGACATTCTTTTTCCATTATTAGGTGAGCTGGAGATTGTTACAGAGGAGAGGTACCCTATCGTTCCTTGAATTATGGTCTGCAGACTGTAATGTCATGTTGTATGTCTTTTTATGAACAGACAAAGGATGTTTGAACTGCAACTCTGAGTGAGGTAATGAATACAGCGCAGGTGCAGGTCCTACCGCCTTGGCAGTAGAAAGGACTTAAGGAAACTACAGTATGCACAGTCACTGCAGGGTTTCGCACAAAGTCATTTAATGCATACTTCGGGCAACTTCCTACTTCCTTAAAAACTTGAAGAAATATTACCTGTGGTGGATGCACTGCACCTTAAATCAAGACAAAAATATACTCCTGCCCCATTGCACTTTAAAAAAATGCAAAGAAATAAAAAACGGGATCCTAATTTAGAGGAGTGAAGAGAGACCTGTCTTCTTTCTTCCAAGGTTTTCTAGGTGCTCTACTTAAAAGGTAGAAATGTAGGAACAAATTTGATTTAAAAGTTAATATTTGTTCCTTATTGATCTCCTATATTTTTTTCTTCTTATAAAGACAGCAAAAATACAGTATAAACTAACTCAGCAAAATGTGTTGCTGGAGAACAAAACTAAAAGTCTTAAGGGCAGGCCAGCACCGGTAAAATGACACATTTCATTTATAAGCACTGCAGCTAGTTTTAATAATTTGGTGGTATTGTATTCTAATATTATATTCTTCAACATGGAGTGTATTTGAGAATGCGTGAGGGATGGTGTTATGTATAGACTGGCCCTATTAAGAGTCTTTCTATAGCATTAAGAGCCTGTAACATTAAATAGAGGTCAGCAGGTTTAAGTGTTGTGTCATATAAGTTGTAGCAATCTTGTGATGCTGTCGTACCGACGAGGACTGTTAAATTCAGCTTGACATTATCAAGGCCCGTATTGTAACAGTCAGCCATGCAGGCCAGTGTCTCAGTTGATCAATTAACAATATGTGTCTGCCCCCTGTGCGAGCCTTCCTAATTTTGGTTTTGTTATGAGAAACTGTCCCTCTGCTCTGGGCTTCTAAAGTAGGTAATTACACTGAGAGATTCCCTGTGGGGGATTAAAACAAATGACACAGAAAACACAGCCCTTCCCCATCCCATCGCCACTCACTCAAGCCCGGCCTCCGCTCTAAAACCTTTTGCTTGTAACGCCTACATGCCCATGAATACGCAAGCAGTCACAATAAAACACGCTGGCAGCTCGTGAAAATTAGTGGGGTCGAGGGGAGAGGATTCAGGAAATGATGGGGAGGCATCACAATTTATGGACACTGGTTTAGCATTAGGAGCTAAACAAAACATATGGTATTCATATAGTTTGTAAGGAGCAGCAGAAAAGGCATCTGTCCTGCCAGTTTTGCAGTGACAGGCTGCAGGGAGCATTACTCATCATTACAATCTCTGCTGGCAGCCTATTTTCATCACATTACAGTGGTATAATGAAGCGTAGCACGCTAGCGTCCTCAGGTTCTCTGAGTAGTTCACCATTAGCACCAGCCGAGGGCACTCATCCAAGTAGCTTTATTGAACTTTTTACAGTTAGTTTATTGTATAATTATTTCATTACTTCACAACAATATATGTAGGTGGAATCTTGATACAGTAGCAGTTCAAATGTTCAGATTTGTCTTGCTTTGAAAGCATTTGATGGCAGTTACTAGTTCAGTAATACATTAGTATTGAAACATTTGGATTCATTCAGTGCTAAAATCAGACCACCAACTGTTTCTGCTCTTCTTCCCTTTCTCTTTCTTCCAGGAGCAAGGCAAAGTAGGTGTGACTTTCAACATCGGAACAGTGGACATCAGTGTTAAGGAGACAACCACAGCGGTAAACGATGGCAAATACCACTTGGTCCGATTCACCAGGAACGGGGGCAACGCCACCTTGCAGGTGGACAACTGGCCTGTCAATGAGCACTTTCCCACAGGTAATGCCCCTCTTAATCTTAATTTGTCTGATGGCATTTTACAAAAATTAAAACAACATCATAGTCTTAAAACCACTGGACACCACCTATTTTTTATCAAAGCAAGGGGCGCCACCAAGAAGAAAAAACAACCATTACAAAACAGTTCACTTTATCCTGTTGTTCTGAGTAAAACATCTCAGAAGACTAAGAGGCATGCAGTCGCATTAGTTGCACTCACTATGCTTCTGTGGCAAAATCATTCCTCAAAACAACTTCTCTCACGCCCTCACACCTGACACCACAGGAGAGGAGCCCATCAAGCTAGAATCTTTTGTCTTGCAAGAGGCATTAACTGCGCAACATCTGGCCAGTTCATTTCAGAAAAAGGGATTCAAAGGCACCAAGAGGCATTTGGTCGGTGGACAAGCAAGGAGAGGATAGAGGCAGACACCAAGGGTGGCCTGCTGGCCAGATAAAGCTGCTGCCTGCCTGTATCTCTCATTCCCAGGTCAGCAGAAGCAGCACAGCAGCAGAATACAAATAGGGTCATCAAACGGGAGCCCGCTCCATTTGGAGGCTCAGGCACTCCCTCCATTTGGAACAGAGATGTGCCGCTCAGCTAGCTAGGTGAGAGAGTGAGAGAAAGAGTGAGAAAGAGAAGTAAGGAAGGAAGGGAAAAATCCTCTCCTGCTTCTATTTAACAGTCCATTAAATTGAGCTGGCTCTCCTCGTCTTTGATATCTATGTCTCCATGTTATACAGCTTAGAAAAGGCCACCTTTGTTTCCTCGTTCGTTATTACCCACTCTTCAATTTCACTTAGTCAAACACAGCAGATGCACAGGGAAGCAACATGGGCACAAAGTGGCAGTTGAGGCAAGGAGATGTTACGGTGACAAAAGATAATATGAAACTTCATTGATCTCTGAGGTACAATTGTGCCATAGCAGCAAGGCATAATTGGACAGAAACAGATGTAGAATAAATAGACGGTGTTGAAGATTAAATAGTGTTACATTACCAGATGTGGAGCTAACATGAACAGAAACGTGTCCAGAAATATAACTGTGCATCACTCGCTAAAATAAAACACTGGGGAGAAAAAGAAAAGAAAAAAAAGACAAACGTACAAAAATGCTGATGCTACCCAATGGTACAAAGCAAACAAATAGAAGTTGATCCCTTTCACTTCTCAGCCCTATGTCTCAGCAGCCCTACAGCTCCTAGTTGCATGCCTTCACAGAGGACAGGGCCGCATCCTCTCCTGGCGTGACCTGGCACGCTGTTTTGGTTTGGTTCAGTGCCAGCGCAGGTGATGTTAATCTTTTCTGTCTCTGGCTTTCTTTTGCCGTTGGCTGTCTTTCGCTTTTCTTTGACCAGATAAAGTCAGACGGGTTTCATAACTGCATTTCAGCCACAGTAATGCAGGAAAATACTGAGAAACTCCGTAACATGTGGTACACACGTATACAAGAGTGACGTCTCCGTCGCGTACACATTCAAGTGCGCAAACACTATAATCAGACTGAACTGTCGCACAGAGATAGTTTTGTCATTTTCCTTTAGGTCTCTGCCCCGTATTACATAAGAATGGCAAGTAATTTTGGATTGCTGCCACCTTAATAATTATCTCAAAGTGCCTTCTGCATCAACTTTGAATGGTTGTTTTCTAAACCTTCTATCATTAAGCTTGTCAATATCTATGATCCAAAGCCAGCGTCCATTCAGTAATCACTGCTAAATGGCCTTTCAGCTTAAGCAATGCACAGCAGAGAGAGCTCTGGCTTTTTAGCTTTGGAATCTGTCCAAGTGATCCCATTGAGGTTTGTTCCCTTTTCTGTCCGCCTTCCATTGTCTTGGAATGTAGTTGAGGTCGGGGGATCGAATGCGTGGTAATTTCTTTTTCTCTTCTGCACAGGTAATTTGCAGGACACTCAGTGATAGTAATTCAACGATGATTGATTTTTTTCCCCCCCTGCCTTCTCTCCCTTGTAAAGGCGTTGTCATCTCATGAGTAATTACATGTCAGGGGTGCAGACTCATCGACTGCTTTCTCACACTCCTAATGCTTAACTTGAAGGCAGCGGCCGCCACAAGGCTCTCAGGTCGTTCAATAAACAGTTACCGGATCTGGGCATGCCCTCTCTCTCTGGTACAGAATAGGTAAGGACAAAGGTGTTGGTGGATTGCTTGTCAGTCAGAGCTGCTTGCAAAATAGCCTGTGGCATGTAAATTGGACATCTTAAGAGTGCTGTTTGCAAAGTTGGCCCACTAAAGTATTGAGGTGTTAAGATTTGCTTTAAATGGCCGCAGGAGGTTTTTACACCATAACCTGCTTTTCATTAGTACTTGAGCAATTTTTTGGGCAGATATACAAGCATTTCCTTTTTCATTGTTTGTCTGTAAATGACTTCCTAATGGATAACTCCAATTGATTACAATTTGGTTTTCTCGATTTATGTTCTTAGTTATCACTTTTAACAGTCTTAATAATAATGCGCTCACCAAGTAAACTGCTGACATCTGGGAATGTTTAGAAGCAATTTCGCTAAAAAATGTGGAGAGATGAGGCAAGACACACAAGCACTCAGACAGTCACATAAGTTTTGAACAAACCTCCAAGTTAGCTAAAATGATTTGGAAGAGTGAACCGTAAAGTTAGTACCAAACTGCCCATTTAAACATCATTGTAGTTTAATTAACAACTGTCTTGTTCAACCTTAACCTACTGTGCTTGCAGTAGTTATGCAGACACAGTGTCCTTGTGCAATAAGAGACTATTACTGACAAGTGTGTTCAATTTTAATATTACTTTCAAATGCTGTGGTTTAAATAATCTAGCTAAACTCTATTCTTGTTTTCTCTGTTACAAGAACAAGCAGGTCATTTTGAAAAACACACACACATACAGGTCCGAGGCAGTAATGCTGTCAAGTGTGTCACCGTCACTAATGTGGTGTGATACATTGAGCCAAGAAAAGTCCTAGTTTTCTCCCAAATTTATTCTGTGTGTAGGTGTTGAGTAGATGTTGTCTTTCAGTTTGTACTATGAGTAACATCTCCTTGAGCCAATGTGCAAAGCAGGATGGTGTGGTAGACTTCCAGGTCAGAAATTGCACCTCAGAAATTGTATAATGTTAGGTGAAACCGTAGAAGACGCAACAGCAACCCTTTAGCAAAGGTAAACTTGTTGCGTACAGCACTGCATGTATCTTAAACCTTATACATGAAAGATCTACAACCAGTCACTTTATTAGGTACGGCTGTAAAATCTAATGCAAGTCAATACAACAGTTCAGTCATAGATACTACTTTTACTAAGATAACAATGTTCAGTTTTGATCGACACTCTCAGAGAGGTAACATTTAAACTATATGTTTAGGGTTAGGGTTGGTTAAATTCTTTGTAGAGGTATAGTAGAATATGTGTAGCAGAGCTGTTGAACTGGGTTGCATTAGACTGTATTGGTGTACTTGATACAGTGGCCCAGGAGTGTGTAACACACAACAATGAAGCTGAGACAGAGCTCTCAGTACCTCTGCATTCTAGCCCTGATGTTTACCTCTGTAGTTAGGTGAAACAGAGGTAGTGAAGCTAATTTACTTGTTCTTGAGCTTGATAGGATTTATTACATAACTGATGGAATGATACAAACTGGTTACTTGTTTGCAAGCTCTCTGATTGTCTGACTACTTTTGTAGCCCGGTCAGACTTTGTTGTAGTAATGTCGCCGTGTTCCCAGATCTCAGCAATTACCTTGAGTTCAGTGTCATTATAGCTGACAGAATGATGCCAAAACAAGGGCAACATTGCAATAAACCCTAATGATCCTTTTCTTTAAATTTTTCTGTTTTGGTTTTATTGACAGTTGAATATGACATTTGATTAAGATCGTAGGACCACGGCTTTAATTCCAACTGAGCAGGTAAAACAGTACAGGTTTACAAAATAAAAATTGTGCATTTTAATGCTGGAAATACAGAGAAGTAAGACAGAAAAGGACTTCTGTGCTTCACAGTCCCATTGTTCCATATAACAATATACCCACACTGATCCCATACAGCAGTGTTTCCGTCAGGCTCCTGCAGCTTACACGTGTTTGGTTTGTGTTTGTGTGTGGGCGTTGGGCGAGTGTATCTGTGTGTTCACTGCTTTGTCTCTCCGTTTCTCTAATTATTCTCCCCCTCTAACAGTGCCCTCTCAGATCTCCATTCTTTTTTTGTCCCCAAATTCCTTTTTCATCTGCATTTCTCATCCTTTTCCAGTCTGTGTTCATCAGGACTGTGCATCTCTCCTGCAATGCTGTGTACTTTTGTGACAACCCACATTACTGCAGGGGCTTGTCTTTGTTTAGTGAGAGGGTTCCAATTTCCTTATATAACACTCTGAATCCCTGTACTCTTTGATTTTGGATTACATGATCTTTTTGCATGAGTTTGAATCTTTGAATCAAAGAATTATTAGACCGAGCTGGGCAGAAATTGTGCATCACACTTTGCCGGAGCTGGCTGAGGTTCAGGCGTTGTCTCAGATGAATGACCATTGGCCTAACTACTCTGCCCGGGCCTCGGGGAAATTGTGTCTGTGTGTGTGTGTTCCATCCTTTGTAGTGGGCACAAGAGGGTTGGTCATAACAAGGACAGCCTTGTGTTCGTTTTCAGGCTCACACATGCACTCACACATACAAAGACGCTGATGCGAACAATGTTACGAATCCCACAACCTGAAACAGGCACACCGAAAATATCTGCCAATCTTTGTCTTGAAATACAGACAAAACAATTCCTCGGGAGCGAGATAAATCCCCACGCGTCCCCGGGGCCAAACATGATTAGCCCTATCTGAGACACAATCTCTGTCGCTCTCAGAACTCAGACTAAGCTGAGAGTAGAAGCCGCCAGTCTAATTCATCCTTTCAACACCATAAATTTCAGAGCGACCTGATAAATGATGAATTTACTCCCTGGCTTTGTCTGACGTCTCAGAGAGAATGGAAGGAGGATAGAGGGAAAGCAAGCAGGAGAAACAGAGGGACATGGGTGAATAGAAAAGGAATGCAGCCACTGAGGGAATACAGACACATTTAATGGAGTAGATGACGGGAATAAGTTGGTAAAAGGGAGAAAGAGCTGACATATAGACAGATAGATTGGTGGAAAAGAAAAAAAAGGGAATGGATAGTGAGAGGAAAGTAGATAAATGATACCAAAATTGTGGCTGTAGCTGAAGAGGCCTGATTCAGCCAAGAAGAGCAAGGAAGGGCTGATTGCACTGGAGAGAGACAGAGAGAAAGAGAATGGCAGGGAGCAGATGAAGGAGCAGAGTATAGCTGGATGGATGGTGGGCTGAAGAGAAAGAGAGAACAGAGAGAAACTTGAGTAGATGGCTGAATAGCCAGAGAGAGAGGAGGAGAGACAGAGATGAAAGTCAGGTGTAGATTGGAAAGGAGGTGGGTGGTGCAGGATATTCATAACCAGGGGCTGCCGCGGCTAGCTATAGAGTTGAGCTGCGGAATGATGATTTTTGGACAGGGCCGCAGTATATCAAATGTACTTATCATCCCCAAATGGAGAGAATGCCAGGAGTATGTCACGGTAGCCATTTTCACAGTTTTGATGCGCTCTCAGCAGCGGCCCTGTGATGGAACCCCTGTGAGATTAGTCTGGCAAGCAAACGGAATAGAACGCAGGGACCAACCAGCAGATGACTGTCACAGTGCCAGTGTTTGTGTTGACTGATTAGCTGCCACCAAAAGGGAAACATTTAGACATTGTTTTGGCTGGGAGAGAAAATGGTGAAGGCATGCATTAGGGTTTAAAGACACACAAGCAAACTGTATATAAACACAAAAAATTAGCTGCATTATTCATTAATATACAATAAACAATATTTTTTAGTGTTAAATAGGTTTGCATTAAACCACATAACTGTACCAATGCAGGGTTCAAAAAGTGCAATATGCATCAGAACATATTCTTAAACAGTATGTTGCAGAATAAAAAGGTTGTATATACATAATGTTTACTAGAAAAAACAGCACAGTCTGTTTCATCAGGACTGTGTGGGTGAGGTTTTATCAGATTCAACTGACAGTCAAAATAAGCAAACATCTCACATATCAAATATGTCACATAATCAAACATATAATTTTCATATCACAACCGTCAACACATTTTGATTTAAATGTTGCTGAATTCTGATTAGTGGACAAAGCTACATGGCATTGCCTTTCTCTGTTTGAACCCTGTTGACAGTGAAAAAAGTCCACAGACAAAAATTGGTTTCTCAATTGAAATACTTCAAACTGCCAACCAAAAGTTATCTCAGTTTCTTAGTAGTCCGGACTTTCTGCCAGTATTATCAAATTACCTGTTTACACTATAGCCATCCTATATAACTTTAACAGTTCATATAAAATCAATACACACAACTTAATAAATATGCACAAGATAGTACAGTACATGTACACCAATATATAATTCTACAGCTACAGACAACACTGCTAAGACAAGCCAGACTGTCAGACTGTAGCTGCCAAAACCCTGAGTGTATTGAAATGAGCAAGGGTTTGTTTGATTGTTTATGCAGTCAACTTTTTATTTGTGCAAAGAAAAATGTGTTACTTCTTATTTCAAAAGTTACAAAGACTCACATTCAGATTGATCCTTTACTGTATAATGTCCTGCCTCAACAATGTGTTTGAAAATGTACTTTAGTTTAAGGCAGCAAAAACTCAATTTCATGGGACCTGTAGGGCAACTTTAGTACACGTTGATTCCTATGGGTCTGATATATATTTTGTTTTAGCATAATATTAAGAAAAAGAGAAATCAGGTTGTCCATGATTAATGTCCATAGCCAGACCTTTATAAAAACAAAACAGAAATAAATAAATAAAAAAACACTCAAATTAGACTTGTGCTTATGGAAATCTAGGTTGAGCAGTGTGTGTGACCCAAAAACCGAAATATAGATTTTAGTTCCAGTAAAACGGGTCGTATGACAGTGACAAAACATCAAACCTATAATGGCACTAAATTGCACTTTCCTCCAAACTGAGAGGTTGATGAAAAATCTTTGAGGAAATATCTGCCCCCTCTGCTTTGGAGGAAAAAAAAAAAAAAACTCAAAAACCTTAAAGGCAGAGTGGTTTTATAATAAACAATAGTGCTTTTATTGGCAAGGTCATCCATTCTGAAGTCACCTTTAGAAATTTAATATCAAATTGACAAACTGGAGAGATTTTTCTCATTAGTTGGACAATTAGCTTGTGGTGTATTCATTACAGGGGGGACTGTCACCTCATTAATCACCCAGAACAATGTAAGAAACATACCTGAGACCACGCCATTAGTAAGGCATGGCAAGCTTATACCCCCTGCTCTCACTTTCAGATGTGATTTCATCCCAGCTAAATAACAATATGCATTTGGAGCATATAGCAAAAGAAGGGTGTTGAAGAGATCACGTCCTCTGTAGATGCTGCTCTCTTCCCTCCCCTGTTATTCCTGCCCCAGTCGTCAACCCACTCCCCCAAACTCCTAACCTTTCTGTCTGTCCTCTGGATTCACATACAACCATCATGTCTCCCTCTGTGGCCCTTGTCCAGAGCAGAGTGTATTTGGCTGCCACCCGAAACCTGCTTGAGATCAAAGGAATGGGGAGGGAGTCCTGCTAGTTGCTGATTAACCTGCTGGCACGCAGCAGACACAGTCCTTTAGCTCCTTGAGCTCCCTTGCAGCCATATCCACACTCCTTCCCAGCTGGCTGTAAACTGAGCGCTTGGCTGGTTTCTCCCCTGAATACGAAAAAAGGTAGAAAGGGACGATAGACAGATAGGTAAATGGAGAGGAAAGTGATGAATGAATTACCTAACTACTTTGGGGCATAAGTGACTTAATGAATGGTTTAATAATATTGTGGTGCATTCACTGCTTGTGTACAGTCTTAATCAGCAGGTGAAAACAGTGCAGTTCAAATGTACTGTAGGTGTGCAGCAAATAACTGAGCAGTGACACTAGACAACATACATATGATGCTGTAAAAGACTTCTGGGTGTAGGGGTGAGTGTGATATCAAAGCTCAGTCAGGTGGAGCTCCATGAGTGTGTGTGTGTCTCTGTGTGTTTGCATGATGTCAATACATCAATCACCTGAGAGACTTCTCACAGCTAAACTGGACACATTTCCAGAGGGCCTTTTGAAGCCTTGCCCTTTCAGTTGTGTTATAAACGATGCCATACAGGTTCATTTTTTTCCTCCAAATATCTTCCCACCTGGGTACTGAGTGACATCATGATGACATTCATAATTCTATACAGGCTTCACACTCTTTTTATACCTCAAAGTGTTTGAAGACAGAGCTGTACGTCTCAAGTTGTCAGTGTCGACAGACTCGCTGTGGCTTTCAGAGGGAATGCTCCTGTGATTGTCATCCTGGCGCATACGCAACGAGAAAATCCTATCATGCCAGAAATAATACACACACAACATTGCCTGTGAAAGCTAGTCTGTTATGTTTAATTCCCATATAGCTGAAAGACGTTAGCTATGGTCTCCAAAGAGGGGACTGAAGCAGCTGGGGTGTAGCGGTTCTTTTTTACCCAAAAGGCCTCCCACCACGTCAGTAATGATCTCATTTGTATGCATTGTCCTCTTCAAATCTGTGTCACTATGGGACTTCCCTCCCAATAGGTCCGCAGTACCTCAAATTACCACCTCCTCCTCTGACATTGTCCCCCTTTTCCCCTACAAACCTGCTGCACAGCTCCTTTCCTCCAAATGAGCTACTAAACCGAATCATTCCTTGGCCCTTGAAATGTAAAAGCGGGTGGTGTCCAGTGGGAAGAATTAGTGCACATAAATTACCACCAATTTGCTTCAGAGAAAGACAGTTAATACATGTCTACCTTTTTAACCACTTGATAACCTTCCTTTTGTCTTTCCAATGAAATGTGATGAATGTATTATAGGACTTGTTATGTAGACTGTGATGTTTTTACCTTTTGTTTACAGGTTATTTATGCAGTTTGTTGTTACCTTGACTGCTATGGATATGTGCTGTGCTTTTAATCCATAGATATTTTGTTTAATATTGGTGTGGAGTGTGCTTTATAAATATGAATTTAAACATTTAAACTAAAGTAAAGCTACTTGGGGAAAAAAAAAATCATCATAAAGCTTCTATAAATATTTCTAAACAAAGATAAAACTCATTATAAACCACTGTATAAATGTGTGATGTCTGTTGCTGTTGCCAACTGTTTCAAGCTGTTTGTTAAACTTTCAAACTTTAAAGGCAACAGCGACATTGAGCGCTATCAAATGGCAAATAAGAAAATCCCGTTCAAATATACCCGGCCAGTAGAAGATTGGCTTCAGGAGAAAGGTAAATCTTTATCGAACTTCTAGAATGTTTTTCTTTTGATTTTCTGTCATGTCATCGGCTTGTTCCCTTCCAACCTCTGAGAATGAATAACCATCCCTTAAACCATTTTAAAAAACCAAGTAAAATAGTAAACCGTTTTTTTGTTACTTTTTGTACTTTCCTTTATTTATTCTTATTTTCTTTTTATTCCTTTCCCCCTTTTTGTCATCGTCATCTTTTTAAATTTGGTTGACTCATGGTGTCCAGTTAAAGGGACTGGGAAAGAGATTTTCTAAACAGTGCAGCAACAAGAATTTAAGTATCAAGTGCTCCTAATCTTTTGTGCAAAATTGACTAGGCGAAGGCATTATCTATGCTGCAACAGTAGGCTGATTGTTTTGAGAGGAGAATTAGCTCCCTTGGCTCAAATCCTCTGCAATGTTTGAGAACAAACTAATCAGTGGGCATATCCCCCTGAAAACTTTCCAAACAGCAGGTGCTTTTCCCTGCTGTAATTTATCTGATCGTAGTTATACACATCACACACTATCAAATCCTCACTTGTTTGGTGATGGAGAGCTAATTGGAGCCTTTTTGACGGCAAAGCGTCACAGTGAGCCTGCCAAGGTGCACTGCGCCCTGATAGACTTGTGCCTTTCAATCACTGAGATTATCAAGTCAGCACCTCATTTATGTTTAAAACATTTTTGGGGGTTGAAAAAGTCTGCTCCCCCTCTTTTTTCTTGGTGCGTATTAAATTTTCTTACTCAACATAATATCATTATAAACTGCATTTAAAGTCCATTGCACATAAACATCTTAACCTGATTATAAAGTCCCTTTAACAACCGCTAAAACACAGACAGGTCTGAACAATCCCATTACTGCTGCATGCATGACTCCACACATGCTATTTCATTTTCGCTTCTGTGATATGAACGTCCTGTCCCTGTCATTCCATGCCCAATGTATTATGTATTATAATTGTGCAGATGCCGCAAATACAACACGCTTGCAGTGCTGTGTGTCTGTAAATTATACAATGAGATTTTTAATTATGATTCCTGTATTGTGAGAGTTTGGTGTATTTTAATTTCATAATTAATGCATGAGCAGTGTGTTTTGACAATGATATTTAGGCTTCTCCTAATGAAATCCACCATGACATGTCGTGAGTGTGTATTGCTCATACTTTATCATAATATGCCACAGCCGGTATACATATTTATTAATCATTTTTACCACACGAGTCCACTGTTTTGTCCAGAGAATATTAAGAGTTTCTGTGGAACGTGTTCCAGCTCATTTTTCAAATATTTTTTCACACCTGCATGTGTTTGCTCTGTTACAATAATGCTGCTATAGCTGCATAGTGTGTGTTATTTTCAGCATTAGTAGTCTCTTTCAGAGGTGCTTTTTCTTGTATATCAAAAGAAAAGGCCTTCCTACAGTAGATAACAAAGTGCATATAGCTGCAGTCTTTTAAAGAGAACAGAAAGCTGGAGTTGTTGAGAACTGATAGCTACCTTTTTGAGTGTAAAAGCATGTTGCATCACCATTACAATTTTAACCATTTTAACTTTATCCACACTCATTTAATCAAACAGTTAAGCAGTATATAAAATGTTAACACACGTTTGATTTTTCGTTACTGCATCTATTTTGCAGTCAGAGTAGTCCCTCATAAAGGTGGTGCATGTCAAAATGTGGAGCTTTCATATGACAGCTTTATCTGTCTGTCACATCACATTATTCCTTCATCCTGCCTCATACACATATTAATATTCTTTCCTCCCTCCTGTACCAGGTCGGCAGCTGACAATCTTCAACACCCAGGCCACTATCTCCATCGGCGGAAATGACCGGAAGCGGCCCTACCAGGGCCAGCTCTCCGGCCTCTACTACAACGGCCTCAAAGTCCTCAACATGGCCGCTGAGGGCCACCCCAACATCAGGGTGAATGGCAGCGTGCGGCTGGTGGGCGACGTGCCGGCCAGTAGGGGCGCAGCGCGCACCACCACCTCAGTACCGCCGGAGATGTCCACCACCTTTATCGAGACCACCACCACCCTGTCCACCACGACCACCAGGAAACAGCGCTCGCCACCTACTATTCAGGTACGGCAGCAGTTGATAGCAGACGTGGAGAGATGCAGAGGAAGTGCATGTGTATGAGTAGTAGTAGGGGGTTTAGGGATGAAAATGTCTTATTGATGTCTTCTTAAATGATCTTTAAGGAGTTGCGTTACATGTTGGCAAATACACTTCTTTGTTTTCTGGCCAAGCCTTAGATGAAATACTGCTCTCATATCTGTCCGTTCAATATGAAACTCAAGGCAGCAGGTGATTAGCTTAGCTTACCACAAGGACTGGAAACAGGAGAAAACTGAGAGCTTAAGTTTTCTCAGTTGTGTGGAACACATCTATCTGTGGGCTAAATGTTTTGTTGTCTTGATAATCAGCTTTAGAATGTGACAAAGTGAAATGTCAAAACAAAGCAAAAAGTCCTCTTGTCCCTCCTCCAGTATTTTATGTGTTTTTGTGGCTGAGCGTGGGTGGATTGTAGCCGTGCTGCTTTTTTCCCTGCTAAATTACTCAAGGTCAGGATACTGTATTTCTCATTCTGCTGAGGATTGAAGTGCTGCTGTTCACTGAGGTGTGCAAAGCTGGCCTCGCCACTGCTCTCTTTCTCTACATTTCGTTCTGTTTGTCTGTCTCCTCTCTCTTTCTGTCTCTGTCTGTCTCTATCTGTCACTCACCCAATCCGGCTCTAACAGAGGCCTTTCTCCAATACGTCCTGAGTCCAAGCCAATGAATGTCACTGCTGTGCCAAGAAAGTAATCACGCCGAGCAGTCCTTTGACACCCAGAGGACAAATTGAACCATTCGTTGTTCATATTAAAGCAATAACTCTCCCTCAGGGGTGAGACAGGGCTGGGGGAGAGGTTGGTTGGTGGACGACAGACAGGGGCCACTGTTATCAGCCTCCTCACCTCAACGACAGATTGCCTGACGTGCAGTGATGATGGCCCTTCATGTCAGGGCTGACACTTGTATGTCTTTATCAGTGCAGGTGGGGGGAGGCCAGAGTCAGAGCTGTTAGAGAGTCACTAAATACCCTGTGATTTAGACCGAACTGACACAAAAAGACCTGGTGTCAAGCTTTCATGTGTAGGGTTTGAAGGTCTGGAGCAAAAGTAAAGGAGTTCACATCCACTCTGTCTATGCGGCATCAGTAACCTGTGATGATGATGATGATGATGATGATGACTGAGCTGAGATACATTACACCGCTGTCTCCGGCATCATCAACAAGGTCACATCAGATTAGGAAAAACGTGGCATCTCTGGGAAAATGGCATTTAGTGTCATAGGCTATTAATATCAAAGGAAGTCAATAAAGTTCTGTGTGCTATGAAAGAGCTTTTTATGTGAAGCACTCTCCTTTTCAAGGTGAAATGATGAAGCGATACCTCTTTTGTCGATACCTCAGGATGCGGCTGTTAGATGCGAGATGATGCACTTTCGCAACTTAGCAATAAAAATTTAGTTTTTTGCCCTCACTAACTTTTCACTTTACTTTTGTGTTTCTTCTGAGAGCGTGCCTTGTTCATTCTTCTTCCACATGCTCCCATGGCAGTGTCTGCCTTGATTCACACCGCAGTGTCACAGAATTTCATTTGCCAAGGCCTTTAATTTTACAGTTCCCTGGTTGGCTGTCAAATACCGTGGTGTGAGAGGTAAGGAGAGGACCTGCACCAGTTTGGCAGATTTCTCCACCCCTCAGGGTAGGGGAGTAGAGGGAGTTGAGCTATCATTAGTGATGTATTGCAGTGCTGAAAGAGAGCTATAGGCATCTGACACCGTGCTGGACTGGAGCGTGTGCAGCTGTTTAAGGACTAGGGTGTGTATGTGTGTGTACACACTTGTAGGCTAAAATGTGTGTGCTTTCGGATCTTCTCACACATCTATTTTTGGTCCACTTCACCAACACTAGCTGTTTCTTTTTGGGGGTGAGAAGTGGTGAATCCCTCGACATCTCAGGATCAACAGAATGAGAGACAGAGGTGGGAAGTGGAGAGAACCAATCTCACGCTTAATTAATGATAGCTCCGCAGGGACGTACCGACATGACAGACACGTTTCGTATTCTTTTACTCTCCCCCGCACTCTCTGTTACTTAGCCACTCTGTGGGTCAGATGGTCAACTAGGGGACTAAAGATTAGCGTAGACAGGAGAAAGATTGTTATGTTTTAAAGATTTAATTTCAGCTCAACTCACAGACTAAGTATAATAATTTTACACATGCTGTACACATACAATGGTGATTACTTTCAATTTATTGATGTTTTATATTTCAAGTGTTAAAAGACTTTAAAAAAAAAAAATATATATATATATATATATATATAAACACAAACATACGGGTGAAAACATACTTGGAATCTAACTTTATGATTTGAAGTTCAAATACTGATAGAATTTAGACCTGCACATGTACATGTAAGGACAATGTGGGATTTGAAAGCGTTAGTTGAATATGTACAGCTATGATAAGAAAATTATAAAGAACAGGTTTTATTCAGTACACCACCTCTAGTCTTTACATTAATTCTAAAGGTACTGAAAAGATTGTCTGCATCATCTTTTTACTTTGAGCAGTGTGATCCTTCATGAACACCATGTTTTCTGCCACAGTCAGAACAGTTTTGTTATTTCACATAACAGAATTCAGCACTCTTCTCACTGGTTTGAGGTGGGTGGTGTTCTGTTGGAAAATTGCAGTGTCGCGTACACTGCACCAATCAAAATTTGAATCAGTGAAACTGTGATGACAGGTAGTGGGTTTATTTGGTCACTGTCAATCAAATGTGATAAAACTATACCCACAGTCTTGATAAATTAGATAAGCTTAGTTAGTTTGAGAGTTGTTTTTTTAAGTTGAATTCTTAATAATTAATGACTAAAGATGTTTTATTTAACTTTGAATGTTTTTTTTAGTCTTGAATATTTAATACAGAAACACTTAGGTCTGAAGCCAAGTTTTCAGGTCTTCAGTTTTCAATTTATTTATCTTAAAATTCCACTAAAAGAGTCAAATGTGTCAGTCTTTAAAAAGCGAGTATTGAGAGGTCTTCAGTTAGCCACACAGAATATTTTGTTATCTGGTTTTCCAGTCTGCTGCTGTCTGAGAGTCATGGAATGATTTTCAAAACCACTGTACCAGCAAATGTAATGAGGTGCCGGGTCATATGCGTTTCTTTATAAATATTATAAATGGTCTGAGACCTTCAATTAGATATGTCAATAAGCTGCCTCCTTCTGAACATCATGCCCACCACCTACCCACACTCTTGCTGTCACAGCCTGCACATCTTCTGAAGATTCAACCCGAGTCATCATTCTCTGTTTTCATCCATTTAGCAGCTCGAACATTTCTTTGATCATGTACCTCAGAGGGGGGTGACTAATGCTAACCATGTCAATGACTGCCCCCGACTCTTCCCCATACACTGTATATAGCCATAATAATAATATAATAATGCATGCACACATAAAACATGGGAAGTTAATGTTACTTGTTGCTCTGTTGTATGTGAGTTTTGCACACTGAATTTCTTCTTTTTATCATGCAGAAGTAAAACTGAGAGGTTCAATGTGAACAAATCTCACACTCTTCAAAAAAAAACTACTCTTCTCCTTTCCATCATCATAAATATTAATTAGTTCTTTATTGACTTGGCAAAACAAGTAAATAAGTTTTAGAAAAGGAGTAATGCAGCAGCCAATATATATAAACAAGAATAATGGAATAAATATTGTCCTGTTATAAACCTGTTTACTTTAAGAGGCGTTTTAGTCTCACACAGACCCCTGCCTGCTTTTATCAAGCAACTTGTACTCACACAAGAAAAAAGAGTTTGACATCAGCTCTGTTGGCTGTCTGAGCTCCAATGTTTACAAGTGGTTTGTGTTTAAATTTAAATGGCTTGACAATTATTTTTGAAGTTACACAACACTTGATTAAAATTCTACAAGTTGCAGCATGAAAAGCAAGTAAAGAAGATAAGAGATGATCTCCCATTAAAGGAGAACTCCACCAATTTTACACATCAAAGCATATTTGCAAGTCTTGTGGAGTACTACTACAAATGTGAAAAAGAATGTTATACAAAGCCTTTTGTGGCTCAAGAGGGAGCTGCATAAAATCGTTTAAATTGCCTAAAGTGATGTCATGTGAGTCAACGTCAGTTGGGCCTGAAGACTGCAATCTTGAAAATGAAAAAATTCTAGGTGTGGTGTGTGTTAGAAAGAAGTGAGTTTACCAGACCTCAGACCCCTGCTGGTGCAACACACCAAAGTCTTAGAACTGTCAGCTGTCAAGTTGCATTTTGGGTAATGTTAGTGCCAGGTTTTGACAAGGACGAAGTGTGAAATAAAAAGATATCTCAGATTCTCCTGCACCAATTTTGATACTTTTTAACTGTCCATTGTGAGTTTGACAATAATGTAGGACCGCAATGCTTCGTCAATGGCGTACAACAGCTATTAAAGTTTAAAACCACAGATATAAACAATTAAAAAGTTTTGAGACTCGATTCTGGTTTTGGAATAGACCCATGTATTTTTACAAATTCCACATGCAGTTGAAATAACCCATGAAAAGTACTTCCTACTTTAAGACTTTGCTAGTAGCCCTAGAGGCTAACCCCTCTAACCATGCTACTAGATGCCTTTGAGTACTGAGTGCTGATGAATAGCCAAAATTCTTCAAGGCAAATTCATTCACAAATCCTGCTGATCATCAATCCATTTGACAGGTGATAGAAAAGCCTGTTTTACATTTGCTGATATTGGTAACCTGGGACGTTTGGAAGCATACAACAACACAGACTTCATTTAGGGAAGGGGAAAAACTCAAATCATAAACTAAAACAGGTACAGCTCATAAAGTAGCTACCTCAGTCCTTCAGCGCTGCAGAATTCTGGTTGAACCAAAGAACGGATTTTACGCTTGCTGGTTTGATGCGGATAGTCATTTTGGGAATGCTCATTTATGCAAGGCTCTCATAGGAGATCAGCGTCTCTGGTTCTCAATTAACTCGCGCTGCTGGCCTGAGATGTTTGGGAACAATTAGGACGGGAGGCTGCAATCTAGAGTACCGTGGGGGAAAACAGCTGAGGGAGAGACACTGAAAGTGATTTGCATGGCTGCCGTGTTAAAGAAATTGCTCGCGTCCATCATCTTCAACTGGCCCGGTGCTCAGGAGACGGGAAAATGAGAGGTAAATTGTTTGTAGTTTAATTGGTCTTTTTTTCTGCTGAGAAGCGGGAAATAATACCATATCTGTGCACTTGGATACACAATCCATGATGACAATAATATTACATTGAATGGACATGGATTTTTCTCCGGCACAGAGTGATTTCTGTATTTTCGTATTACTTTCAAGGTGATTCTGATAGATAGAATGAGGTGGATGTGAGGCGCTTTTTCATTTTTTTCCGTACTTCCTTCGTTATTATTATTAGGCCTTTAAGTAGTATTTGGCAATAAAGCCCACAGGTAACTTAGAAGTAGGCCCCCAATGTTATAGTGCTTCTTTTCTCCTAAGCATAACTTTGAAGATGCATCCACTTAATACCCATTGGCAGTTGCCATAGCAACCAAGGTCGAGCACCTCGTACAGATGCGATAAACAGAGACCTCAGCTAAGGGAGCAAACAGTCATAACATTACATCCCCCAGGGTCATTACTTGCACTCATCTCTAAGAAAGATACAAGTCTTACAGAGAATATACAGTCAACTTGACTTAGTTAAAACTTGATTTAATGTTTACAATTACGTATCAAATTGAATCTTCACATACGTGTGAATGTGATGTGGTTCCAACAACCTTATTAAGTATGACATGGCACAAGGTTAAATACGGTTAACCAGGAAGGAATTTCTCTGAAGTGGGTGGCATTACACACTTTTGTTCCTCATCTGTTTCTTCCTTGACTGATTGAGCTTCAGTAAATGCTTCTGTCTAAGACATCTGGGTCTCCTAAACCTTCTTCCATCATCTCATATGATTCCCATCACAGTTGAGAGTTACGGGATTTAGAGAGGTGTGGTAATGTGCCACAAAGGTCATAAACCAAACCTGCTCGCTCTGTTGCTAGATGTGGTTTTGGATACTAAGCTACCATGACGCCCCTTCTCCCTCCTTTATTTTCCTCGACTCACCTCTTTTACACTGTCTGTCTTAAGTACATCAGGGATGTTGCTTAATGCCTGGGGATATATGATAATCACTGATTTATTCTCTCTTCAAGAGGTAGCGAGGAAGGTACTGTGCAGCATGCTGTGTCTCCACGTGGTAGTCTGCTAGATGATGTTTGATGAGCATGTTCATCTGTGTGTTTGTCTGCTCGTATGTATGAGCACACAGGTGCGTGTGAACGTGAGTGTGCGTAGGCAGCTGTGCTCCATTCGTCCACCTGCTGTCAGTCATCTTTTCTTTTCATTTAGTTAGTCTCTGTGATCACCCTCCCTCACAACCAGTGGCAAGACCTGCCAGGAATTGTGTAAAGGTCAAACTGGTAGACAGATATTCCCCGGGATCGTTTTCTTTATTCATTTCTTTCATTTCCTTCTTTTTTCTTTCTTCATCAGCATCCCTCTTCCTACCTGTTTTTCTGGCTACTCTGCTCTGCACCCTAGCTCCCAGTGAATTGTGGGAGATGAATGCTGGCGGTCCGCTAGTTGCTCAGTAGGTCCAATTAGCAGACAGCAGAGTGATGGGGACCCTGCTGTTGTGTATGGCTCATTAGAGGATAGACACGCACACACATCCATGCTCACAGTTTGTCTCTTAATCTTTGTTTTACCAATCTGCATACATGCACAACCAATTCAAGCTACCGTAACTTGCATATATTTGCTCACACGGACACACACTCAAAAATCAGTCAGCCATGTTGCAGCTACGTACACTCGCAATGTCAGAAAAGAAGAGAAGCACAGTATCAGGATCTTCAGTATGTACTGCCAAATACTTCCCCCCTACCATCAACATGACAAACTCATTCCAACACTGTCATGGATTGTCTGTCTTCTCTATTGCCCGAGTGTGTATGCAACACTGTGATTCTCTTTATGAATTTTTCATGTCACTTGGTGAGCAAGAGAATATGTACATAGAGCTATTTCCATTAAACTTCTCTGTGTGAACATGTTTGTAGATGTTTGCAATTTCATGTCTGTAGATCATGTGTTCCCTTGTGTATGTGTGTGGGCTCAGGGGCAGTTATGTCTCTCAGTGTGTAAGAACCAGCAGCTAGCTCCAGGGGTTTTGAACCACAGGGGTTTCTGTAATGGATGTCCCCCATGCTTCACAACACAGCTTATATAGATCCCCAGGGAATGCTTGTGTGTGTGTGTATGCGTAAACCTGCTGTCTTGTCAGCCACCACACTGTCACTGATGAGGGCCTCACACACACAAAGGGCAAGCAAACAGCACACATCAGTTACAGACACACACAGTGCAGTCTGTTTCTGAGCTAGCCGGCAGGACATCAGGACATGCTTCTGGGTGGTGCATACAGGCTCACCTCATGCTGTGCTGCCTCCAAGAGATGGCGGCTAGTTGTAACACAGCTCAAGCAACAAAGTGACACAGTTACAAAACTCCTGACAGTGTTTATAAGCCAGTTCCAACTATGCAAAGTAAATACAATTAACTTTCACTTTCCACTTTAGTAAAGAGAAATTTAAAATGCCTTCTAATTATTCTACATATACGGTATAAGAACAATTACAGATTAAAAACATCCAAATGTTATTCCAAAGCTAACACATATCAAATCAGATTCTTCGTCTTTTTGGTACAGATATGTCATCTCTCCCCTGAGCACATGCCAGTAGACTTACATGTGGATTATCAAAGTGGAACAGTCGATATTAAATCCTGTACCAAGCCATTTTAAAAAGTTGCAAGGGTTGCTGTGAGATCCCACACTCATAAGTGGTGTTAATTAACTTTTCCAGCACAGCAGTTTGAGACAAAACTAATAGAAAGTTAAACTTCCGCCAGCATTTTTTTCTTGAGCACTTTCTGATTACCTCCTGAGACTTAGAAATTTGCTGCTTTTCCGTTCAAAACCTGCACCAGTTATATGCTTCTGCATCCCTCTGTCTTGGCACACAAGATTGCTAGTTATTTCTTCTTGTGTTTGGTTAGTTTGCTTTTGTAGGTACATGAATATTCCAACATTTGAAATGTTCTTATTAAAGGTTGCATGGGAAGATCAATATTAATATCATCTCTGTGTTCCAACACAGAAATAGCTCAATGATGTCATTAGCATAATGTACACAAGTCTAAAAGCAAGAAGCAGCTAGCTTAGCTCTGTCTAATGTGTTCCTTCCATAGCTGTCATATTTATATATATTTAATTTATAGAAAATGAGACATAGTAGTTTACTTAAAACCAACAAATTTGCATGATATTTGCATTTTCTGTTATTGCATTGCACACAGCATCCTATCCTCTTTAAGTACTTCAAGCTCAAACATTTATAACTCACCAAACCTTGACTCTTGCATATGGCAGTCACAAGCAATAATAACGTGGCACAACACTTGTACAAAATGATATTTCAGAAGTTGCTGGGGCCTCCTTTCTGTTTTTCTTTTTGATTTCCTGCCTCGTCTTTGTGCCAAGCTAGGCTAAACTATTTCAGTGATATCTTATGTATTGAACATAGGAGTCAACGTGGTTACTTCATCTAACTCTCTGTAGGACATCAATTCCCACAATTTTAGGCACACCAAGAGCCTGCTTGGAAGCTGTCTGAGCTATAGCATATATGATAATGAAACTGTAACTTCAGGTGTGTTTGAGTTCGACACGGCCGTGCTCACAGGCTGGTGACTTATTATTCCACCATGGGGCAATCTCTACACACCGCTGTACTGTGAATATATTTGCTGCCACCCTGTAATTATACACTTTCAGTGTAGTTATGTCTATCAGTGGGAGAGAAGAGACTACATCTATGCGGGGGTATTCAGGGATCTATAATATGCAGTACTGTATCTATGTGCACAGAATACACCATTAATGTCTTCTAGAGTCAATAAGTTTAATTAAATATATATCACACAACTAGCTGATATTTCCACAGCAATAATGTCTTCTATTTTGTTGCTCATCTGAGCTGTAAGCAAGGCCAATGTTTCTCCTTTGTGCCCATGAAGTGTGGTACAAACTACAATGAAACTCTGATCTCTTATATGCTTAAAGGGTGAAAAGATTTATAAAGATTCATATGTCTGTGTGCATGCATGGTAGTCATCACCCCATGTATAGCATGTGGCTGAGTACTCTGGGGAGGCTCAGACATACAATATCTTAAATAATTTCTCTCTGTTAGTTAGTGAATTCACGTTTCAACTTTCATCTTCTAAAAGAGACTTCGTGAATGCTTAATTTGGTTTTGTGCTCCATTGGAACTAGACAAATGGGACCTCTAGCTAATTTAGGAGGCGTAAAGCTGTAGCATCAGCCATTACATAACGCCTACATTGATTTGGTATTACAGCCTTGAAGTCATAATAGCCTTTGACTGTAGAAATACAGCAATATGAAATGGATTGAAAGGGCTCAAATGCCAGTCCACAAGGAGAGAGTGCAGGGTCCAATATCAGCTACTTAGTTCAGACTTACACATTCTCAATACAGCCAATAGCTCTCCCAATTAGCATTCTGTCTTACTTATTGATTGTATTGTTTCAATTAGTAGGAGTCAACTGAGAGTCTATTTATAAAGCCCATTGGCTCAAAGCATACCCCAAACAACAGTGCAAACTTTTGTTCTAGATTTGGCTAATGAGCAAAGCATTCAGACTGGATAATGCATTGTGCCAGACTCTCTTAAAAATGACGATGAGAACGTTTGTTGAGAATAATTACACCAAAAAAGAAATCACTTTGCTGCCAAAATATATCCCACTCTGTGTTATGGAGATTTAGACAGAGAATTGGATTTCCCCAGCTGTGAAATCAGTTTTTGTAGTCCCGCTGGCCAACCGCATCATTATGCTATACCCCGCTGTAGGCTCCCATCACTGCACAAATGCAGCCTATGCCTTTTCCGCTCCATGAGCTCCCTTTGCATTTACAACATCTAGCCTCATGCCATATGTTATTATCGACGTCTCTCTGGTCGACTGAGAGAAGACTGTGAGCTCTGTGTGTCACTTCATTGGTTCTGCATTAGCCTAAATGCGGAAAAATGGCACCCTAAGCCCCTCATGAGAAGCGCTTCAATCTGAACCATTGTGACGGGCAGAGATACATCATATGTTTATGAAAATGAATCAGGCGCACATCTAGCAAATCTACAAATGTCAAACATCACACTTCAAAAGCTCTTTCAATTTCTCTGAGTGGAATCAAAGTTGGTTAGATGAGAAGGTCTCTTACTCTGAGTCTGTAGATGATTTTCAGTGAAATGGAAAGTGAATACATCGACTGGAGTATGTCCGTCTATCATTTAAATGCAGCTTTTACAATACGCGAGCTGAGCTAGTCAGTCCTCCTCTTTAATGTGGATAGGCTCAAAGATGAAGTGCTTAATGATTTTCTCGCTGCAGGAGTTCTACAGTGCCATGCAGGGCTTTGGCCTCTGTGTGCCAACAAGTCAAGAGAGGGCAGAGATTATAAACGTTTGTGATGAGGCTTACCTCGGGGGTAAAAGCCACGCTATTTGACCGTCATTACATTGATTAGCCTGACGCACCTTTTCTGACCCAGTTACAGCAATGTCAGTCCTTGTTGAACTGTTACTAAAGCTCCTTTCAGATTTGAAAGTTTGGGGTGCGTGTATGCTGTGGGATGTGCTGGCAAGCTGTTATCATGCACATGGAAAGATTGTGTAATAGCTAAACTAATTTGAAAAAATGTAAATTTTGATTTAGAAAAAATAAAAAGGCTGGGAACCACTGCCCTAATAAATGTTCTCATCATTTATTAGAATTCAAATTCTCATGTCTGTTTTTAGCCTATATGGCAGAGCCCAGACATGGTTAATACAAAATAATATGTTGTGACTGTCATAAAACTCCTTTTTGCCTACATTTTGTGAATTGCTGTACTGATACTGTCCGCATCTGAAAATTTAGGAAGAGTGACGGTCTGATAATTATAGTGATTTTCCAAGGGTTTTCTCCTCTTTATCCCAGCACAGCCAAGGGAATATAAATGAAAGCACATTTTTACAGCCTGATTTGACATGAGAAGAATCTCCCCTACAACTTAAACATGTCTCATTACCGCATTTCATGGTTTATTCAACAGATTTTATTTTCTCTATGCATAAGAAATGAAAGAAATTACAAATGTATTACAGTGCTCTTAAGATGGTAGAACAAGATGCCTTTTAATATCACTCCTCATATTTGATGTTTGTGTGTATGCACTTAAGTTACCAGTTCTTTGTTGTTGTTGTTGTTGTTGTTTTTAAAGAGAAACCAGTTTACACTGGAAATCAGGGAGAGCTCTTCATACAGATTAGTGTGTAAGGTTATGTGAAGCTGCTGCATCCAAGGCAAGGCAGTGAAAATGTTTGCTCTGTGCTCAGATGCTGTTGGCATCAGCTGCAGAGAAATGCAGCATGAATGGACAAGAGAAAGGCAGTGTTTTCAGTTGATCCTGGGTAATGGTGTGATGGTCTCAGGCTGAAACTGCTGGAACAGACTTTGAAGTGGCTTGAGTTTTTCATCTCTCTCTCTGTCTGTGTCCCTGCCTCCCACATCTGCCGCTATCATAATAACAAGCAATAACCCTCTTTCAGCAATAACCAAGACTTTTACGCCCATAATGTGGCTTCAATAAATAATGTCATGTTTACCAAGGGGCCATATTTTACAGCAATTTAGTTTACAGCCTCCCCTCTTGCTTCGTTTTTTGCCTCCTCGTGCTGGAGTACAGTACATAATGTGGTGCATAATGCACACTAGCACCAACACGCATTAACACATTATCAAATGTTCTGATACAAAAAATAGCGCAGCCCATCATGCATAATCATAGAACACATTAGGAATATGCTTTGAAAAATCTACTTTTTCCCTGTGAGGTTTGGTAGACATGGATGTTGAACACGAGAATGTGGGCGGGTGTGTGTGTGTGCACATGGTAGAGGTGGACAGATTTTTCTGGGCCCTGTTGAAAGCAGCAGCACAAGCATGGGGGCGCGTTTCATTAGCCTGTCAAACTCAATGATATTTAGAGCCCCACACCCTCGGCCAGGACTGGAAAACTCAATCAGCGCTCTGATTTCATAACCCTGCTTGGTGACAGGGCTTATTTTATCGCCCCGCTGATTCATTCTAATAAATGCCGGCTGCCCAGCACACCACCACTGAAATACAACCAACCCCCCCTCCCTGTCCTCCATGGGTTGACCCGAAAAAGGGAAGGGGTGGAGGGGGGCACGAGGGGATAAATCAGAATTGTGGGAACTGGAGGGTGCAGATAATCCATCGCTGGTCCGGCTGTAGCTAGCAAGTCTGCCGCCCCATCCCTCCCTCCTTCTGCACCCTTTAGCACAAATCAGAAACCGGGATGGTGTTGATCTGTGAGGGCTTGGTGGGGCCATTGATTGTGGACGACGGAGGAGGAGAGGGGCAATAAATAATCGGAGGCAGAGCGCGGAGGGTGAAGGAAAACAATTATCTGCAGAGGTGGAAAGCACATAAAGTGAAGAATGATAAACACTGTGAAATATGATTGACTCCAAGTGATATATGGAAGCCGAAGGACAGGCAGAGAGGTCTGTGTGTGCAGAGATATCCTTGAATGGAATGACTGTGTGCAAGTTGAGGACTCACTACACTGCCCCAGGCCTAACCACATTTTTCTGTGCGTGTGTCTGTGTGCGTGTGTGTTTGAATGTGTCTCTTTCTCCGCAGACGACAGATGACATTGTTTCGTCGGCGGAGTGCTCCAGCGATGACGAGGACCTGGAAGAGTGTGACTCCGGACATGCAGGTGGGATGGGTGTGTCGAGTTGTGCTTGCTCTGAACCTGGTCTATTTCTCCTTATCTTTTCTTTGATTTGCTACCGAGGAGCCTTTCCTCTTAGCATCATGTCCCATGGGAGCTTCAAGTGTAACTTCAAAAAGCCCTCCGAAAAGTAGCCACTGTGAGTAACATACACTAGTGTGAGGGGTATATCTAAGTGTATATCTAAAGTTGAAAGAATTCTTTGGAGATGGATGAAAGCAGTAAGAATTGAGTTTCTCTATCCTTAGCATGCTCTCTGCAGGAAGTCACATCTTTAACTTTAACTGTAAATAAGTAAATGCATACATCTTTCAGTCAGCCACTGTAGTCAAAGCTCGCACCTTTCATCTCTAAAACAAGTTACACTTAGCTATGGGGCCACTGGTTGCAGACATGACGAAGCGTTGATACTAATTTTGTTCTCTCAGCATTCGGTCGAGAGCAAAACTTTACTCAACAAAGTACGAAATTAGTATCAAGCCCCATGTCGCCTGCACTGATGCTTCAAAATGTATCTGTCCTGTACATGGTTGATTTCCTCTTGCTGTGCGTGTGTGTGCGTCTCTCTTGACAGAGGATACATTTTGAGATTCTTTCGAGAACAAAGATGCTTTCAGCATAGATACTGTGATATGTAGCAGACTAACTGCAACAGAGCCTCTTCCTTCCTTCTCCTTCTTCTTCTCTTGTTTGTACCTCTGTTTCCTTCGTCGGAGGCTTGCCTTACCTGAAACATTCTAATAGAGAACAGATATCCTCGAATTTCTGTGCGCATCGTCTCTCTTCCCTCCTCCCTTTACACACACAAACACACACATACACAAAAACACACACACTGATCACTTTGTGATTAGATCAAAGTGATAAGACATTCACTCAGTGGAGTTTGGAAATAAAAGCAGAGCTGGAAATAAAACTGCAGTTTTAAAAGGAGTGGTTATTTTGAGGCAACTTGGGTTTGGACGACTTTTGAACAAGCAGCTGTCAATCACATTTGTGCCCAGGAGCAGTTGGCGTGTGTCCTAATAGTATGGAGTAAACCAGGAGAGTGTGAGCTCTGTTAAAAATGGCTCGGTGTGTGAAAATCGTCCCCCCTTAGGCACTCTGGCAATCATTAACAGCTTAGGCTATTTGATTGCTTCACTGTCCTTCAAAACGCCATCACAGCAGACTAATTGATGCTGTGTTAATCTGGCTAAATATGGCTCAGCTTAGCACCAAGCATATGTCCACTTTTCACAGCTAATGATAAGCCTAAACTAAAACTATGCATTGCCCTTTCACTTTGTTACGTGCGCTCGCAGAACATAACAGATAATCGAGCATTTATTTATTTCTCTCGGAAATGAGGTCTTTCCGTGTAATTTAGTAGATATTCTGCTAGTAATTTTACCATTTTCCTCCAATCTGTGAAAGGAACTCATTTACTATGAGGCCTTATCACACTGTAATAGCGTTTGTTTCCTTGAAATTATGACCACATTTAGGTCCTTGTGCTTATGGCTTTTTGATGTGAAGAGAAAGCCATTTTCTCCGTGCCTTCATGCAGTATTTAGGTGCTTTATCTATAAGCATGAGTTGCTTTCTTAAGTCAGAGATTATTGAAATTGAATGGGCAATTTTTTTACGGCTCATGTGTTTCGCCTTACGTGTCTCGACTATTAAAACCTCAAACCCAAGTATTCTCAAAAGTGGAAGTGCATCAAAAGTTTTTACTAAGAGAACATGGTACCCTCGCCTCATATAGTGGCAACATATGTAGTCATACACACTCATACATACTGTACATTTCACCATGTTGACACAGAAATTCATATCCTCATTCCTTGCCCCGCTTCCAGTCGTATGAACAGTTGCATGACATGATGTTGATTTCTTTTCTGTTGCATTTCGTTTGGTTTTTTCTCCTGTGATGCACATATGAACATCTCTCTTCTGTATCGATTTGGACCCAGCTGCTGGGTTGCTTAAGATTTGAGCTTTTTGTTTTTGCTTTACTTTGGGGCCGGGGCGGGTTGAGTGGGGTGATTTTTATTTTCTTGTTTTGTTGTGGTTGTTTTTATTATTTTTTTTCTTTGGTGTCCTCCTCATCATCCGTCGTCCATCCTCCAAGCAAGGATAGAGCCGCTCCTCCCGTTTTTGCCTCATCTTGTGCCGCATGAACTTTTGGTGGTTGGAAAATTCAAAGTTCTCCTCCTCATTAAGTTTGTGTTTATTTTTTTGTGCCATATGGCTTCTAAAGAAACATCCTCCCCCCATTTTCGATACAACATAGGGAAATGAACGGCAACAAAATCTTTTCTTGCCATCATCCTTTTTTTGGCCTTGTGCAGGCAACCCCATTCTGTCTCAAGAAAGTTGTGTGTGAAAGAATGACTCCCTGTCTCCCCTCCCGAGCGTTAAACCCCCCACCCCTCCCCCTTCCATCCCGACTCACCCACCTTCTTTCTTTTAGCCTTTCTGCATATACATGTCTGTTTGAATGCAGATGGCATAAAAAGACTTTTATTGCCACAAAGTATATCTGTTTTTCTATTCTATCTGTTGCTCCAAGTAGAAGGCATTTGTGGCATGCACACTGTACTGGACTGTACCGCAGCTCTATAGACAAACTAATAATCCTCTCCCCCCACTCCCCTGCTTTTGCATGAATATGATTGGCATCCATTTTGTGTGCTGCTTCTTCTCCACCCATAAGTCTCAGGCTAACCCCCAGCTGGCTTCTAATACATGTCAGTGTATGTTCAGGGCTACAGCGGTGGGCCTGCACCGCCGCTGTTCCCCGCCGCAGCTCCTCCCTCAGAGGCGTGTTGTGCGTGTGCTTGTGCCTGCTGTCTCTGTCTGTGCTCCGTCTGTGTCTGCTAAACAGCCTGTCTTGTCTGCTGTACGTGGTGGTCTCGTGGTTGTGTTGTCTGTGTGTTTAATAAAACTGTTAAACCTTACCTTTTCCCTTTATCCCATGTGAGTTCCACAAGAGAGCAAATAAGGAGTGTGCAGTGATTCTTGACAGTCCTCTGAATACGAACTAACTATACACAGAAATGCACTAGCCAGAAAAAAACTACTACCTGGAAATGACTGATGCAACATAGGAGATGTTCAGTTTAGACAGCGGCAAAGTCAATTTATGATTTAATTTCACAGCGATTAACAGTGTTGCAGCTTGTCATTACCATGTAATCAGAGCAATTTTGCAATTAATATGTAATTATATTGTAGTAATTGATGCAAATTATCTTTATAAATCCACAAGTACAAATCAGAATGTTTGATTTGTACATACAGTACCTACGAGTTGCTAAAATAAGACATTAACATTGGTTAGACCCGATGAAAATAATTTGTTTTGACTTTAGGGTCATAACATGTAAAAACTTTAACTAGCACTAACCAATGTTAAAGATGGACAAGTGCATGATGATAGATCTTTGTCACAGCAGACAGTTTGACCTGTTATAGCAGGAAAAGCACAGCGCTGTTACTAATAACATTAATGATGGCTTTGTTCCATTTCACTCTTGTGGTGCCAGTAAACTGTCTCAGGGAGACCACAATCCCCAGGAGAAGTGGAATGGAGGCATCATTATTGTTACTACTTACACCTGTGTTATTTCCTGCCACAGCAGTTCAATATGTCTGCCATGAGAAAGATATATTGCAGTGGCGCCACTGCAAATTGAGAAGTATTGTATGAAAAGTACCTGTAATATGCACAAAGAAGTGCTCAAAACCAAATGATAAAAATAGTCCTGGTCAAAGCCTTCCAAAATGACCCATAAAAACATTTTTTTAACCTGAATCATCTATGTATAAAGTTTGGTTAAGTTTGCGGAATTACAGCCACGTGGTTAAAGCTGCTGTGACTGATATTCTTGTATTAACAATCAGTCAAGTGACCATATTTAAAATGAAAGAGTTGCTCATGGTGGCAAACCTATAGAGAATTATTATCCTACTCTGAACTTCACCTCAGCCGTATGGAGCATTTTAGCTTCTTTCAGCTCATTGTTTTAATTTTACTCCCAGCAACTTCACTGTTTTGGTTCATTCTCACAGCTCTCATCAGCATTTTTCTCCAGATGCAGCTGTTTTCAGATAAACCCACTGCACACCACCCGACTAGCACAAAAAACCAAGCAGCTTGGTAGCTTGTTGACTAGCTTTAAAACATAGTTAAGCATATAGCAGCTAAAGAGCCAGATGGTTTTCTCCAGAGTTGGTGGAGACCAAATCAGAGCTAAAAGGAGAGTGAGTATTAGACTTACATTCATCAGGTGGCCAGAAAATATGACTCTAAATGAATGAAAATGTTGCTCCCTGTTTTTTCTGGATTAGTAAGTTGGCAACTGTTAACACATTTGCTATATCTACTTTAGTAGATGATAATATGTCAGTGTTGTGTTTACAGCTACAGCTACAGTTTTGTTGCCCCCGAGTGGCCAAATAAATCAAGTTGAGAATTAGGGGAAGATTGTTGTCATCGATAAAGGGAACAGACGCTGATTGTTGGGAAATGGGACACAAACCCTGGTGGATGGGCGTATGCTTTGTATACCCATCCATCACCCCAGCCTCCACACCCTTACTTTTTGCTATGCTATAAAAACATCAGACTACTTCCTGCATTGCTACTGAGCATTAATATACAGGTAGGTTGCTTCAGTCTGTTTGAACAAACAACCAGCACTGTCATTTTTCCGGGGAAGACAACCCTTCCACAAATCTCTGCCAACAGGGTAACTGTTGCACTATTCGTGGCAGTCAAATAGATTGTAAAATGATTGTGTATTTAATAAAAGGGCCATAAATGGTCTGGCATGCACCATTACCCTGTCAGCCTTTGATGAAGTGGAACACAGATCAAACAGATGTAACATATTTATAGGTGTCTCCCTCATCTCGTTGGCCTTGGGTGGCTCAAATGGAGAGTCAGAGACTCAAATTAATGTTAGACTGGAAGCATGGCTGTAATATTGTGTGATTTCTTCATTGCTGTATATGAAGAGCCACGTGTAGGGTACAGAATGAAGTACGATAGAAATGGATCACTGAGTTTCCTTGTGGCGTCAGCTATGGCTTCCGTCAAGCCCCATCAGGCCAGTTGTCACTTCAGCACAGGTCTCAGATCAGTTTAAAGGTTATTCAGCTGACACATGTCCACCGAGTGCAGAGGTGCAGCTAATGGCTGTACAGCAAATCGACCGGCTGACAGGGGCGAGTCGCCATGCCTGCTGGAGATGCCAGTTTAATACGCCAGACTGCCCTCGGCCACATGATGACGGATTAAGAGCTATCTGCCATGCGCTGTGGCTTCAGGACACCCCGGAAGAGAGCTCTTCCCCCAGCCCAGCCAGAGGTGGTTTGTGCATCCTTACAGGACAGTCCTCTGTGCTCACTGGAGCTGTGAGTGGAACATTGTTCAACCTTTTGGACGGAAATGAATGTCCATCAGTGAGAAATTAGCCTTCTCTTGGCAGGGGTGTGCACAGGCAAGATAAGATAATTTAATGGCATGGTAAAGTACTTGGCTTTTTCAGGTACATGTTTCTAGAGTACTCAGTCATTGCACAGCGCACCAATATAATCCCTAGCATGTCCCTTTAAGTGTGTCCACACTGAGAATCTGTGTGTTGCTGGATCTCTGGTAATCAGCTCCCTACCTGTAATGGGTAGAGGTGAATGAATCTGCTACAGCAGGTCTCTGGGTACAATACATGCAGCTACAATGGGATTTCAGGGCCTCAAACCACTGACTCACCCGCAATTTGCAGCGTTGAAATCCCATTGACTCAGTTCATCCGTGGTTGGTGCTGGTGCGCCGGCTTTCCGCTTTTATGGTGTAGCGTCGTCAAATCCCTGACACACCGTCGGGATTCATCTCCATTCGGAAGCCTCATCAAACGCTGGATGGTCACGGGGATCAGGCCAGGAGAGAGAAGAGAGAGGGAGGAAAGTGAAGAGAAAGTGCTGGTCTGAGATTTCTGCATCTGTAGCCTCCAAGCTGCTGAGGTAGTCAGTCAATCAGCCATTTAGTAGTAACTATATTTACTTTAATTCTGCTTCAAAAGCCAGCACAGGCATGTAGGAGATAGTGTCTTTCTTACATGGTGGGATGAAAAGGGGGATGGCTTTAAAATTCACTTTCTTTCATGCTCTAATTTTGTAGATCAGGTGTTTTTTTTTTATTGAATCAAAGGCTAGTCAGTCAGCACAAGAAACACTTATTAATCAGAAGTCCTCCCTTTTGCCTAAAGAAAAAAACTGTATAATGGCTGTAGGTCTAGCAGAGTGGAGGTGTTGCCAGGGAGGAAGGGCTTGAATCCGTCCCATCCATCTTGGCTATGACAGAAAACAATGCAATCGTTAAGCAAACCCATTAGAAACCACATTGTTTGTCCACTTCAGAAAACTCAACCAAGATGTGCGGCCTTGTGCAGGCTTGCATAAGTTAAAGTGTTTACCAAAACATCCAAGGTCCTCTACTGACTTTACAGGACCATAACTGCAGCAGTTACCCTCCATCCAGTGTTTTGTTGATATGGCATAAAGCTAACAGTTGCCAGCCGTTAGCCAAGAATGGGCGAAGGATGCAAACAAAACCCAAGACAACAAGGCAGAGCTGGATAAATGAGCCTCGGTGAAATCGCACTGTGCTGCCTTGTTTATTTAACAGAGCAAGGAGTTTGCTCAGGTCATTGGAATATCACAGCCATGCAACAAGAGCATTTGATGTTAGTCAAAGAGATCACACTACATTCACTGATAATACTCTATATCATGTCAGACATTACCGCATTCTCTGGAGCATGAAGTAAAACAGTCAGGAAATTCACATTTAACGTCGGTGTTGATAATACACAGATCTGTGCAGCGTGACAGATGCCATATTTCATAATATTAGCAACTCCTTGACTGGTTTGGCTAAATGAATGAGTGATGTAGTTGACAAAACTGATGGTATCTTTCTTCCTTTGAAAACTATTATTTTTCTTTTGTAGGCTTTTATGATTTTCCAAGCTGACTTTGTTTTGCCTGTTTTCTTACCATATTACTAATCCCTTTCTAAGATAGCTCTATCTGTGGCTTTACTTTGTGAATATTTTTACAATATTTGCTCACTGAACTCTTTTGCAATGCCTTAATTATTATTTCAGTTTCCTTCATTTCTGTTGTGTTCTCTTTCTTTATTGTTCCAAGAGTTTGCATCTCTTTATAGTGCCCTGTTTGTGAGCCTTTTACAGTAACCACAAACCAAGCCACTTTGGCAAGAGGATAAGCAGCTTCCAATAGACATCTGAATGTTTCCAAGATTCTTTGTAGTTCTCAAACAACAGGTTCAGCCAATAAAACATATAGCATCAAGTTTTTCCCGAGCTTGATTTATTATAAATGGGTGGATGTAGAAATGTTTTAGATCCTTAAGTCTGACACTGTCCATGAATAATGTTATTATCACAGTGCATGTAGATTCTGTATCAAATGGGTACCAGATCAGCAAACATTCAGGTGTCATTGAACGCGGTGACTTTGTGCGTGTGGTAACTGTAGGGTCAAAAGGCAGAGGCTGGGGCCGTAGGGGCAATAATGCTGAGAGAACAATCCCTCAGTTTTTCAGGCAACATGGTGGTGACTTTTACCGTACAATTTTTCCTTTTGAATCCGTGTGTGACCCTCTAATGGACCTAAAGTACCAGTGGCGGGTTTAAGGGCTCAAGCACCGTTTTGGACTAGGCACGCAGTCCACCGCAGACATTACCTTTTGCTTACTAGTGTTCTGTCATTTTCAGCTTTATGATGCAGTAGTTGTTAGTATTTGTTGGCTCCTTGTAGGTCAACAAAGGTTAAAGGTGCCTCTTTTGGCTATATGGAAATACACTTACAAACGGTTTCTCATTTCAGACTTAGTTAACGCTCGGGCCACTGGCTTGGACTTGAATTGCAAACAAGTGCTATTACCCTCTGCTCCTTTTGCTCACAGGCGCTCTTTTGGTGCTCATAGTTTTAATAGACTAAAAATTTATGAAGATAAATAAACAAGCCTCTTAAAAGCCTCCAGTTTATGTAGAAATATACGCTTATCGAACAGGGTAAATGCAGGGGGCCAAAACTTTGTGTGACATGTAGACATACAGTAATACATATTTTTATATACAATCATGACCAATTCTGAATATACATGCAGCACATAGAACATATAACCGCAGCCAATTCATAGTGCAGTATAAATGTGGCTCTGATAAAACGCCTGCTATCTGAAGATATGAGACACTGCTTATGAAAGTCAATTTACTGTAGCTCACCCTTGTGCATCCCTCAAAGCCTTTTGGTACAATGTATACTGTTATAGCTGTTGTTTTTCTTTCAGTTTAGTCTTGTTTGGTTTCTGAGTTTCATTGTTTTTGCACTGGTACAGTATTTTCTGTTCTTTCTTTCTTTGTTTCTCTTCAATTCATTTCCTCTATGTTGAACTTTGCTTTTCGTTCTTTGGTTGCGATTCTTTTTGGTGTTTGCTTCTTGCTTTCTGCGAAGAACTTTCTGCCCTCTCACTAGTGTCTATTTCTCTCAGCCTTCCAGAGAGCTAGTCATCGATGCTAAAATCGAGACCCCATGAACATCCCTTCTGTATCACCGTTCTCCTTGTCCCCTCCCCCAACCCTCCGCCCACCCTACCATTGTAGAACCACCAAAGAAATCCTTAGCCGCTAGCCACTGGCGAAGTACCTTGCCCAGCCGGGGCCGAGCAGCGGTAATTGCAATGATGGTATTAGTGGTGATGATAGTGATATTGATGATGATAATGTAGTGATTTGATTTGGCTCTGCGTGGCTTTTCGCTCGCCTGCCCCGACTGTCGATGAAGATTTTACACCACCTTCTCCCTGCTAACAGATAAGATCTTGACCACATCGGCCTATGAAGGTGGCTACAGAGCCCTCGCACCCAAGTGGGAGGCCAAGGACTTGAGGCCTAGCAAAGCCTCTGAGGCAGGTAGGACTACACCCACCTTGCCATTGCCCGACCTCCGGGGCACGCCACCGGCGTCAGTCCCCTCGGACACGCCACCCAAGCTGCCCGCCGGGAAAATGAACAACCGCGAGGTAAAACCCCCGCAGCCAGACATAGTCCTGCTGCCCCTGCCCACGTCCTTCGATCTGGACGGCACCAAGCCACGGGGACCCTTCATCACCTCGCCCATGCTGCGCACTGTGCCTGCGGCCTTGCCCACGGTGCCCGGCGTGGTGCGGCGGGTGCCCCCGGGGGCCTCAGAGGTGATCCGAGAATCCAGCAGTACCACGGGCATGGTGGTGGGCATTGTCTCAGCCGCTGCCCTCTGCATCCTCATCCTCCTCTACGCCATGTACAAGTACAGGAACAGGGACGAGGGTTCCTACCAGGTG
This sequence comes from Lates japonicus, assembly GCA_033238685.1. Classification (NCBI taxonomy): domain Eukaryota; kingdom Metazoa; phylum Chordata; class Actinopteri; family Centropomidae; genus Lates; species Lates japonicus. Next base: position 1,989,855 of record BRZM01000038.1, on the reverse strand, counting down.
GACGAGACACGCAACTACATCAGCAACTCGGCGCAAACCAATGGCGCTGTGGTGAAGGATAAAACACCCAGCGGCAGCGCCAAAGGCAGCGCCAGTAGCAAGAGACCGAAAGACAAGGACAAGGAATATTATGTATAGAAATCAAGTCATTTCCCAACACATAAAAAATAAACTGTTTGGAACAAAGTTATAAACATTTTGACAGTACCATATTGGCAACTGTGATTTAAAAAGGATGAAATCTCCTGAAAACTCAAGACTTATTGAGTCACTGAAACATTAACAAAAGAACTTTGGCTTATGGAAGCACACTTACTATTGTAAGCATTTTGGAGAGACAATGCAGTACAACTTCGCCGGGACTCAACGTGGACCTTTTTAAGGAGTCCCTGCTGGAGACATCTGGCAGTGTGAATAACATCACTCTAACATCCACACGACCCCAAGTGACTGTCAAGAGGTGTGTGATCCTAGGAGTTCTAATGACCTTGTCCATTGTAACCCTGTAAAATACGATCACTGTCATTACAGCCATTCTGAGCATGCATGTGAGGTGTATGTGACGTGGTGCTGGCATCTGTGTAAGTGAGGGACCTCAAGAAACAATGATTGTTGGGAAAGTTGGAAGTCCAAAACATGATTTCGCATCACAAACCGTTTCATTAAATGTAGCTTTCATGGATGCGATATGAGGTAAAGTATATGTGTACTTAAAGATGTCTTTTTATTTCTCTTTTTCTGTTAGTTTTTTTATTTATTCATTCAGTAATTTATTTATTGACTTTAGGTCTTTTGTTTTTTTGAAGGATGATGTCCAGTCAGGGTTGACTAGGCAGTGCTCAGTGACCGCTCAGCAGGATGTGATACAGTAATGTATCTCAATATTTTTCTCTCCCTCCCTCATGTCTCAGCTAAGGCTTGGACTGCTATGCATGGCATCCAAATTCTAGATGGTGTTCAAGCGTGCAAAAGTGGATCCACCAGGCAAATTGCACAATACACTGTTATTTCTCTGAATTTTAAATCTCTGATAGCATTTTCCTTTTCTTTCATTTCTTTTTTTTTCAGTTTTGTCCAGTTTTTTCTTTACTTCCTGAGACGCTGTGGCAAAATGCAGTATCATAATTTGTGTCTGGCGGAGATTTAATTGTTGCAATCTAAAAAAAAAAAGGAAAAAAAATCCAGGCTAAAGACTTCACTCCAGTGTGAACAAGTGTGATTCTATCTGTTGTCACAGACGACTGTGTCAAAAACAGCAAATATGTTTACATATTTTATTACATCATAGCCGTTGTGCTTTGCAGGTCAATATTGTACAGAAAATTCAAGTTTCTGTTCAGTTTTTTTAAACCCTCTTCTTGTATAGACAGACCATTTGATTTGATTTTTCTGCTGTAGCAACATGACAAAAAATCATTTTTATTCTTTTGCCAGGGACGCCTGGAGATAAAAAAAAAAAAATGATGTGCACAGGAACATTTGTTTAGGCAGGAGCAACTGTTGTTAGATTAGAAGTCTAGTCTCTCTGGATGGTGTTTCTCTTCAGTCGCATGAATATTTGACCATCGGAAGCTGTCAAGTCAAATAGAAAACACCTCCCTCAGATCTTGTATTAGGGACTCCTCTCCCTATTTTGAAATTGCTTTCATCATGTTATTTATTTTTTTATTGGAAATTTAAAAAAACAACAAGAGAATAAAGACAGATTATGATGGATTTGGAGATCTATTGCTAGCACCTTACTGACTTACAGGTGTTTTTTTTTGTTTTGTTTCTTTTTTCCTTTATTTATTTTTTTTAACTGTGTCAATGTTCTTGTCTGCTCAATTTGTCTTTTTGCATTTGATTTTTTTTTTCTGTTACCGTGTAGCTTATTTATGTCTCATTTTTACGACATTATCTTCCGGCAATATGTTGTTTTTTATGTCATTATTTATTGCTGAAATTATTTGTTCTCATTCATTTTCATGCAGAATCAGTCAGTGTGTATGTTCACTTTGATTTTTTGTGTTGGTACTTGGCTTTTTCGACCAGTTAATTATTCTTGTCTTATGCTCCTTTGACTCCAAACAATTCCCGGAAATAAAAAAAAAATGTTGTTCCCAAACTTTTTTCGGATGTTAGACTCTGGGTGTCTGTCACTCACTCATCCATGTTGTGGTGTGAGAGCAGGAGACGACACAGCGGGGAGATGGAGATAGATAACATCCACACAGAAGACTATTCACTGAAACCACAATTTCTCATCCATTTGCTATCACTTCAGTGATTTCCTTTTATACCAAAAAGTGGTATCATTTCTATTCAAATGAAGTCCGGAGCAGAGTAGCTCAACACTATCATTTACCTATAGATGATTATGCAAATTCATACACTGTTCATTGATGCAACAAGAGAAAAAAGAAACGAGGGGAGAAAACGGTTATTGGAAGGTCCAGAGTCTTCACAACAGCAGAGGAATGGTTTTTGGGTTTCTTTAGAGTCAGGTCTTTGTGAGAGTGCACACTCAAATGAGATTCTCCACAACCATATGGTCGGGTTATGAGCTACTCAATAGCAGCAGCACCTGCTTTCCAAGCTCGTTTTTACACTGTCCATATTTCGTGCAAATGGGCCTTCACAGAGCTGGTCATTAACTTGCAATAGCCCATTGATGTAGGATATCAGAGCGGCGTGTGTGAGTATATCCAGCTCGCACAATGACTACATATTAACTCATTCATCCTGCCACAGGCAGTGGGAACAAGGAGGCCAGCAGGGATTCGTACCACTGAGGGACTGTTTTTTACATTCTGAGGCAGACCCACATTTCAAGATTTGTTTTTTTTTTCTTCACCAAAAATGTGTGGAAATTTGTTCTGCGTAAGTCAACACAATAAAAAGTTAATGTGTAAGAAAACAACATTCATTCTAGCAAGCAATGACATTCAATCCACACTTCATTTTACTAGAAAGTAGTAACTACAGGAGCAGTGGAAATGAGCAAAAAGGGGTTTAAAGCTGCTATAATCATGTATGTGACAAGAGTCACTTGAGAATATCACTGTTTCTCACTGTGTTTTGCACCAACCAGCAGACCAACCTGGCACCTATACTGCATTTAGTCGCTCAACTTTTTAAGGTGAGAGTGTCATAGTGGTCAGTGTTGTGCTCACAGCTTGTTTCTTCTGTTAGTTAATACAGGTTTAGAGTTTCCAGGCTCTGTGGCAAACTGCTTAACAGATACAAAAGTTGTAATGCCTTCATTTTATACCTTTAATACCCAAAACAATCATTGTTATGGAACCTATATAATAAAAAATCAAGCAAAGAAAGAGATTGCAGATAACAGATAAATACATTCTGCCAATACACTTTCATAGACTGTTATGATTAAATGTCGTATCTATCAACAAAAAGTGTTTCTTTAAGCTTTCTTTTTCATTTTGTCAGTGTGTTTGAGAAAATCTGCTTTATTATACAGCCCATTTAGGAAGGAATTTTATCTGTTTTGCTGGGTGTCCATCTTTCTTTTATTACTATTATATTGATCAATATAATATACTTTAATTTACAATTTTATGAACATATAATATGTCCTTTAAAAGTAACTTTACGACACCAAATCTCACTCGCTAGCTTTCATTTAGCTCAGTATACTTGCTTTAGGTACATAGTTTGTGGCAGAGTCAGTTTGACCCGATGTTCAGCTCTGATTCTTTGTTAAAATGTAAGTATGTCAAAGAGTCAGATTCAGTTTGGACCACATGTCGCTGCTGTGTTTTATAGGGCAGAACACTGATGTCACATACTCTCATTTGAAAGTATGTTAGAGCTTGAGGAATGTAAAGCTCTGAAGCCGTTTGCCATCTCTGATTAGTTTCTTTCTGAGCTGACTGCTCTTTTTGAAATCACTCAGTATTTATCTGGTCTTTTGTAAATTGAGCCTCAAGCTGCAGGACACTGTGCATCAGGGTAAAACTTCTCTACCTTTATCTCTCTACTGTCAGAGCTGATTTGCGATCAGGAGCATCTGCCAGAGACACTTAGCTTCATTTACAACATTACACTGCAGAATATGAATCTCAGTCTAATTGTGAACTTGTAGAGAGGTGGTCAGATGGCAGCCAGAAATCAGAAAACCCCCTAAATCCAGAAACATGAGTGTCTTCTGTACATTTTCACTACATCCTGGTAAAAAGTAAATGGCCTTTTCCACTGTGCAGAGGACAGAGATTAAAACTACAGGTAAATTCTAAGAGGCACTTAACACAAGTGTAACAGGAGAACAGAGAAGCAAAAACAATCACCAGAGATGGTAATTACAGCATAAAACATCACAGAAAGAGAAAAATATTATAGTTGAGCCAAATATATTTCCAAATAGCAATACATATATGTTTGTAATTAATATTATGATCATAATGTATTTAATTCCCAGAATAAGAGCTGCTGAAAAAGTTACAAGTCTACATTTAGCTCCTATAAAGCTTCCTGGCACAAACCTTGAAAAAGAGAGGTATTGCTGTTTTCACTACCATTTGTCACTTTCAAATTTACACCAGCAGGGTGCCAGCAGAGGAAACGTATCCATTTGATATTCACAACCCATTTGCCTACACAGTTGTTGGCTGACAAAGTTTATTGATTAGATTTTATGTGTAGCAACTACTTTTCCTTTTAGTCAAATTAGTAGAAGTAGATTACATCAATCCCACTGATGTTGGCTGGATAATTCATATCTTAATTGACAGAAAAACAATTTACATTTGCTAATGGCTTTTCCAAATGGATTTCTGTGTGCCTTTGACTGCATTAGCTCTGCCTTCGCCCTGTATATGGTCTCTGGAACGCCAACAAGGGAGCAGCTCGGTTCCCCTTCATGCATTTAAAGGCTGACAGTTGACCTGTCATGAAATTTTACTTCAACTAATGAACTGGTTAATTCCACTTAAATGCTTTATGGCATGTTTTTCCTTTCAAATAAACAGCAGCTTTACAAGAGCGATACATCAGCTCTGTCACTGATCACAGATGAAATCTGTTTTTGTTGCTTCCTACACTGAGGCACAATGCTGTAAAACACTTTGAGCATTGGGGATGTCTGCAGCTGTAGCATTTTATGGCTCCCCTGTATAGATTGTAGACGTGCAGCTTTTTTTTATCCCCCCCAGTAAGGATTCAGGAGAGATGCTGTATCCTCCACGGAGTGAAGCAAAGTAGCTGTGAAGGCGATGGTGATCAGTCCTGACAGGTAAAATATGAGCCTGCTGACCTCAACTCCAGCATTATGAAGGGCACACGCATACACGTTTGCAAACCTCAGGAAGAAGTGTGGAGGCGTGTGTATGCATTTGACACGCTTAAGCCACATCAACGTTCACGGGGAAAAAAACAAGCTCAGAGGCTGCACATGTGTGGGTTAAGCATTCATATTCTTACATCTGAGTGGGTGTACACAGTGATACATTAGCAGGATAGTCAGGTGTATATATGTGCACTTAATTCACTTTTGTGTCTCTCTGCGAGGAGCACACCTCTTCCTATTCTTCCACTCCATCACTCAGCAGCCAAAGCTTTCAGTTAGATCCTCAGCCCTAATTAACTGCCAAGATATGAATGCGCTAATCTGGGCTCTAAATCTTTAGTTCCACTGACAAAAGCTTTTACAGGCTGTCACAGCTGCATGATAAACAGCAGGGCTGCTCTCTGGTCTAGTGGACACAGTGCCATCTAGGGACCAGGGCTGGCAGCTCAAGAGTTTTAGACTTGGGGGTATTTATTGCCGTGCATACATAATGCATGTCAGAGCACATTCGCTAAAAGTCATATTTTTGTAGAGAACCCCACAAACACCAACATCTACTACAATTTTGAACAATTTGGCAAAGTGAATCTACTAGGTGTTTTAATTTTACTGACATCAGAGTAATATTACCATATATTTGAATGGATTATCACTGAAGTGGAACAAAAAAAAAACACAGGTTAGTTTCCGCAGATGAGACTAGGCTGCAAATTACAGGAGTGAGCCTGAGCTGCACACACAAACACTGCCTCACTGTTGCTCTGCAGGCGAGAGCATCAGCAGGCCTGTGAGGGGGGGTGGGCGAAGTGCGCATGATGCCTGTGCAGGGTGCACAAGTACGTGGGTGCACATTTATACTGTATGTCTCTGTCTCCATCTGTATGTGTCAGTGAGTGATGTTCAAAACTCAGTCTGAGTGAGTGAGTATGTGTGTGTGTGTATGTGTGTGTGTGTGCTGTATCCACTGCCTAGGGAGTCAGGCCTCCAATCCAAGCTTGACAGTGTGATTGGATCCAGTGAGAATCCCAATGAAGCAATGAGTATCTCAGCAGCAGCTTCGTTCCCCCGGGGGCCGCCACGCAGCCCCAGAGGCCGGCCCCAGCCCTGCCTGTGTAGACCAGATGGAAAGTGAGGTGGGACGGATTGCGGGGGTGGGTGGGTGGGGGGTAAGTGAACTCCAAAGCGTTTCAACTGCTGTGAAGGTGACTGCGGCAAAACCAGCGGGAAATATGATCTGATCATAACTGATGGTGGCAGATAATTGTTGAGGCTGTCTAATGGGGGGGGTTCTATATGCAGCTCAAATCAGATGTGCAGTGTTTGAATTCATAAAATCACACAGTGAAACGTAAACTGATAATGATTCCAGCCATAAGTCAGATATTTTCATCCAGATTAAAATCTATTTTGGCTGAGTTTTTTTTTTTTTTTTTACTGCAGCAAAAGATAACTGTTGATTGTGAAGGTGACTTTCCTCCTAATTCAATACTAAATTCTAAATTCCACATGAGGCCCTTTGTCCCTTGCCAGCCAGTCACAGCAAATAACAATCTGTTTTTAACTGAGTTGCCAGGTTATATAAAACTTTGAAAACATCCATCTGGTTTACTTGGATGGCTGTTAGTTTGGTCCTGGCAGGTGAAACAGGATTTATATTAGGTGTACAAAAACACACCAAAAGGAGTAGGTTGCACCAGCTATTCATAAATCTGTTACTAACTTTGTGTTTGAAGTCTGTCCAAAGTTCTTAACAGCCAGCTAGTTTCAAACGTGTGATTTACTGAATTGTTTCGCACCATGAAAACTTAGCTAGTGAAGACTTTAACAATGTGAGAATCAGTTGCTAACGTCTGTAGTGCCATCTGCTTAAACAGAGTCACTGTAGCATCATGAGCTGCAACATAACTTGCAAAAATAACAGTTTTAGGTACCAAGATACATATTAAACTTAACTGACAATCATTTGTGAATGTAGGTATTACTGTTTTAATTTGTAAATGCTAGTGCTACATTCAGACAGCTAGTTTATGGGCTCTGACTCTTTGCCCCCTTTCTCTCAGACTCCCTTTTCATCCTTACATTCGTGTCTACCCACAATTTCCATCAAGTACAGACCTTCCCATCAATTAGTGACCCAGTCTAATTAAAATTTGGTGTTTCTGGCTCTGCCTTCATGATGTTAAACTCTTCACCGCAGCAGTTTGTACCATAATTTTCCCACAGCTGTTCAAACCTGTCTCGGCTGGCCAAATTTTATTCCTGCCGGTTCCAGTTGGTCACAGCAGCTGCACAGAGCAGGTTTCATTTCATTTGTTTTGTAGATTTCATCCAAGCCCTGTTTCAAAAATCAGTGCAGTATGAAATAAAAGTATAATCAGCTAATTAGAATTGTACACAAGAGAATTGTGAAGAGATATTTAGACCGGACTCTGCCCAGGGATCTGATCAGTACCTTTATCCACCTCTGCAGGCTGATCACATATTCATGTGATACAGTGAGAGATAAGTGATAAACTAATGACACTGACTATTTCAGCCACGTCACTCGAGTCACTTCACTACTGGGTTGTAGCTGTCACCGCCCGGTCGCTGTGAGGCCATGTCGAGCTGCGCCGCATTGATTTAGCACAGGTCCTCAAAAGTGATGACACTCGAGCGTGGCATAAAGGATGTGAAGAGCCTCCCGCTCACAGTGCCAGGAGAGGTCATTCTGGCAGCACGGCTGGCTGGCTGAACGGCTTCTCCTGCACACCTGTCCGCCATCAAACATGGAAATAACCCTACTCACCCGTGACTGTTGCATATTCCACGAGAAAACAGCGTACAGCACTTTGTTTTATTTTAAAGTGGGTTATAAATACAAATTGTTGCGCAACAATTGCACAAAAAACATGTTTTTTTTTGTTTGTTTGTTTTTTTGAATTCTAAGCCCAGGAGAAAATGAGGTTGATACGGAGACTCAGCTGCAATAACCCATTCACTTATTGAAGGACAGCGGCTGGATACACTCTCAGCCTCCGGGCTTAAACGAAAAAGCAGAGCACGGTTGCTTGATTGAATGGGTTTGTAATGCAAGCCAAATAGGTTTGTTCTAATGGGAATCAGCCTCGGTGACGGCTGCAGAGGCTTACGCCAGCACTATAACAGCAGTAAGCGGCAGTGGCAAACACCCTGTCGCTGTTTGATTGGCTATGAGAGGCATAGGCAACACTAAGGGGTTGCTGTGTTTACTAATGGCCATTTTAGTGGGGTAATATTCAATGAGCCTTAACTTTAGGAGTCGACGTGTTTCTGAGGAAGCGTTTATGTTTATGTTTAAATGAGTATGTTTGCATTGTGTGACAGGCCGTGCTTGCTCAGGCGTTTTTACTACTTCATAAAAGTATAAAGTGTTTCCACTGTGCCAGGGCTTTAAAATTAGACATGCTGCTGTTGTGCCCTTGGGCCCCCCCCCCCCCCAGGGGATGTGGCCGAGAGCTTTGAAAACACCACAGAAATTGACTTTTTGTTGAGAATTGTTCTGCTAAACTGATATTTCCAAGGTCAACTCTGAACCTTCAAACTCAGTGTTCTTGTTACGCTGAATAATCCATAAAACACATTGTACTCCCACTAAAGTAATACTGTTTTCTTTGGGTTTCTTTGGATCCAAGGTGATTTTTAAAAATGTCATTTTTCAATACTGTGAGCGCCACAGAGTAAATTCTATCAGCTTCCATTGTATTGAGGTGGAGGCAGAAACAAGGCTGAAACAACCAACTTGTAATTAGCCACTGATGCGACACAGCTGAGGGACACCAGGGGTGCAGAGGTGGAGAGCTGAGCAGAGAGTCACTGAGGGTGCAGCTAAGCCGAGGGTAGGCAATATATTCACATTTTCTGCAGTGGACTTATGTTAGTCACGTAACAATACATGTATTTAGTGTCTGAGGGAAAATGTTTGTGTGTCTGAATATGTTTTGGCACATATTTATGTGTTGATTGTCAGCTCTGAACATGCATCGCCCTGCTAATGACCTGATTTCTCAGCCTCTCTGTGTTCAAACAGGCAGGGAAAGAATCATTCTGTGTCTTTCTCTATAGATCTGAAATCAACCAGCACATTTTAAATAACTTTGATTGTCATGCTGCCATTTATTCTGACAAGCTCAGACAGAGGTGTGTTAAGTTTCTCATGCATGTGCAAATGCAGATTACAGACTCTACTTTTTTGGTTTTTAATATAGGCGCTGTGTTTTCCTCTTCTGGAAAACACACACACACAAAGCAGTGGAAAGCTCTGAATTTATTCATTACCATCTCTCAACCTGACAAAGTGGAGTAAAGCTGGACTAATGATGGGGCAGAATGTAAATGGGAAAACTAGTCTGCTGGGAGCAGCAGGGCTGATCTATGAGTTTGCATGTGTTTTGCAACCTAATATACCTTAGATAAGCAGACACTTTCCTAGGGACGTACTTACAGTATAAAGAAGGACATTAGGGAGCCAGGGTTCTCTCTCTCTCTCTCTCTCTCTCTCTCTCTCTCTCTCTCTGTGTGTGGCCAAACTTACACCAAATGGTTATTTAGACAAATGTAGACATCAAGTGGTGATCAAGGCAAAACTGCTGCTCATGATCTTCAAATTTAAGTCTTTGATCCCTTATGGGGCATATGTTTTTGTTTTTTTTTGCTGACCTTTGTTCTCAGCTGACAGGAGAAATAGGAGTTACAAAGCAAAAATAAAAAAATCCTAAATTTTCAATTTTATAGTCTCCTGGTATTTCTGGACTGTTTGGGACTTTGCCATCCATCTGTGTTACCTGCTAAAGTGAACCTCCATCTGAAGCAGCTACTACAAGTCAGAAGATAAATGTAAAATCAAAAGTATGTTTAAGAAGTCATCGGGAAAGTGCAGTCAGCCTGTGTTGGAATACAGTATGTTTTCTGAGGACTGTTAAATATTTTTTCTGGACCTCAGCTTTCCAAATGTACTTAGGACTAGTACTTAAAGGGGAAACAGGGATTGAGTGAAGGCTTAGTACAGCTTCACAGCTCATTTTTGCCCTAAGCTTGGTTGAGCTTTGCTTTCCTCTGGTTGCTGCCTCATAAAACACACACACATACATTTTGTCAGACTGGACCCATAATCGTCTCAACTGTGTAAATATTTTTTCTACCTTTATTAAGTCTAACAAAAACTCTTCTTCTTTTAAAAATGACTTTCCTATTTGAAAATGATGTTTTATGGAGATAACAGTGCTGTTTCTTCAGAGGATTAGACAGTACATTAGTACTGAAGTGTGCTTAAAAATGCCAAAACTCTCATAAGCTTTGATTTTTATGAGGGAGGAAGCTACTTAGCTGTCAATTAAGTTTTTTTTTTCTTCTCATCTTCTACAAAAGACACCTGTGTAAGCTTTTAAAGAAGAGGATTTGTGTTTTACAGCTGGCACACAACTCCAAAACCCTCAAGCTTGGATTTAGTAAAGGTGCCTGAAGCCTGTTTCTTTTTAGAATTTACCTTGATAAATGTGTTGTTTATTTTCAGATTCTAAAGTGCAACTTAAGAGAAACCTGATTTCCATGAGGAAAACTGAAATTATTACAAAGTGGTTTTTGGAAACAGAACAGAGGGCAGTACATGCACAAATTCTCTTGTAAATTTAATATCGAATTAAACAATACCTTTTCATCTGTTATATTTTGATTGCCTGTGTGTGTCTGTCTTAACTTAGAGAAGTCAGGCATTAATCACCAGCCTTTTTTTTTTTTTGGCTCACTACTCAGCTGAAGCTAACTTTCTTCATAAAACTGCAGCCAGTGTACACAGTGTTCATCACCAATACACTATGCTATTTTCTATGTTTATTTAATGTTTTCTAATAATGTCTGACAAACTACTTAAAAACTGTTAAGTAGCACTGACCATTTAATTACCTAACAGTCTCATTTATTAATGTATTGACTTGTATTTTGACTTGTCTGTTAACCTTTTACATTTCAACATTTCAGTTTCCAGCCTACATGTCTTCCAGCATGTTCGGTGATGTGAGGAGCTCTGAGCGTCTGGTCAGGTTTATAATGTGTGCTACCTTACCTCTCTGAGGTACTGCACAAAGTCTCGAAACATTTGGCTCAAACAAGGTTGTGTACAACTTAAAGAAATGTTTACACAGCAAGTACCGTGTTTACCTCTTTGAAGTCGAGCAGTACATTAAAAGAGGACATTTCTCTCGTGTGGCTTTAGGTTGTTCTCTCAGTTGAAGGATTTTAGCAGAATGCAAAAGATACAGTATACCAGTGGGAGTAGCTGGAGTCTCTCGGCTGCTGCAAAGCAAACACTTTGCTCTGAAATGAAGGGGGACATCAAGTGTGCTTATAAAACCAGACATTTAGCTGCATGGGGATTTATTCATAGTGCATATAATTCTTTTGCATTTCATAAAAAATAGACATCCATTTGTGCTCATTGTCTGTTTTTACAAATATATACTGCATGAAACAAAAAACAAAGTCATAAAGAAAATTGGTCAATACATTAAAAGAGATGGTAGAACAGAAAAAACAACAGGTTTGTCACATTTTCATGATAAAGACGACCCAGTATGTTAGTAAAACAACAAAAACTGCATATTGTTCAAAAGGCACCAGTTTGTGTAGTTACTGTATATAAGCTATTTCGGCACATTGGCATGATTAAGAGTACAAATTGGACACAAGGTAAACAATATTTAAAACAGCTGTTGAGTGGCTAGAATGTTGGAATAATGGCAAAAAATGTAACAAACTATTTTGGTTTAAAACTTTAACCTTTTCAAACCCATTAAATACATTCAATTCAGGTTCTAATAAATACAATGAATACACTTAATAGTATATCCTCACTTACAGTGTAGAAACATATCTCCTCCATCAGAGTCCCTCTCAAACTTGGGCAATCTCTGTGAACGCTGTGAAATCTCACATCTTATCCTTCTGCTCTCAAGCACCTTCCGTGATTGCCTGGTTGAGGTAGTTGAGGAGGATTAGTGTTGAGTGCAAGGCCTCCTAGTGTAGTCAAGTTGTTCTTTGTTCTGGATGAGCACCAGGCAGGTAGAATCAGCTGTAAGCACAGTGTGTTTGGGTTTGTAGAGATACAGATAAAAGTTCACTTGAGGTTGAGCTAATCTGTGAGAGGTTTAGCCCCGTTGACTGTGGAGTCATCCATGTCTGAACTGGTCAGGCGTTTGTGAGGAGCTGCAGGTTGAAAGAAAGCAAAAAGAGAGGAAAGAAAAACATCAGCGTCATATTCTGAGTCTGTCCATCACCCAGTCACAACCCAACATGTGGAAGTAAAATATTCCTTTCTGTTGTGATGAATCTGTCTCTAATGACAAGTAATGTCTAAATGATTAGCAATACCTGTTACTGCCAAAGCAGTCATGAATAGGTGTGATAATTGTATTGTGAATTAACACTGGTGTTAAACAGTCATAAATATGTTTGGACACCGTAACTGTTGGAGGTAAAAGAAACACAAAGCCACAGAAAGTACGCTCCCTCTCACACTGTGCCAAATATCTATAAGCGGCTTAGAAAAGTGCTACAAGTGATTTTGGCTGTGAGTCACTGGCAGTGATACAGACAGACACACTTCCAGAGCATTGAGGGAAAGTTTAGTCAAGTCGAGTCCTGGGTGCCATGGTGAAATTCATCTTGTATTATGGTATTTCACAACGTAAGCTTTATGTTGATGATATAATGTGGGATCCAGCAACAGGAAATACACACCCTGTTAAAAATGTCCCTAAAATACCTCCTTAGGATTTAACATTGTCAAGAAATTGATATACAATATAATGGAAGAGATGAAAAAAGGTTATTTTGCAAATAATAATAAATTCATAATCATTACTGTATCTTGCAAAATGATCTGGATTTCAATTTTAGCCATCATTGAGCCATCACAAACTTGTGATGTTGTAGTAGAAAAAATTAAAAAAATACAGGTACACTGTACATTTTCAAATTATGTAGTGATGCAGAAAAACATGACTACCATCAAACCATCCACTAGATAAGCTGTCAGAACACAGGTTTTGCAGCTTCAGTGTAGAAACACTCACACAGTGCGTCAGACATCAGCGAGCTGTTAAAGAACGAGCTGGGGCCTTTGATGGAGGAGGAAAGAGCAGCCAGTCGCAGGCTCCTGGATGTGGCGTCCAGCTTCTCGTCCTGGAAGACAAGTGGACACAGTGACAAGAGTAAATGTCTACAGCCACGCTAGCAGAACTGTGAGGCTGTAATGCATGTTACATACTGGGGAGCAAAAAGTTGCATATGTGAAAAGGGGACAGCAAACTACCAGCAGTGGGTGCAGCCTAAGGATGACGCCAGCGTACGTGCTGGCAATTGCCATCTTTACTTGTCCAGTGTCATTCAGCTCATGATGTGATGATGGAAAGACTCAATATACTGACGGAACAAACATCTGTGAAAGAGGTGACAAATGTCTGTGCCAAATCTAATAGCAACCCGTCCAATAACTGGTGAGTTGGTGACAGACAATGTAAAGCTCTCACACTGCACTACACTCATGTGTGAACACCTCTGTAGAAGGTATTTTTTACAGTGCTGCACTTTACACAGCACATAGACTACAGAAATCTAATTTAGTGCACTGTAAAATCAGTTGCAGGCCAAATCTGGTTGTCCCCAAACTGCTTGTTTAGACATCCCCAAGTGTTCCACAGCATAATAAAATATTCTGTTTGGGAAGTTAGTGATTTGTGAGCTGCGTGTACCCATGTATGATAAAAGCTTCCTTTACAGACATTTATTTGCTTGTGAACATGCAGGCAAAAGTATCCCAGCCTGAACATATACCTCTAAATATTTCTTGGTTCTCCTGCGGGGCCAAGTCTCTGCTGTCTCTTCAATTTTGACACGACAGATTTGTTTTAATCTTTGTGTATAGATCAATAACAGTAATGTCCAGGACAAGCATCGACCCAAAAACTAATCCCGTTTGAATAGAGCTTTCAGGCAGAGAACCAGTATTATTATATGTGGTGTACACGCAGCGTGTTGTGTTGCTGACTGATCAAGATGGAAGCCTTGTAAAGACATTCTATCCATCGTTTTTCTTTAAACAAACCCCGGGTGGGCAGCAGCTATTACGCTAATGCAATCGCCACTTATCACTCAACACGGGAGTCATTTGGCAAACCAACGGAGTAATCTGGCAGATTAAAACCATTTAAAAAGTGACTGTATGGCTGTTTTGGGGAGGATGCATACTGCTAATGGCAATCAGCTGTCAGCAATGATGTCTTGATGGTTCCCTTGACTGCTCTATAGCACAGAAGATGACTGTAGCAATTAACAGTGACTAGTAAAATTCAGCTGTTGTTTGAGTATACGTTTGTGCCATTGCTTGAGCTTGTCCCGCTCTGTCCATGATGCATTACCAGCATGTGAAATTATTCATTTATTCACACAAGTTGCAAATTAGTTGCGATGCACACACTGGTACAGTGTGGGCGAGCTAGACTCATAAATGGCTCTCAAAGTCAGGCTATCCTTATCCAAACGGTGGCTGTTTGAACAAAGCAGTGCAATTAGCGACTGAAATAGAAAAAAGTGTGGGTTGTTGTTTGGCAGGACAGGCTCTTGTGAGGCATTATAAAGCTCATTTTTCTAGAGTAGAGTTGCAACTGTCTGTGTGTGTTTCTGTGTCATACTATGCACTCTTGGACTTTGCGTTTGGACTCGTCCAGCTGATGCTGCAGGTCCCAGACGATCTCTTTGTATTTGGTGTAGCGCTGCTCGACCATTTCCCTCTGCCGCTGTGACTCCTGAAGGCACAAAATGGAGACTGTGTCATCATACTCAAGCAGACACAAGACACAACAGTCCTTAACCAAGCAAAAGGACAGAAGCCCGAGCACCTAAATAGTCTTAAGCCTTGCATTTTAGTAGAACACTGAAACTAATGCACAACATTGATTAAATGGATAAATGTGATAATGCATGGCTATAACACTGAGCAGTACCACTAAAAGCTTATTTCTCTGTGGTTTTCTGCATTGTGTTTGTTATTCATGTTTTAGTGTATCAGAGGTTGGTAATTTGAGGGAGAGAAAATGCAGTTGATAAAAACATACAGAATAAACTGTTTTTAAAAATCCAGCTGGGCTTCCAGTGAACCCACCTCCAAATCTTTGAAGTTTTCCATCAGGCATTGTTTTTCAGGAAGTAACTCCAAGTGGTCCAGGGCTACTCTTGTGTTCTGGAAAAGACACGCATACAAAATCTGTTAACTGACATATGAATATTAGGTCTTAGTTTGTCTAATATTCATATTAAGCTATTTAAGCCTGCAGATAGAGCAGCGACAAACATGAGAATCAATACAGTATGTGTGTTTGCGCTAAAATCATAAAAGTAGCAAAATAATGCATCTGGGAGTGTCAAGAAAAAATCATCTAAGAAGCAAGGGCAGACTATCACACGCCCAGATATCACGATGTAATGATTTTCATAATAAATGTCCTCCATTATCATTTTCTGAAAATAAAGAAACTGGCAAATACTCTCACAATCATAAATTACCATGTAGGTGACAGTCAGAGGGCACTACACACTAGAGCACAAGAACAGCAGATGGAGAATTATACATGGGTAAATATTGGGGCATTGTCCCAATCTCCCTATTTCCCTCACGTGTCTTTTCCTCACTCCTCGACACTTCTCACTAACTCACTTAAAAAGCAGGGAAAAGATGAAAGAGAGAAGAAAGAGATGAGGAGGCGAGAAGGCCAATCGGCGAAACAACGACTTAGTGAAATGAGACGCTCAGTCAAAGGTCATCCTCGGCATGGCGATTACTGTACTGCCGCGTGAAAGCTGGATCAGCTGTCTGTGGGCTTTAACTGCTCTGTGGAGTGGACTGATGCCTTTGTATTTGCACAGATAATGGGATGTACTGCCCAAATAACAAGCTGATACTGTTAGCACTTGTATGTATTATTAATATCCTCCCACGTGACAATAAAAGAACATGAACTATTTGACTGCATATAAAACATTATGTTCCTTAAAATAAAGTGAATGAAAAGCATTCACACATGTCCACCACAAACCTATATTTAGACCATATATATTTAACCAGATTCAGTGTATTTCAAAGTAAAAGGTAAAAATAGAGGTAATGTTTTTCTGCATGTGACCACATGGCCGCTATGATTCACTTTCCATCGGCTGGTTTAACACGACTCAGGTGGTTGACGTAATATAGCAATGCTCCATCAAAGGAAGTGAAGCTAGTAAACATGGATGTAGAAGAAAAGGTCTTTTTCTTAATCACCTCTATAAATGTTTCATGAGAAAAGAAATGCATGACACATTTGTTAGCCTTCAAGCATTCACACAGTACATATGGTGAGAAACACATCACAAAAAAATTACTTTTAATGCAACACATATGCCTGTTGCCTCCTCCTAGCCCTGTAGCTTCATCAGAAGTAACATATTTAGTGATTTATTGATGAATCGCAGTTGCTTTTACTTATTGAGGGTCTGGATTAATGGCGGAGTGGATTATGTTGCAGGGGTGTTGAGGAGGGTTTCTATGAATGTTTGACATGTTTGTCTTCTTGCGACTACTCTGAGTCACCATTTCATCGTGGCTGTTTTAAATGGGATAATTACGGCTGCAATCCTCATCAGAGGCACAAGATAAAACATTTACTGCCACCTTTCAAACCCACAGGGGGTGAATATTTGATACTCAAGATTTTTCACAGTGTGAAAGACAGACAACATGGACAGAGGGGTGTGGTAAATGTTGGGAAACCAGTGCATACAAATCCAATTGAACATTTTCTATGGATTCCATAACATCCACAGCTGCTGTGGTATGAATGCTGTGCTCAAGCCTACATAATAACAGACACACTATCAAACTGCCTGGTCAATTCAAAAGCTAATTGAGGACTTTTGTCATGGCACACTCAGGACAATCTTTGTATATGTAACCACTCTAGCAGCATGTCACTCTATGTTTCAATAGCCTTCCCATTCTCATTCAGGTGGAGCATTTAGGCATCAAAAGAACTGTTATGCGCCACACTGATTGCTACAGCTTAATGGCACACCGACAAGTAAGACTCCACTGGATGATTCTCACCACCCAGGCTGAGGAGGATGGTCGATGCATCCTGTCGCTAAAGGCTGTGGCGAGCAGAAATGATGTGACTTATTATGGTCTGAGGTATTTTGTTTCTCACAATGGCTAATTGGGGCATTGAAGTGTCAAGCGTACGATAATCATTGTGACATGGACAGCTATTTTAGACAGCTTCCATCTATTTTTTTTTTCCAAGAGAGTAAAAGGCTTAACAATATACCTTCTCGAAAAGTAAGTAATTTCGCCGACATCTAATAGCTGATTAAGGATGTTTGTGGTGGACGCTCACCAGTTTGGATGGTGAGGTCAACACTGTATTGTCAGTACAGCTCCTTTCTCTTAACCCCATCAGCAAGACTCTATGATGATTACCAGAGCTCCAAGTCTTGACTATAGCACTTCCAACCTGTGTTGGCAAGCACCCTGCCTGCCGTTAAGCAAACATAACCTCAGATGAACCTGCCTACACGGTTGCATCAACGTGTTGAAAGTCAACATGACTTGAATTTAATACTAGGTACTTCATTACACCCAGTTTGCCAAACCAATGAACGCTTTTCTTTTAACTACATTCATTTCTTTGACTAAAGAAATAAAACCTTACCATCTCTAGATCCAAAACACGGTCCTGTAAATACACACAAACACAGCAGTATTAACATATATGCATATAAGAGTAAAGTAAGAACCAATACTTGACTTACAAAATGAGCCAGAAAATGTTGCAAGACAGAGTTCACACTGTCAAATGGTGGTGGATTACAGAGAGAAACCAGTATATGTGTGTGTGGGAGAAAAGTGACAGAAGAGAGGAATAGAGTGTTCCAACAAATGGGTAACAAGGGAAGGAAATGCAGGGGCTAGGGAGTCTGTAGCACACAACAGGCTTCTTATCACACACACTGCTGACACACACGCACACACAAAGACAAACCGCTCTCGCCGCTCATCCAGCTCCTGACTGATGTTCCCTCTCTAACGATGCATAAGTGATGCTATGCCTCTTATCTGCCACTCAAACACACACCTGCTCTTCCCCCCAACCGGCTGCCTCTCCCCCCTCTGCCTGTAATGTGTTGATGGTTTGTAACAAGACTACTTTCTTTTCCTAGGCCCACCCTCCCAACTTTTTTTCCCCCTTTTTTACTCATCTACACCCCTCACTCTATCTGTCTGTCCTCTCTACATCTCTCTCTCCTCATCCTTCATAATTAAAAGCTCGGCTGGGTCTGAGAGGGCTGATTAATTGCACACGAGCTCTGGCAGGTGCCATCACGCAGCCACAGATGGGCCCCTGCTATCCAACACACACACACACACACACACACACACATGCAGTGTGATCACACAGGCACAGACACGAATTTTAGTGTGTGTCTGCACGTGCATATATATGTTTTGCTGTTTAATGGTGAGTAAAGGCCTGGTGAGGTGATGGGGGCCAGTCCGCACCAGACTAGGTGAGCTGGTGGCCTGCCAAGTGTAGATGCTGCAGTATTGAAAGACAGAGACGAGGCCTCTGGTATGGAACCCAAGGCCTTTGTGTCTGTAATTAGCAACTTGTTCACAAGGCTGCAAGTGAGTCTGTCAGCCCACGGCTGTGTACTAATGTTTGCAGCACTGCATCACAGAACCTAAAATGACTGGAAGTCCAGCAGTTACCACAACCAACCCAACAGATATGCAAAGGAAAAAGAAAAGACAGTTGAATGAGGCCAGATCGACACAAAATTACTATCTACAGTGCAGGTCTGCAAACAGACAGACATGGATTAGCAAAGACATAAGGATACTGACCCCAGGCTTCTCATTTCTTCCTCCTTCCCGCAAGTACCTTTTCCCTCCAACAGCTCTGAATGAGAAAATGCACAGCAGCTAAGCACGATGCATATGTTAAAACCATACATTTTAACAGATTCAGTACTGGCTATATCAAATTTTGATCCTTAAGTTTATTTTATGACAATGTCTCACCTAGGGCAGGAGCCATGTATACTTTTAATATTTATATGTATGTGTACTACAAGATTAGTCAGTGTCTATTTGGATAATTTTCTAGTAACAGGTCAAACTCTCCCTCTCCAGCTTCTTCTTGAGAATCCTGCTTTCTTTTGTCCCAAGTAGTAAAGATAGTACAGTGATAGATTTTGGCTTTGGAGTGTTATTCATAACATGACAGGGAAAATCATCACCAGCTGTTTTCGTCTGACCAAGAATATAATCTGGTGATTAAGTGGATTAAAAAAAAGATTTAATCCTAATAGCTTTTACTTTATATCTACTAACTTATTGTGAAAATTGAAATGTTATGAAGGGATTTCATCATCTGCTATCAAATAATGAGGAAAGAGTACAACACACATACCTATAATTGCTAATATCCTGCAATGACTAGTTTTAATCAGTGAGTTATGGAAAAGTAGACTCAGACATTTAACCTCCCAGCACATCAGAAAGTTCAGTTAAACTTTTTATAATCAGTTAATTGTGTTTTGGCCGCGGATAAATGCTGTTCATCTCAACATGTTTTTTGACTGTTTCAAATACAATTTGTTGCTGGTGGATTATTTTTACCCACACAGGTGGAGTGAGAGACAAACTCTTGCTTATGCCTATTAAGTTGATGCAGCAATAAACTGTTTTAATTTTATAATCACTGCTGTTTATTAATGGGATGTTGATTTGGGAGAAATAACTCTCATTGTCCTCATTTAGCAATATCGTTTTATTAAGAAAATGCCACATTATTTACCCAATTTTATTCTGCTTGGCATTAAGCTGAGCAGAGTAATCTTTATGCAAGTAACTAAAATTGCAGCAACACTGTTGTTGAAATGTTCAGAATCATCTAAATTGAATCCCTTATTGTGGCACATAACCATGCGAAGTCTTATTCTTCCAATAACTATACTTGTGCTAAATTGAAGAATGGATTAGTTTATTGTTTTAATAAACTGTTGCACCATTTATCATGACTTTATCGTGACAAACATGACTCGGCCAATGAAAATTGAACATCAGCTGAACCTCCCACAAATGTGAGAAGTTTCCTCCACTGACACATACCTGTACAGTCAATAATGATGTCACTTTTCTGAAAGCATTAGGTTCATCACTTCTGCAGACGTATTACGAGGGGTTGCCTATTGTTTTCCTCGCTTCTGCTCAAAAACATGTTCCCAAGTTCATATCCAATTACCTGGGATGACTGGATCTCCTCCACAAGCATACATCTTACTACACTGGCCAACCCAGCTGACAGAAATAAAATACTGGAAAGCCAAAATACCATTTCACAGGGAATATAAACCTCCAGTGTCACAAACCTCTTGCTTTTAGTCACTTGTTAAAATACACCTTGAAGTCAGCAAAAGATGGGTTAGTGGCAGTCCTCTCTGTTGCTGCCAAAGCACTGTTCTCTGGATTCACACCTAGTCGTGTCTCACTAAAACCTGTGGTGGTCCTATAAAACTAGAACTACAGTTATCGACATACGCAGTGACTTGTTTGGGTCAGGAAAGGCCAATAGAGAGCGCCAGCATGTCAAAGGTCTGGAGGAAAATACAGACTGCAACTCAGTCTGACACTAATAATTGGAGACAATTACAGTAGGTCACAAAAGGGTTCTGCAGATGGCAGACATTAAAACTACATCCTTATCGAGATAAGGAGGTAAGAGGTAAAAGAAAATACATCTCATAAGAATCCAACTCCCAGTTCAATAATATAGATAACAGCAGAACTGAGACAAAAGCAATCAGTTGTAAGGTAAACTATTTGCCACACTGCACTGTTGAGTGTATTGTCACAGTATCAAGTGTCACACTGGGCCATCATACTGCGCGTATTCATGTGCTGGAGGGATTTGTAAGGCTTAAAGCGTTCTGAAAACACCCAACGGAACTTACCGCAGCAGCCACACATTGAGAAGCCATATTCAAACGCAGGCGATAAAATCTAATTCCCACGCTCAATCTGGGGCCAACTAGATCCTGTAGCCGTTGTGACACACAGATTACTCTTAGGTCTAATTACTGAGGAGACTATATCAGTGTTCTGCCTGCAGAGAAGATACAGACAAGGCGTGCCTGTCAAACGGCTAATTGGGTCCAAAGACAGAGGAACTGTGTTCAAGGGGCCTGAGATGAGGTTGTGCACAGATTGCTGGTCTGTTTGGTGCAGTGCCTACCACTGTGGCAAAACAGTAAACAATGGACAGTTGATTTTGTCTCTCTGTACAGGTCTTCCACCTCCCATCTCCCTTCCAACTTATCCCTTTTATGGTCTCATGTGTCTTTTAACTCTCTTTCTCTCTGTTAATGGAACACAAATTAGCCCATTTCCTGCATTATCTAGATGCAGTTAAAACAAGTTGCTCTTCCTCTGGCTTACAGCCTATTAGAGAGATCTAGTCAGAAATGGGACTCTGGAGGAAAAGCCCATGAAGCCAAAGTTCAAGGCATAACATTAAGATGCTTTCTCAAACATTTATTATCATAAAACAGGTTGACCTGCACTGCCCAAAACAATGCATCATATAATGCAGGTACAGACAGCCATTTTCACAAGAATCCATTTCAACACAGCACACAAAACCTCTCAGTAACAAAACCCTTCAGGAATAAGGAAGGCACTGAATCAGTTTCTGCCTTAATGACAGTGTGATTAAATGTAAATGAGAGAGGAAGAAGAAAACAGGAAGCTGCAAGGACTAGCTGTATCAATCAAAGAAATAGTCGAGAACAACTGTATTTTCATTAAGAGCTTGCTATCGTAAATATTTACACTGTTTCAGCACTTGAATTCAACAGACGTGACAGCCAGAGGATTTCTTGTCCAATGTTTTTTTGGTCTGGCATTACGCCTAATAAAGAACACAGAGCCTGATTAGTCTCACATAATGCTGTTCTGTGAGAAATTTCATATAGCATGGGTATGTGATCACTGGCATGTTTTGATGACTTATAGTACCAATTGTTTGAGAGGGGAAAAACACCACACATATCCACACACCCAAATTACATACTGCATCAATTGCAAGTGCATGTGAAATCAAGATGGTATTTTACACTAAATACTGTTTACCTTTCTTTTCAGTGCTAAGTGAGTGCAGCAGCTTCTCCTGCCAGTCCAGGCGCTGGAGAAGAGGCAGCCTGTTCTGAGTCCCGGCTCGCCTGAGGTCACCGATCCTGGTTTGTTGATGCTGCTTCTCAGGCGTTGTTCTCTTGTGTTGTGCCTCTCGCACCTCTCGCTGTGCCAGCGGAGCTTTGTCTGGTTGGTTAAATAAATACATGGTCAGTGCCAGAATGTATTAGAGTAGAGGTGAGTAGGTGGTTTAGTGGGTTTGGGTGGTTCTTAAGATTCAAAGGTTTCATTGAAGACACTCAGAGATTTAGGCATTGGGAAGGGAAGTCACTGACGGTCTTTACACAAGGCCACTGTTCCCACCTTTGGGAGACATTCAAGGTCCATCTGATTAAAAAAATGATTTTCCTATATATAGTGTTCCTTCGTTCCCACACTAATCAATGCAAAAGGCCTCACACAGAAACTTACTTAAGTCCTCAAACTCTAAGTTCTCTCCATAGAATTCTGTTTTACCAAAGTAAAATCCTCTCATAAAAAACCACAATTAATTCTCTTCATTTCAAAGGCTCCAATACTGTCCAAGCTTCAAGTCCATGATTCTCTTTGAAATCTCAGCTTAAATTTCCACATAAAATAGAGTATCAGTACTGTCATTTTGACTTTGAGTTCAGTAAAGCCTAGACAAATGAGTGTGACAACAGCTGAGAGAAATACAGGGCCCAGTGAAATAAAGTAATGAGTACAATTAGATATAAATGTTTTATACAACAGGTTGCTACACCCAAGGAAATGATTGGTTAATGGGTATTGGGTAATCAGTTTGTAAGCCTGTAAATCATAATTTCAGATTTTACCAACATAAAACTCCCAACAAGGAGCTAATTATCCTCTTGTGCTCCTGTGTTTTATTTCTGTAAAATGCACAGCGTAACAAACATTTGACAGGAGATATACATTATGGTGATAAACACTGAATTGTGCAACACATTTTAACAAAGTATCATGCATCACAGCCACACATAATTATTATTATACGTTTCTTTTGTACAGTGCATCATTGTACGTTAAATGGGTACTGATTTCTCTGGAGAGAAGCCAGGCGGCAACTATTATTGCAAAATAGAGGAAATGACAACAAGACATGACACATTAAACACAAACTGCATTTACAATTTCATCAATTAAAAGTTTTTCCTCTAGTAAAGCAGAACATCATGTTAACCATGACGCTCGAGTGAAACTGAAAACCAGTGAAATAATGAACCATGACTGAACTCTCTAAGAGAAGCTAAATTGTCTCCCCATGATTATTGTTATTTTATAATGCTCCTCCGCCACAAAAAACCCTGAACATCAGTTTTATTGTAATCACTGTTACCTAACCATACCTCAGTGGTTTCAATAATAAATCTTTTTTGAGGTTGCAATTACCGTAAGTCTTGGTTTTAACACAAAAATATTAATATATTTGATAAACCATTTGGTAAAGACCAAATCATTACATATATCATGCTGTTGTCCTTCATTAATCTTCTATGTACTGTGAATGAGCATATAGCATGGTATTCATGGTAATATGTTATCTAATCTTATGCTCACCATTATACAACTGATTATTCAGACAACCTCAGAAGGAAGTCATCACTGCTGCATGCAATGATCATACCTTTGTCCCAGCTTAGCCAGCTGGCGGGGGTCAATCCAGGTTTGTGAGATTGCCTGTTCAAAGAAACTAGAGAGAGATTAATGGAAATATGAGTTTCCTGCTTTTTTCTCTGTTCTTAGAAAACCACAATGCAGAACCAAATCAGATTATGGGTGTGAAAGTTGTATAGTATAATATACATATAGGGGTT
Organism: Lates japonicus; assembly: GCA_033238685.1. NCBI lineage: Eukaryota > Metazoa > Chordata > Actinopteri > Centropomidae > Lates > Lates japonicus. Next base: position 1,965,473 of record BRZM01000038.1, on the reverse strand, counting down.
AAACAATGCCAGACAAAAACTGAAATAGTGATTGTAAATGTATGACAAACAACACGATAACAATCAGAAGAGCAGCCTCCTGTCGTAAAACCCGAACTTTGTGAAGAACGACTGCCAATTTAAATTACATGTATGTGTGCAAAACAGCCTATGACACAACACACTGGTGCACGCCATAAGTACATACACACACACAGACATTCTTAGAGGTTGTAAAATAAGTAAAATGAGCTAGGGAGTAGGTTCCATCCTCTTCTTCCAGACAAGCTTGTCAGCATCAGTAATACAAACTGACTGTCTGCCAACTCCTAATGACTGCTGACACACACACTCTCTCCTCACACACACACACTCACAGTCTTTTAAGACAAAAGACACTCACAGATACACAGATAAACAGTCATATAACTAGATGACACCAGTTGAGAGCACACTCATAAAATATGAAGGACGGCCAGCTCCACATGTGGAATTTTCACCAAAGGTTACCAACTTCCTATGCTTCATTACCTGCTTGTTTGAAATAAAGAGGAACACATGTGCCCGCCACTTCCTGGAGATGAAAAACATAGATAGCCACTTCAGCTCTCATGTCTTAGCGGACAGGGATAGCGGTGCCCTCAAACAGCCAAACAGACATATAATGTGCAACAAAGGATGTTGTGGTTACACATTGGGTGCATACAACTTACTAGGGGTCAGCCAATGTAGCGAAGTCAGTCTTAAGGCTAAAGTCATAACTTAAGGCCCAGATCTGGGTTACATTCTAACATGAGCATACCATCATGTTAACACACTGAAGTTTAGAAGATGTACCACTATGTCCATGAAGCTTGCTGTTATGGACGGCAACTAATTAACACTAAACAAGGTAACAGGTATTTGGTCATAAATAAAAGACAAGAGAGTGAAATTTTGACCTGATGGCAGCTCAACAAAAGAAAGAAAAAGAAAAATCAACAAATTTCAAATAATCCATCCATCAGTTATTGAGATATTTCACTCAAAATTTCAAACAAGTCAACCTCATAATGGCGCTTAGAGGGGATCACTAAACTCATAGGTTTCATTGTTCATTCACAAAATAAATCAACCACTCACTGATGCTGAAATATTTCACAGATAAAACCTTGACCTGCTGGTGTTCAGGTGAAAAGTTTGGCAGCCGCCCCCAAAAGTGATAGAAAAATACCCGCTCAGTAGAAATCATTGTCTTAGCACAATGGATATTTGTGCCAAATTTCATAACAACCCATCAGATATACAGGAAAATGTTTTTATGTTTAAGTGAATCTGACGTAGTTACATGCCTACTGCAAAAGAAGTCACGCACTCCTATGTGAATATGAAGAGTAAATAACTGCTTTTTCCTAAGGATCAACCTTCCAAAAAGGTTTTTGTGCAAATCCATTCCACAGAGAAACACACGCTCACCAAGCAATACACAAACAGATAAACAACTCCTGTCCTGCTGCATAGGTAAAAAGAAAAGATATAACAGACACACAGTTGTACAAATCCTGCTGCACACACCCATGAACAAAGTCGATAAAAAAGTAATAAATTGTTTTTCATACAATTGTGGCAAGGTGTTACACGTGACTAACAGACATGGAAAGCACACAGCAGGATTTTTCGGACTCTTTCTGTCCCATGCCTTGCAACAACATCGCCACTGCACAGATGCTAAGCAACTTTTTTCAACCTGTCACCAAACCAGATCCAAGCAGAAACGACTTGTTGTTGCCACGGCAGCTCAAAGCACGCCAAATGGCACTGCTGTGCAGAGGTCCCCTGCCTCTGGGAATGTGCCAACCGTGTGGCAGTGTGTGTGACTGTGTGGGAGGATAAACATGCTCTATGCCTCGCTCACGCCCTTCCCTGAACCATCAAAGGTAGCACGCACGGTGGCAGACAAAAAGGAGGTGAAACTGCTGAAAAACTGAACAAGAAGGCAGGGAGTTTAAAGTGTTGTCTGTGGAGTTGAGTGAAGGAAATGCCACTATTTTCTCAGCAGCACTGCCGTGGAATCCAAGTGTCTTCCATTGCTAATTTAAATGTGTGGCTGCATGGTTTATATGTCTCTTTCAGAATGCGAGTAAATCTGTGACTGTGGTCTTTGGTTAACAGTTTGTTTGTTTCACCTCCCGCTGTGAAAATGGTAAAGATAGCATAGTGTAGAGAGAAGCAAAAAACAGAGATGATACCACTAACAGCAAATGGAGGGGACACAGGAGGATGTTTTTATAGATATTTTCACTGTGGCATTTCTCTTCATCAAACTCTTAGTAAAGCGAGACAGGCAAGTCCATGGAGAAATGACATAAAATGACAAATGTCCCAGGCTTGATTCAAACACAGAATTATGCTGTTACATGGTGGGCACACACTTGAGCAAGCTGTGCCCCAAAGAGAAAAAGATGTGCACAGGAAGTAGGTCACAAGTGAGAGAGGACAGAAATGAACATATTTAAGCAAAAAAAAACAAAAAAACACACAACACCTGTTACTAAGAAAGCAGTTTCACTAATTCAAAATCTTCCTTGACAATCGATTTAGTGACATACAGTAAATTCCCAGTGATAAAATCTTGTATGACAGTACACTACTCCTAAAAAGTTTTTCTTTAACTTTCAACTAACACTATTCTGTCCTACAACTGCCTTCACTGGTGCCCTTAAAGATAAATAAAGAAGGAGAGTATCACGAGGTAACTGAAACCTAATACACCCCTTAACTGTAATTGATTTCCTTCATTAGGCCAATCACCAGTAAGTTTGACTTCTTTTAAACATGACAGATTACAGATGAGGCGAGGCGTTGGCTCACATGTCTGGCTGTTGCACTGCTGGACCAGATTGGGAAATCTATAACAGCAGATAAGAGCTGCCTGGGTTCATTAACCTGGAGCAGCAGAGGAAAACTAGCTTCAAGTGTGTTGAGGGGAGTAGGTGTGTGCACAGTGTGTTATTAGTATTTTATAAAAATGGGGGTATAATACAGTAGGCAACATGTCAAAATATCAGTGTTTTTCAGTAGGCACCATAGAAACTTTACTGTTCATAATAGGCTTTTCATTCTAAACTTTATCTAATCATGTAGCCTTGTTGAGATTGAGATCTATTTTTCAAGACACCTGTGAACAAGAAACATTCATAATCAGACAGCCAGCATTAAAAAACAGACAACCATGAATCAACAAAGAACTATGGCTAAAATATTGATATGGGTACCATTTAAAGTTTTAAAGCAGTCTTATGTATCTGCATCTAAAACAAGTCTATGATTAAAAGGTGATCATTGCAAAGCATCAAAGGCAGACAAACGATGATTTAGAGCTTGAGTAGAGGAGGAGACCAGGCATATATAATTTTATCATCTGTATGAAAATTGACATTAAGGTACTGATTAGGAAGAATAATGTTATTTAAGTATAGTGTGAATGGGAATGGACCAAGAATAGACCCCTGTGGCTCTGTGATGGAACATTAGCAATAGTTGACATTAGCAATAGTGGAAAAATTGGCATGCAGTAACTATTTTAACAATTAACTTTGAACCATTAAATGGGCATAAGTAAGGACAGGAAGAGCAAACAGCACAATGAGATGAGAAAATATTTTGATGCAAAATCCAGACAATAAGCAAAAACAGCATTTATCAGAACGTACAGTGGCACAATTATCTGAAGTCACCAGAGGCATCATTTCTAGATGAAATGTACTGTCAACTAGACCTATGCAAAGACACAGACATCTGTAAAGGGATTTACAAATGAACACTAATTCAGCCTGTTTGTACACACAGAAACAGACAAATACATAATCATACATAATCTAATCTTCCTTCAAAAACCTGTCAGTGCATGCTACTTGCCCATAATATACCAACAAAAAGCTGCAGTAAACAAGGGAGTGCTTTGAAAAGTTGACCATCCAGGAGTAAACCAGGAGTTTGTGGACCACTAAAGCTAAACAGCAATTAAATGGTAAATGGACTGCAATGTACTATTCAAAGCACTTTACAGGTTACATTCACTCATTCACACAGCGATCTAACACATACACTCACAGACTGATGCAACTGGGGGCTCAGTATCTTGCCCAAGGATACTTCCGTACGTTGGACTAGAGGAGCTGGGGCTCGAACCCCCCACTTGTCAGTACTGGACCAGTATTTGACAACTGCAACTGATGCTTATGTCTGCTGGTTGTGTTAACAGGCAATTGTTTGCTTACATGTTCATTAAGAAGCTGATGGTGTATCAGTGTTGTGTTTCTGTGAGCTTGTTTTGCAGCCTATCTGCCCTATAGTGGCCAAAAACTGTTAAATACAACTGTAAAACATACAAACAACAACAAAATAAAACAGAAGAAAATATAATGTAATAAAATTAAATACCTGTAGTTTGTCTTCACCATTCTTAGCCAGGCTGCGGCAGGCTGCATCTAGCTCCTCACCCATGGAGGTAAGGATTTCCTCTTGCTGTGCTTCCATCCGCAACACTTTCTCTTCCAGCTCTGACTCCAAAGCATGTCTCCGCTCACCCGACCTAACCTGCTGAAGACGGCCCAGAGCTGAGAGGTGTGTAGTGAATGCAAATTAGCAAACATTGTCTCTTGTTTTAGTTATGTCATTTGGATTTAGAGGACATTCATTTACAGCAGATTTTCTGTGAGTGGCTAGACTCTAGTCACTACAGTAAGCACAACAAGGTTTGCTTACATATAACTTGTGATTATTACAGTTTACTCAATAAAACAGACAACCTTGGGCATCAGAGAGCCAATTCAGTTTCCTCTCACACAAACCGGTCTAGTTAAGTTTCCTTCTCTGTCTGGCACTGTCAATAGTTTCAGGATCTCTACCAGGACACAGTCAATCGATATGTCCAAGGCACAGGAACCAACTGATCAGTGCTGCCCAGGGACAGTGAATCATTACCCTGTCCCTGAGATAATAAACCACCCATGCTACATTAATAAGAGGCCCTTTTTCTCCATTCACCCGATTTCAAATCAATACATGGATCCCCTCAAAGAGCCAGTACAAATTATCAGAGGCCTGTCAGAGAGGTGAATAGGGATTCAATACTTCATCTGCTGTTGTAAAACACTGGAGGACATATTGATAAAGGCCCATTGAGAATAGTGCTGATTTGGCACCACTTGACCTTTCAAACCTCAGGTTCTCAGGTTTATATGATCACATGACTGTACCAGAAATCCTAGATCTTAATGCCAGGGTGGAAAGGAAGTAATGTTTGCATATGTTTTTGTTGCTTCCTGTTGCAGATACATTTGATCCAGCAAAGGAGATTTTTGCTCTGGTAATTTAAATCTAAATAATAATAATTTTAAATAAAAATGTATTTTAAAAAATTAACAAAGATCAAACAAATACCTTTCTGAGTGTCAGGGTTAAAAAGTGAAACCTGCACATTCAGTGGAGAGCAAGCTGCTGGCAAAACTGGTATTATAACAGCCCCTGATGGCATGAACACTGTACAGTTTGTCTTACCATTTAAATTTCTTTCATTTTAATGTCCTTGGACTTCTTCTTTCACAATTAGTTAGAATCAGCACAAATATTTCATAACTTCTGCTGAGGATAGATGTATTTCAATGACGCTGCAGTTATTGGACATTTTATGTCATCTGATATTAGGAACTATGTTTGAAAAACACAGCAAAGGAGGCAGGGCTTACTTTGTCATCCAGTTCCTGTTTGAGTAGATGGTACTTTCTGTGGAGAAGTGCATGTGTCTCGTCTTTTGTGCTCAGCTGTGCTGCCAGCTTATCACACTCATCCTTCATCCTGTCCAACTTGATGCGCAGCACCCCACACAGCTCCTTGTCTGACGCTGCGTCTGCCTAGTAGAGAGTGGCTGTGTTAAAGGCCATGGTACACAGGCAATAACTTGAGATAATAAGGACTGGTGGTTTATCTGCTCCAAAATATACTGGGATTATAAGTAAATAGTGCAAAAAAAATAAAAGTTTTCAAAGTTGCCATTTCATTCACATAAGTGCTGCTTCGTGGATCATATATACACATATACTTGATCTTAAGTCACTTCTGTTAGGCACTGGGTGAATTCTAAGTAACCTCTGACGTGACATCCTGTGTTGCATAAACAGAGAATGTAGGTAAATGCCACTGCCAAATCTCTGAGATCATTGTCTAAGTCTTTGGTGCATGTCTCAGGCTTGCAAAGGCAAATCCAGCTCAGACATTAGCGCTTTCTATCTACAATGATCATATTATCACACTGAGCTCAAGATACAGTAAAGTGGAAAGAACAATGACTGAGTACTTGGAGTGTAAGGAGTGACACAAACAAAGAAAAAATGAAAAAACAGAACTGCTTGGAGTGAGAAGGGAGAAAAACAGATGGAAAACGCAAAATTAGAACTGGAGGGAGGCAGTAAGAGAGGGATTAAGACAGAGAGAGAGACGGCGAGAGGGAAGATAGAGTGGAGGGGAAATCAAGAGTGAGAGGACAAGGACAAGAAAATAAGAATATTTTAAGCTTTTTCTGACAGTTGACTGTAACAAAATCGTAATATAGGCTTCTGGCTATGCTCTATGAATATTGGGTGGGCTTCTTAGGGACATCTGCAGCACCCGTAGGCTAGTACTTAAAAACACTCTAGCAAACGCCCTTGTCCTCACTGCACTCAGAAATGACACCATTACAATGAGCTATGTCAGATATTAATGCCATTCAGCACAGCTAATGGGCTAAACTCAACCATATCAGAGAAGACCATGCCCCTTAAGAAACAATGTACCCATGAGGACTCATCATGGGGGTATGGTGATGTGGGAGTAAATCAAGAGGAGTCCCCTATCTCCAGCATTGCCTTGATGAGACTTCTGAGGTCTGATATCTGGGTTTTTAAATATTCACGCTTGGAGCTTTGGAATGGCCGTGAGGATCCACGGGGCACCACACACCATTAAGAGCTCAGCTATCCTCGATTCACCCGTACTCAGAGGACAGAGCCCCGGCCAATGAGGAAAATTACTCTAAATGAGAATTTTGTCTGTGTCTCGCTGAGTCGGAAATATGCCAGATGTTTAGTGGCTGAGGCATGTTACCCTGCGCTGAATTTGAAGTGTGTGCCAATGATACTCTAAATGTCAATTAGAGTGTGGCACTCTGTGATCCATGCCTAGGTGCAAAGAAAAGAAATTTCTTTGGTTGGCGTATGACCTTGACATCTCAAAAGATTTGACAAATTAAGAGTGTGTGGTGCATCTGATACATTATCTGGAGCTCAGCACTGCTTTTTAGAGAGGCCTTTATGTGCATTAAAACTGTACATTTCCTTTATGGAAAAAAACATTTTTACATATTCATAAAAAGGACCGACCTTAATCTCCTTTAAGTGTGCCTGCATTTCATCTCGCTCCTGACGGCAGAGCTTTAGTGCATCCTGCATTTCACGATCCTTCTTTATCCTGCTGTCTTCTATCTTTGCTTTCATGCTGTCCAGTTCCTTCTGATGAACCTCTCTCTCAAGCTGCAGCTGTTGCCCCAGTGCATCCCGCTCCTCCTGCACCGCTGTCAGCTTAACCTGTAGTTCTGAGGCACTCTTCTGGAGCTCCTTCCTGGAGCTCTCCTCCTCAGCCAACCGCTGAGCTAGCTGGGTACGGGCTGAGGTCATCTGCTTCAGGGTGGCCTGGAGCTCTGCCTGTGTGTCCTGCTCTCTTTGACAACGACGGGCTTGGGTGTCAGCTCGTTCCTCCAGCCTCTGGTTCTCTTCCCTTAGTCTTGCTTGGATGCCAGCCTGATGCTTAGTCTCTTCCTCAAGGGCAGCTAAGGTCTCCCTTACCTAGGGTTGGGAGCACCATTAGAATCTCATCAAAGCTCTCGAATGACTCCTTAGCTAAGGTTTATGTTACAAATTCCTTTTTCACTTTAACAACACTTCAATCTGAATAAGATAAATTCATCTACAAATTTAAGCCATGTCTGTGGTTAGACTTGGATTTGTACAAGAAGGTTAATGTGCTTGTAACCAACAAGCATTTCAGGGAGAAGAACTGACACACAGTATATCCTGGCACAATTTCAATGGCACAACTTCAGAGCTTGCTGACTACTTTGAAATAGGTGTCATCATTACATCCATCAAAATAGCATACTTCATGGTGGCAGAATACTGTTCAATTCAACCTCTGTGCTAACTGGTGTCATTTTTGAAAAGCTGAGGTAAACTGGTCTTGAATCAGTAAGGCTGACAGATTCAAATGTAAGGAACAATAAAAATCACTAGAGGCACATTGTTCAGTGAAAACCTGACCCACAGTCTATGGTCCTATAAACATGTCATTTTTTGTGTCCCTAGTGATCTGAAAGAGAAATTCTATTTCTGGATGTTAAACCCCACACCTCACGGATTTCCTGCTCTAGTGACAACTGGCGCTGGCGGGTCTCGGACAGCTCCACGTCCTTGCGATGGAGTTCTTCCTCGCGCTGGGCCAAACGGCCTAGGATTTCAGCGAGCTCCCTGCGGGCCGCCTCAGTCTGCTGGCTCAGCGCCTTCAGCTGGGCCTGAGAGCTCTCCTTTTCCCTGGTTGCCTGAAGGGAGGAAGAGAGAGCACCAGAGTGGGGGAGAGGAAGAGCGAGAGAGGGAGGGGAAATGAAGAATGACAAATGAAGAGGAGGAGGAAGATGGTGTACAAAGAGGAGCTCTAACAATAATGATGAGTGCAAGAGAAAGAGTGACAGAGAGACAGAGGGAGAGAAACATATGCAGTACCAGCTCTTGCACTGATAGGAAAATGCTAGCACTCAGCTCTCTGATAAGGGACAATGGTCAGGTCTGCTCAAAGCAGATTGCTCCTAATACTCTGGCTTTGACTGGAATTTGCAAAGACTTTGCTGTAGCTCAGAACCTAATCATTTAATTGAGCACTTGATTCTCTCCCCTAATTCATTAAGGGGGCAGAAATGATTTTGTAATTAATTCGCATCACGTCGAGTATGCCAGGTGGGAGTCTGTCTGTCTGTCTGTCAGTGAGGCGCGAGGCTGCTGACTGTGAGTTTGGAGGTGACTCACTCAGTTCAAATGGGATGGAAATCACTAAGGGGTGACTTTCAAGCTAATAATAATAGTCAGGCATTAATTATTCAACTAAGCACAACTGCTGTAACATAAAATACAAAGGTACTCAAACTACTTGACTTCATGTTTGGTTATATTATTATTAAGTTAAAATACATTATTCAGGGGTTTTAATCTGACTTTGATACAAAGCCCTCTAGCTAAGTTAAGACTACTTTCCTTCTCTTCATCATTAAGAGGACTGCATGTGATATCCAACAGGGATTGCAAAGGTGTATTTATATTGCCCCTTCCCAATCATTATATCAAAGGTATAGAAGGTGCTGTCTTTGCTGATTTTCCAGTCCATTTCAGCTATGAAAGGTAATGGAGGCCTTGGACCAGAAAAACTCATAAATATTTCAACTGTATTTCCCCAGTGATATGAGGGTGTTGATTTATTTCTCTGAAATAACAGACTGAAAATAGACATCTAAACCTGCATGGTATTGAGGATATCACCATACAGTAAATGAAACAAGGGAAGACCGCTGCTTAAAAACAAAGAGCTGCTAAAAACATTTGAAGTATGACATCTCAGTTACAGAGAGGACAACTTTGTGGTGTGGTGTATAATTTCTACAGTAGGTTCCAATATTGTGTATCACTCAGACAGTTGTAGCAACACTCCACTGTGCACTAATGTGTTCTGATGTCAGTGAGTTGCACAACTAAAGGCAGAGCTTAGCTGAGATAAGTTTTGTTTTCTCCTTGCTGCCTGGTGTGGCACTACAAAGTTTACTGCCAGAGTTGAGAAATGCATTTCAGTACGGATATTGTTGATTATTTCACTTTTTAGAACACAATGTCAGAGTCAGAGCAGTTAATCAGGAGCCAGAGTCCACTGCTAAGAAAATGCAACAAAGAGAGTTAGAGGCTCAGTTGTTGCTAATAGTGCAGCCAGATGGTTCACTGCTAGTCCACCCAGCAGCAGCAGCAACACTGGGGGGAACATTTAAGACAGAGCTGCCGCAAGCCCATGAGTAGAGTTGACTCTCATTTGTGCTGCAGTTGCTCAGCAGTGCCAACTGATATCTAGTCAATAACTTTTGAATTCTGTTGCAAGTGGGCAAAAACTAAGAGCTTTCACTTTGTTAGAGACAAGCCAAAAGAGAGAGTACTCCCAAAAGAAACAAGAAAGCAGATGGTATTTTGACTACAGTAGGCACAGACACAGTGACAGCTAATGTACACAGTTCTGCATGCTTGTTATCAAATGTATAAGTTTGTTCATTGTATATTGTTAAGGAATGTGCAAAACACCATGTGTTTGCACATTTTTCATGCAGGCTGTTCAGAGGCTTTTCCATCAAGTGCTTTACACACAATGTATATTGACACTTTTTAAACAGAAAAATATCACTGATGCTAAAGTGGTTTTAGTTTTCATAGGCTATACCTACTATAAACACAGACTGGAAATTCATGTAAGCAGATGCAAAATGTTGCTTTAAAGAGGCACTCTGTGATTCAGTACTGCACTTTCATAAACCTAGAGGACTCACAAGAGACAGGTAAAAAGTGTAAAGTAAAAGTCACATGTAAAATGCCCCTGTAGAGCTAACAGTGAGTTGTTGAGATGGATTTTTGGAAACACAGCCAACATTATAAAGATCAGCAGTTACTTAGTCGCAGCTGCTACTGTAGGCTGTGGTGTCGAAACTCGTGCAATGAATGAATCTGCCTAAACTGACCTGCATGGACTTGTCAGTATGGAACTGGGCCTGGGCCCGCGCCTCCTCCAGCTCATTCTGCAGTCTCTTGCACTTTGCCCTCCACTGACGCACAGCCTCCTGGGCCCTGGTCTTCAATTCATCTCTGCTCCTTGTGCTCTCTTGGAGTAATGCCTCGGTCTCCCTCCTCTCCGCCTGCCCTCGGCTCTGAAAGGATGAGTGAATTTATTAATCAAGTGTACCTTCATTCTTTATAATCTGAAGCAGTGTTTTTAAACCATGGGGTGGATCCTAAAATGTCTCATGGGGCTAACTCTGAAGGATCTCATTATGGGTACTTTAGTTTTTCATAATTCTTTACAGTGTAATTTTGTGAAGTTGAGGCCCAGACAAGCCACTAAGCACAGCATGTTTCTAATTTAAATTACCACTAGTAAAAGCACCCCTTGTGTTGAGCCTTTGATTTAAATTACCAGTGATGCAGTAACCAATGAAAATACCTGTATCTCCCTCAACTGTTCCAGCATTCGTAGCTGCTGTTGCTCCCGCCGCGCCAGGTCTGATGACAATTCCTGGTATATAGAAAAGAGAAAGGTCAAGGATGTGTGTGTATACTCGTGCTTGTGTGAGTGCTACAGCTAATGGGAGGGAAAAGACAGAGAAAGGGACACACTGAGGTATGGAGGGATGGGTTTAGGGCAATGGAAGCTAGGGAAAAGTAAAAAAAAAAAAAAAAAACTTCATATCCACAAGAAAATCACAATCACTTTGAAGTTTCAAGTGTGACTGAAGTATAAACTAAGGGCAAATACGGTTACCCTGGTGCCATTTAGGCATTTATACTGAAGACTGTCAGTTAGGAGTAATTAGTCATAGGCTGATTAGTCATAGACCTATCAGACTGTATATAAATTCAGTCACTGAGAAATTGAATCTTCCACCCCATTCTCCTCATTATACTTCATTTTTGCTCATTTACCGTTAAAATGAAACATTTCAGACGTCTATTTTGATCTAGGCATAAAAACTATAAGAGATGCCCCAGGTGATACATGCAAACACCCACTTCATCTTTTAACACCTACTCGGCAATAGGAGAAGCGTGGGAGTTTAAACACATTTTCAGTGAGGGAAACATCAGAGATTAAAGGAATGTGCCAGAGCTTAAAGTGCAGCAATTCCTCCTAACATTTTATTGATACCCACCATAGCCTTGAATAGCCCTGCTTAGCAAGGGGTTGTGTTTTTCTCATTAAAAAAAAAAAAAAAAGTCTTGTTACAGTGATGGAAGTGACACATCACACCAGTTTGAGAAGGATAAACGACTGCTGGTTGACTTCTGATCTCCTATTCCAACTGTCACTTCATCTGACGATTTTAAGAGGATCAAGTGGCATGGAGTTGGCGGAGGATGCGACCACGGATGAGAGGCACCCTACAAACTGAAATAACCCTGCTAAGGGTGGAGACACCAGCATGGGCAAAGTCAAAAGCATGTTTGTGTTGTGTTCATTTGCACTCCAGCTGAGATCCTCAGTGTTTCCCATTTATTTATTTATACTGCAAAGACAGCCAAATGACTAAGGAAAGAAATGCAATGTCTTCTCTAAACCACCAGTGTTACAAGTTATTGTAAAGTTATATACAGTGTCACACACACCTCCACCTGTAAGCTGAGCTGGACCCTCTCCTTCTCCTTGCGTTCCAAAGTCCTCTTCAGTTCTTCAACCTCACCCAGGACAGAGGCCTTACACAACTGGACTCGCAGCTCTGCCACTTCTTTTTCTAGGTCTAAACAATCTAACGCACGCGCACACACACACACACACACGGACACGGACACACATGGACACATAAGCACACACGCATGCACACAGGCATATAATCAAATTGTTGTTGAAACTGATTACTGCAGGTGGAGACAAGAAAAGTAGAATACATAGCGACAAGAACCTAGAGGAAAATAATGTTAGGGAACAAGAGGAATAAATTTATCTTTTAAAAAATGAAGCCCAGGGAAAAATATTTGAGTAAGATAAATATTTAAGCGGACTTAAATTCAGAATTATTTACAACCTTACGCTGAATTTTTGTTTACCTTTTTACCCACTATTTTGGAAGCTCATTTGCATGGTTCACTGTCAATCACTATTCTTGGTCACTTGAGGCAGACCAAGAGTTGATAGACGTGAACAGAATAAATATGAAGTGATAATAAGAGTGAATCAAGGTGATTTAATGACCTTATCGTGAAAAAATTAATCACCTTTTATGTGAAATTCAGATTTAAACAAATAACTTAAATCACCTGAAAATCCCTATTGAAATATCCCATTTTGAAAAACTACACAACTCGAGACACTCTTATAAGAACCTGCCACTTTCAAGCTGCTTTTTAAGGTCCACTGATGCCCTAAAATCAATACCATTAAAAAAAAAGTGAGGCACAGAAAGGTAAAATTTTCAATACTTTTCTCTTATCTACTCTCAATTTTCTCCCCTTTGAAGGTCATAACTTTGCTGTTATTTTACTCTTCTCTTTTTGTACCATACTCCAATCAATTTTCTGTCCCCTCACCAACACTCCCTGTGTCCTTTCACTGACTTTACCCTTGTTGGCCCTGTGTCTGATCTCAGGCTGCTCACTTCCATTGCCCTACATTCACCCATTTTCCCAGTCTTCAAAGTATTTTGATCCAGCAGTTGGCAATGCATGTGTAATGTCTGAAGATTTTCTTTGATGAGAAATGGATACTTAAAAGTAACATGATATTACCAGCTATTTCTATGGTTAAAGAGATGGCATAACAAACTTTTTATCTATTTCACCTACATCCAAATCCTCTCTGTCCTCTTTATGCTCCTTTCCCTTACCTCCAGAGTCCAAACCTAAATTCAGTACCTGGCCCTCGCAGTCCACCTCTTCCCTCCTCCCTGTCAGTGTGGTTGCCATGTGGCTGAGCAGCGGGCTGAGAAGTCTCCAGCCGGGCCCTCTGAAGCTCAGTCTTCTCTTTCCTCGTCCTCAGCAGCTCACCATGCATGTCCTCCACCTGGGGATCATCAGCCGTGTAAGCAGACACAGAGAGAAAGACATCTGACTGTTTGACAACTGGGAAAACAACACAGCAGTTTTCTTAAAAGTATCTTCACAGCTTAATGTTTTGTCTCACGGGGGTTTACTGTACATCTGCATATGCAAACAGACAAACAAACCTGTTGAACAAGTGACTCTCTGCTATCCTCTGACTGTTCCAGTCGTCTTCTAGCCCTCTCCAAATCCTGTTCCATCTGAGGAGAGCATAACAACAAGAATGTCAGGACAACACATAATGAAAAAGTGTTCAATTAATGTGGAGTCTGCAAGAGGTGTGATGTCTTGAAAGATTCAGAGTGAGCATCTCCAACAGTATATTATTAGGTATGGAGCATCTACAATCAATTTGAGTTAAGGCATAATTATGTTATAATTTTATTATGCAATTTAATTAAATTTTCAGTTAAAAAGTTCCTTGGTAAAAATGTGAATCCTAACTACCTATGTAGCCAATTTCAGTAAAATTATGCTAGTAAAATGAGGTAGGAACTTTTATATAGAACAAACTTTATAACATTCAATTCTTTACAAATCACAGAGGATTTGTCCTTTTATAAACAAACAACGCTGCAAGACTAAAAGTCAGTCACCTTTGACTTCTCCCTCTCTGCTCTCAACAACCTGGCTGTCAAGGCCTCCTCTCTCTCATGGGATTGAACTTGGCGTCTACCTGAAGTCTACAAAACACAAGCAAAATCACATACAGGGCACAGCATGTCTTAATGTAAGGGCACACATATTTGAGTACTGTAAGAATGCAACATGAGAGGTGCTATTACATCACAGTATCACCATCTCTTCTTGGAACAAGATACTGGCATCATGGTGGATTTGTAGAAGAGCCTAGATCCCACTCAATCCCACTCATTCTGAGCAGGCTGTTGTGATGAATTACCGGCTGCTAGCAATAACATCTACCCAAGTGACTCATCATCTATTTGATTCACATCACAGCGGGCCCATCGGTGGGGAATAAATGTGCCCTCTGCTCTCCCTCCTCTCCTGCTCTTTAGTAGTAAAAGAGATTATTTTCCTCTTCATTTCCTCATGCTTGTTTATTTACCCTTAATTTTTGGACAAATGCATTATTTCCCATCGCCCTGGGCTCTGCTGGTGTCCCATTAGGGCTCTACAGAGGAGAGGGATGCAAATGAATCCGTAGCTACTGTCATTACACAGTGTGTTGAAAAGTGTAGTTCAAGAAGGTTGTCAGTCTGGATACAGCTACACAGTGCCTCTCTGTGGTCTAATGATGAAATGCAGCAGGCAAGAGAGATGAAAACAGACTGATGCCAGGACTCATTGATTAGCTTATACAAAAACACTGTCCTCCACACCAGTAACCAAGAAATAAATGCTTCAGTTATTTCAAAAATGTAACATTACGCTGATAATGTATAATATGGATGATTTCTGTGGCTAAATGGAAAGTAGCAAAGTAAGAGAGAAATAATACAAGATAATGTGTTCTTTGCTGTGACTGTGAGCATCTACTGAGTGCACCTAGCAATGAGTCTACATCAATAAAGTGCACCTAATGACAGAGCTCTCTCAGCTATTAATGCTTTTAGACAAATGCATGTCTAAAAAAATATATATATATATAAAATATCTGCCATGAAATACAGAAAAGTTGCAGTTGCCTGCTTAGGGACCATTTGCACTGCATCAAAGTAATTACCTGTGTATTTCAGTCTCATAAAGCAGAGCAAGAGGGCTAAGTGACACAGTGGGAACCCTGCTTTCACAAACAATAGGAGACGACAGTACATTAGAGTGAAAACCCTTCAGTAAGACACAGTGATCCAGCAAGTACAGAAAATTTTTTTTGCATGCCTGTGACTGTATTCAAATATATTTTAAGAACACTTGTCACTACAGTAATAAATCACATCTCATTGTGGAGAATTGTGTGGATTACTAATCACACCAATTACAGTTAGTGGTTGTAGTTGACATCTCTTCTGACTTCTTTTTCAAAAGGTGAGGAATAACTGCTCTACAGAGATCACTTGAAAATGTTTCAGCGTTTATCCTCTAACTTGCATTAATGTTTTTGCACTAAAACTGTCAGCCAGAGCAGCTTATGATTTTTTAAAGAAAATTGAAGTTTTATAAATTGTGTAAGTGTCAATGGTCTGTATTATTACTCAAGAATAACCAACAGGCAGGTATTCCTTCTGCTAGTCCTTTGTAGGCACAAAGTCCTGCTGAATTTATCTCCCTTAAATGTATCTGTTAAATTTCTCATGTTGAAAAACAAGAGTCTACAGCCATGTTACCAGCCCTATGAGACTGTACTTGGTCAAGGCAGTGCTTCGTGCTAAATGAAAACTTGTGTGTGCATGCTCACTATAAGAAAGTTTACATTCTGGTGTTTAGCAGGTAATGTCTACCTTATTTCAGCATGTTAGGATACACAAGACAAAAAAAAAATCAGAGGATCATAACAAGTCAGCGGGTTTCATCCTCTGGGGACCATGAACGTTGCATAGCCATGCTGCTATCAAGGCTTAAACTTAAAATTCAACTGAATTCATAGTGTGTATTAGAGAGCACGGCTAAAGTTATTAACGAATGCAATGATTCTCCTTCATATTATATGCCTCTTGACTTGTCAGACTCAGACCTGTGGAACCACCATGGACAAAATACAAGTCTTAGACAAAAAGCCAAATTCTTAATGGTCTTGCTACTTCAATTTTGACTGAATGTTTAAAGAAAACCACAGTACAGACAGAGCCTTTTCTTTGCAGGCATCATTTGGCTGGAATACTCTAACTAATTTGAGAGACTTAACAACCTACGATACATTTGCAAGCAAGCTGAAAATTTGGCTATTGGAGACACAACAGTGCCAGCAAGATACCTGAATTTTTTTTTTTTTTATCCTGCTCTGTTAATCAGATTCTTTCTAATGTATTTGAGTCTGCATGTTACATGCAATGTCTGATGTTGGCTGTTGACTATTATACTTGTGTGCCTGCTTTATTCCCTTTTTGTGGGAGTGTGTGTATTTGTTGTAATTTGTTGTTGTAAAAGTCTGACTGTCATACATGCTTCTGTGTGTCTGTTAATGTGTGTTGTCCTCAATAAATAAATAGGTAAAGTTAAATAAAGTTAAGTTCCATCTTACCCTGTCCACATCTATCTACTGAAATTATGTGCTGTCATATTGCCTCTAAATTATTTTTGGCTTGTTTTTTTGAATGTGAGAGAACATGAGAGTGTCAACAGGGAGGTGCGGGATGGAGAGATCGCAGCAGATGAGTGGTGGGGAGGAGTGTCACCTCCTGCAGCTTGTCAGACATGGCTACCCGCTGCTCAGGCCTTCTATCTCTCTCCACGCTCCTCTGCTCCGTGTGCATCTCTCTCTCCAGCTCCTGCAGACGCCGCTCCACGCGAGATGACACCTGCAGACAGTCAGACGGGAGGACGCCTCAGGTCACGCAAACATCACCAGTGCAGGAATGTCAGCAGGATATGATAAATGAGACAACAGGAAATTAAAAGGGTGGGTGACAAAAATATCTTTTAGAACTGACTGCAAGTATTACATTTGTGATGCAAGAATTCCCCATCTAATCAGGAAGCATCACATCCACCTGTATAAGACAGTTAATACCTTTATCTTGTCACGTCCGCAGACACGCAGACAAGACAAGATAAAAAATATTAAACATGTTGGCTGTCATTTGGAGCAGCATATTTGTGACAGTAGCGATGGTGCAGTGAGGAACCATGTGCCTGAAAATTATACTTAAAACATTTGCTAAAGTTAGAATTTTATGAAGTTACCGTTCAAAAAGAGGAAGCTATCTGACAATAGCTGTTTTCTATTCAGAAAACAAAATCATCTGCATTTTCCATGCTTTGTGCAGCAGCTTTCATCCAACAATAATTGTGATGCGATGTCCTTAAACTCAGGAAGCGTCCACTTTTCCACTCACATTCACAGAGCTAGAAAGCGTACTTGAAGTACTGGTAGTGAAATACACAGCCACAACTCACTGAGTCTTGTCTCTGAGAAGTTGTCATGTGATCTGTGAGGCTCTCCATCGCACGCCTCGTGTCAATATCAGACCTATAAAAAACAAAGCCAGCAGACTGAAGATATTTGCACAGCAGAGTTCTCAACGGTTTTGAAAAATCCTATTCCAGGACATCATTGATCAAAATGTGAATGCATAATGTGACGCCACTAAGAATAATTATGCACCCTCAGATGTTGAAATATGGTCGTGGATCAATTTAGTTTGGTCAGCAGCACTAGGAAGGAGGGATTTTTTAATAACTTCAAAATGTCAAATTGTAATGCATGTTGAGAGAAAGGTCTGACACCTTATCACTTTCCCATCAAAGAGATTTCAAAGACTTGAAATGAATGCATTTATTTAAGACCTCAGTTGGGCGGACGTGAGAAGAAGCTCCTCAAGAGTCCACTTGCACTTTGTATGTTGTACTAAATCAGTGTGTCCTAAATTACTAGAGCCTTATCCAAACACCAAAACTGGTGTTGAAGCAAAAAAAACTCCTAAATTCAATTTAACAGCTTGCAGAAAAGATTGTTTAGTGTTTCACTATAAGAGATGAGTAGCCTTTAAACACTGATTTATCCTTTGCAAAATAAATAAAAGAGGGCCTGCTTTAAAAAGATTTCATTTGGGAGGCAACTGAACAAAAATATCTGACACTTTTTACTGTGCAGATCCATTCTCACCACTTTAGATTTCTGTGTTGAGGCTTTTCGAATCTGGCAGTGACAAATTGGCAAAAATATTGGTGCATTTCTTTCTGTGCCTAATGAGACCATTTATGTGAAAGAACTATGAAAAACATTATTTGGAGGAGCTAGTCAGCCCTAAAAACAACTTGTCTGGTAAGATAAGCTGGTGTCAAGCCACTGCTGTGTGGACACAAAAAACTTGGTTTACTATTTTTAATGGTCAGATCTCTCTCAGATACCTATTCCTCCTGAGGATTTCTCTATCCAGGTCATCAGATAGTCTCTGCTGGTCACAATGCAGATCCCGCAAGGATTGGTGTAAAGAATGAATCTATGAGAGACAGGACCAAATACACACAGAGAACAAAACTTGAGACACAAGCAAAGCAAAGCAGAGCCAGCCATGAGAGATGCACATTTATAGCAACCACTATAAATAGTAGTATACATCGAAACTACATCTGAACTCCTGAATGCACTATTGACAACTGAGAGGGAAAATATCAACATAAACAATATCTGATTTGAATCAAGCCCCTTTTTACTCATCAACATTAGCATGACAAATTCTGTTTATATGTTGCTGACTCAGTGTGCCCTCTTGTGGGAAATTTCTGAAACTACACAAAGTAACAAGAAACACTGATTTGTAGTTGGTATGTCAGCATTCCTTACATCCTCTCCTGTCAGGCTTGAATCCTTGAAGCGAACACCGGCAGACTGAGACCTCCTCCTTCTTGCTGCAGTGCCCGTGTAGTCCCTCAGTGGGGAGGTAGGGTAGAAACGCTGGCCTTCTGAAATCACAGATGCAAAGATGTTATAAAGTGTCTGCTTTTGGAAACAATATTATAAAGCAAGAGCTTTATATAATCATGTGCAGTTGGCAGATTATTCTACTGTATTTACTTACTAAATTAAAGTTGGAAACACAAACATGAATAATTTAAGTGGTCTTTAGATTTTGTTTTCACCTCTGTACTGTATTTCTGTGTTATCTATCAGCATGTTTTATCTTTTTGAGAATTATCCAAAACTAACCTCAATCAGAATACATCTGTAAGCAAAAGCCTTTCTGTCTCTCCATACCTGAACCTGAGCAAGCCTCCAAGTCACTAGTATGCAGGGTAGAGGCCGAACCTGAAGCACTCCGAGTCCCATTGGATCTGCCTAGCCGCTGCGTCTGCAGCTGACTGATTGACTCTTCCAGGTTTTCCCTGAGCTGGAGCAGAAAAAAAAGCACATATGACTGACTAACCAAGGAAAATAACAGAACATAAAACAGAAAATAATACAGCTCCTAAATAAAAGAATCACACCCCTGAAGATGAGAACTGGAGAGAGAGAAGTAAAGGAGGGGGAGTCAAAGGAATTAAAAAGTGACCCAAAATGAATACTGAACACTGAATACTGAGTACTGAGTAAACAATGCAATAATTGACTGTATTTGATAGCTTCAACAGTATGCTAGGCATTCAGATTGGTATGTTATTGTCCTTGAAGTGTCATGATTATGAAGATGTGAATTTACTCAACTGCCAAACCCCTCTTCCACATCTGCTGGAGACAAAGTGACATTTCGTCTAACATTCCCTTAAGATTGACTAATTTTATTCAAAATAGCTCCAACAAGTATTCATATAAATGTTTTAGTGCTTTAACAACATGCATTTGAAGCAAATCTGACATAAAAACATGGCCATATGTGCAATGGAAAAAAACAATGTTAAACCATCTGTATATTTAGGATGTAAATACATAGATAACAGAACAGGTGTCTCACCAGTGCCATAGCTTCAGCCTGATCATCCGTATGCTCCCTGTAATGGCCCAACATCCGGTCTACTTTGGTCAAGTTTCTACTGGTGTCCTACCAAAGAAAATAAGCCATTGGTAAACAAATATTGCAATAAATTTAGTAACCAATACAAGCTATAAATAAACATATAAACACAAAATGTGCTATAAATGTATATGAGAGCGGATGTGCTGCTACTGAAAGTATTAGCTCAGCCAGAATACTTGACTTGGTGACATGGTAAGGCTACAAAACATAGATACATGTTCAGTATTTGTACCGGGATGAAATCTGCAGATGCATCTGTCTCATGAGGCCCAGCATAGTACCTGTAAAGTGTTAGCCAGTGTGCTGATCTTCTCGGAGATGTCTGCTGCTCGTTCATCACCTCCACTTCCACTGGCTCTGCCCCTGTCCCGGCCATCTCTGCGGTGGGCTTCACGCCCCCGAGGCCTGTGTCCCCGTGCCCTGTCGTATGAATCCGACTCGCTGGATGTGTCCATAGTTTAGGACAAGTCTGCGGAAGTGGCGACGAAAAACGGCTGACTAGGGCAAATATGACGATTAGTCATATAGCTTCGTCGGCGCTAAAACGCTAACTGTGAACTGTAACGTTAATCAGATTAACGAACAAAGTGGGGTGGTTATGAATTTTCCTTACAATAGATATTTTTGTCAGAGCAAACAGCCATGGAAGCTTTGTCATCGTTACCCTAACAACCAGTGGAGACCAAAAACTATCTGACCAGCAAAACACTACAATTCACACTTCCCCCATCCCAATCAATCACAGTCCTGGGCATTGTTGTGAGTGATGTTCCTCCTGGCTAGCAACAAGTGGCAACTACTGTGAACGTTAGCTAGCTAATCCAACGTTAGCCAACTAATTTACCTCTGAAACAATAGCGTAAAACTGCAAAACACTGCATATGTTCAGCGAGAACAGAGGCAATACACGCAGCTGTCATAAATATATCACAAAAGAGACGTCGGTTTTGCGCTTTGTGTAGTAATATCTGACAGAAGAACAACCCTCAGCTTCTCCCTGCTATGGCAACTTGAACTAGCCGCGTCTGTGCAGGAAAATAACAGACCACCGCGGCTCCAAAGGATGCCGGGAACTGTAGGATCTTCGCACTGGAGCAGTGTGGGAATTTATTATTTGTGAACTACATTGTCCAAAGTTATACGTTTGCGCCAGTCCTGCCGCTCTTCAGTTGAAAAGAAAAGAAAAGAAAAGAAAAGAAAAGAAAAGAAAAGAAAAGAAAAGAAAATGCGCTTAAGACAAGAAAGGTCAATATTCTTTACATTCGCATGACAAATTAAAAAGAAATGGAAAAGGAAAAAAGAAAAGGCAAGAGAAGTCAGTAAATTATTCGGCTTAGAAAAAACAAAGTTTAATGGAATGTTTAGTTCATGTCAATCGACTGTGTATATTTGACTGGTCAGAATAATGGAGGAGAAAAGTTATTTAGAAAAAAGAAAATAAAACACCATTGGGCATGTGACTTTATATATTGAAATACAAATATATTGAGTAGGACAATATATGTCAACGACTGAGTAGGCTATATTTTACTGACTAGAATAATGGAGTAAAATAAAATACATGGCTCAAGAATTTAAAAAGAATTGACTAATAGGCTATATAACAGACGTTTAGCCTATGTCAACCAAAAAAGATATATTTAACTCAAAAGAGCAGAATATAACAACTAAAAACACTGCTCAATGGAGGGGGGAAAAAAGAAAAAAATACTATTCACAACTCTAACACAAGAGTGCCTCAGAAGTCCACCCTCCCCTCAAGTTGAAGACCACCTCCAAACCCACCACCGAGCAGCAGCTGTCCGTCCTACAGCATCTCCACCTTCACAACCTCACAGAAACTCCTGGGGCCCTGTAAAGAAAACTGAACATCACACTCCAGTGCAGCTCCACAGTCTCTACCAAAGGATTATAGCCTATACACCAAAAACAAACACCACAGTCTATTCCAGGCAACTTTTGCTTAGACTGATACACATATTTGTTGTTGTGGACATCAAGAGGACTATCAGGTGGAGACACAGGAGTCAGTCTGGGGATATTTTTTGAGCCGACAGTGACAGCGAACGGCTCTCCAGCATGCAGGTGATCGCATGCGCTTTGTTTACGCTCGTCACTCTTCCTATCAGCACCGTGTCGGAGGCAGACTCCTGCCCTGCTGTCTGCGAGTGCTCTGAGTGGAGGACTCACACAATCTCCTGCTTTGACATTGATATTCTCCCCAGGTTTCCAGCAAGCACGGAAACACTGTAAGTAGGCATAAAAATACGCATCTGTTAAAATGATTCCACTGTTTTTTTTTTCATGCATTTTAGAATGTAGAGTGCTCTTAACCCCGAGGAAAAATCATTAAAATATCATGAATATTCCTTCAAGGTGTTCCCACAGGGACTTTGAGGCTGTCTGTGATGTTAAGCAGTTATTCCATTTTAAGGTATTATTTTTGTCTATTATAAGACTGCTAACAAGCTATGTTCCAAAGTTCTCAGTGTGACTTTTATTTTTGATTTGGTGTGAAATCTCTTTGGTGTTAAAATAAATACCGTAGTTATTACAGTTATTTTAATGAAGATTCACTTACAAGTAGTTTAATATTGGAATAATGTGACTGCAATAAATAATTCATTCAAGCATGTTATTAAAAAGTTGAATCATTTTAATAATTTAACTTTTATAACCTGAAATCATTTCGCCTACAGCCTACAACATAACATAAATACCCTGAATATATAGTTGAGTTTCTTCATATTTGTTGTTGTTTGCCTTGAATTGTCCACAGCTGTATCCTACAGCAGCATCCCCCAGCGCTTCAAGCATCTACTATCAGCATGATTCATCCCCTGAGTCCTCTTGTTGTTATGAATTTACTGAGGAGACAGAGAAAATAGAGAGAGAGAAGAAAGCCAGAAATGAGATGTCCAGTTCACTAGGTTTGTGCTGCAGGGTATTGAATCATTTTAGGGTCCTGTGTGCAAAGCGCCCACACTGCAGACATGTACCGCAGACAGGAGGCAGTTTGGAAAACAGGGATGCTCTTCAATACTACAAGTAGTGTTCACCATACCTTATTACCCCTTTATTTAATAAAGAAAATATGGAAAAAGCAACAACCCTATTCTATTTTGATCTGTGTAAACAGACGTACCATCCTGTTTCTCTGCTTGTAACTGAACAATTAACAGCGAAACTGCTATTGATTCACACTGTTCAGATGATGGTCTCATCTTAATCACCAGCTATACTGGATATAGTCGCTTCTCCTCCTTTTCCACAAACAGTAACAGCAATAAAACAATATAATTATATTACTGCCAAATTATCAATTTTCTGTTAGTTACTTTTTCAAATAATTGTTTGGCCTATAAAATGTAAGAAAATGGTGAAATATATCCATCACAACATCAAAGAGCCTAAGATGACATCTTCAGATTGCTTTGCTGTGTCCGATGAACAGCCCAAAATCCCAAAATGTTAAGTTTAAAGTAGTACATAAAGGAGATAGAAGCAGAGAAACAACATTGTGCCTGAGGCTTTAAAGCTTCTTTCACTCATGTACTAAATACACAATGCATCCACTAAAAGGAGTCAAAAACTTTGTCAATACCACAGGAGTGGAGCAGAGGCTATTTTGTGTAGCAGTGGACAATTAAAACCGCTTTTGATTCCTGTGAAGAAAAAAAAAACTGACCCAACCAACAGCTGATCCGTGTTCTATCTATTGTCTTGTTATCTGAGATCCCAAGGAATCTGTCGAGAATCCTGGGAGCCGACATGATGTAATATGTCAGGGTCACCTCTGAAAAATGTGTGCAGGACGTTTTTACACTTCCTAAATTGCTTAAGTACAGGGTGAAAATTATGCAATAGAGAGCGACCAGTTTGCCACGGCCTTGAGTGATGGAAACACATGCCCTTCAGAGGGACTCCATGGCAGATGTGGAAACATAGAGCTGGAACAGTGAGAAAGGGTATTTCCATTTAAATCAGCATTCTTGAGGGATAAATCAGACAGGACTGTTACATTGTACAAAGTGCACTTGTGTTGAAGTAACCAAGTTGGTACATTTCCTAATATTCTAAATGCTGTTTATACAATAAATAGAAGTTTGGTAGTTTTATCACAGAGGAAAAGCCTAACATATCACATTATATGTGTATTATTAAAGGAGATTTCAGACCTAGCTCTCACAGGCCCAGGCAGATTGTTGGACACGTACACCTACCTACATACCTGCAACATATCAGCACAATAATATTTTCTTTGTATGTTTTAGCAATTGTTACTCTTAAACAAAATTCATCTAAAGCACTGATGTAGGGCTCAGTAATCAAGCTAAGGAGAAGGTCCTGCATTGTGTTGTGATAATCTTCATTCCTCTCTTACAGTTTATTGGAACATCCCTCCATCATTCTTCAATCCCAAACACCACTTTGCATCGCCTCCAACAGCACCCATCACATGAAATTATCTCCCGATCACTGCTCCAATTCACATGCCCCGTGCCTTGATGTCCCCTACGATTTCTTCACATTCCTGCCCAAAGTTTACCCAGTGCCCTCCAGGAAAACAGAAAGACATGAAAGCATGCCACCAAGCGCTGCCCTGTCACCACCCTGATAAAAATATCTGCCAAATAAGCCCAAAATAGACTGTGGGTTGAGGGGGATGTTCTAGCAGATGAGGCGTGAGGAAGTTTGTTTTTGTTGTACACACACTGAGGAATGAATGACCCTGTTGCCCTGGTCAGGCCAGTACAGGGTCCAGTACCACTGATTCTGGCCAAGTCTGGCTGCCAGTTTTACTGGCCTTTTGTCTTGAGGCTTGGTACATCTGCCAAGGAGCTTTGTTTTGGTCTGTCAGTTTGTCTGTCAGCAAGTTCCATGAATGAACTGCACCAGTGAGAAATCACATTACGTTTTTATAGTGGTCAAGACTTGGTATTTTAGATACTACTTACTACTTACTGAAGAGATAGATAGATACTTTTGGCAGGGTCTTAATTCAACTAAGGAGCTTTCTTTGAGTCAAATAGCAAGTTCAACGTTTTGAGAAATAGTATCTCCTTTCTGAGTTACATGATAAGCTAGCATCTGGTTAGCTTAGCTTAGCACAAAGACTGGACACAGGCAGACACAGTCCAGGACATAACTTCTAAACTGTTGAATTCTTTTTGCTACACTTGCTATCTGCTTTTGTATGGAGTAAACAAATGAGATATTATGTGTCAATTAGTGACCTTTAGAGGTGCTGATAGGCAAAATTTGTTATCAGGCTAGCTGTTTACTGCTGTTTACAGTCGTGCTAAGCTAAACTTAGTGGAACTGGCTACTGGTTTTAGCATGAATTATACTTAGTGTACAGATATAAAAGTGGTATCAGTTTTTACCTCTAACACTCTGCTAGAAAAGCAAATAAGCATATTTCACAAACCCATTCCTTATAAAGCTTCCTGATGAAGGTTTATGCTCTCAAATTGCCTTCAGAACCCTTCTTTATCAATACAGTGATCTTAAAAATGACCCAAAAATGTTTAAACTTTCTGCACTAATTCTGTTATTAACAAAGGATTTTGGTCAAAACTTCTTTTGTGGAGGAAAAAGTGTAAACATTCTCTTCACAAAACAAAATGTGAATGCAAAGCAGACTTCTGTGCGTGTCTGTGTGTGAGTGTGCATATGTGGATACTTAGCGTCTGGAGTCCTTTGTGTGTGTGTACTTGTGGAGGTTACTGCATGTGCCACTGGGAGTCAGAGAGGTGGAAAGGAAAGCACAGACATGCTTAAAAGCCTGCGTAGCGTGACTCCCGGCTGCGTCTGGACGATGCATTCAAATACAATATTTACTTTTTACAGCACATTTCTCAAACACCCAGAGAGTTCCATTTGAGAATAATTAAGAGGGAAAAAAGACTTCAAGGGAAAGGAGGGAAAAAACACAGCGGTTCCAGTCTTTCAAAAACTCAGAGTTTTTGGATAGGAGTTTAAATGTGATAACTCGTGATGTTCGTTGTCCCTCGACCTCTCATCTAATAAAACTGACCGAGGAGTGAAATTCTAATGCTGTTTCCTGAATAGTAACAGATGAGCACTGGGATTAATTGTAAAATAAGAAGTGGGACATTGAACATGATGAGCTGTAGCTGAGATTACTGGAAATACTGACAGTCTCCCAGCTATTAATTTGTACCGATGGATCGTGTAATGGAAATTGTTACTATTACTTCACATTCTACAATAATTGCCTCCTGTGTTTATGAGAAAACAAACATGTAATCTTTTATAAAAACTTTAGATAGAAATGATTGAAAGAATCAGTCATTGGGCACTACCTGTCCTACCTATTTTTCTTGTTTCTCTTGCCTCACAGTGTGCGTTCAAGCATTCTGAGTGAGAAGACGTTTGAGGATTTTTATAGCGACAGCATTTCTACATGAGAGGGGCTTATGCTGAAATCACACTGGAGAAAGTACAGGTTGAATATGTAACTTACCCTCTCTACCAGTCACCACAGACCATTACACATCAAACTGAGACAGAGCCCATAGTAAACACAGCTATGTTGTCAATCCAATGTTGACACTATTATAAATTATGTGGCTTCTTCCCACTTCAAACTCAATTCCCAACCTGTTTGTTTTCTCGGGTTTCAATCCAAAATGACAAATTGAGGGAGTAATTTTCTCCTTAAGCCTGTGAGATGGGCTCGTTGGTCTTCTCTTCACACTCCTGAGGGAAAATGCATGCTGGTTATTTGGGTTTGAGCGCGGCGGCAAAACAGCGTGGTTGTGACGGGGGTGTTTGGTGTCAGGGTCTGCTCTGTGTCCCTGCTGTTTGTTTGAGTTTGTCAAAGCGTGTGCAGGGTGCCGTGCTCTGGTGTCTACTGAGTGACTCACCCCCCTCCCCACACACACACACACACGTGAGTGTGATTTAGACTCCTGGGCCAGATCTGCAACCTCTGAATTAGTCTATTGTTCCCCTGATGAAGCAAAGGTGCATGAAGATGGTGGCTTTGGCTGAGTCACTTTTTATACCTGTTTCCAAATGGACACATAGACTGTTGCTAGTTGAGACAGGATGCGGTGGAGCAAGTTCTGAATGTGCATCCTACTGCAGAGTAGGCCTGGAACACAACATGACATCAACACATGTGGATACCATCTTAATCTCTTTCTTCTATTACTATGTTGTGATTCCTAAAACAACCACAATAAAAGCTGCGGCAAGATCACAGGAAAGAGTCATCACATCCTCACTAGTGAGGTAGAAGTAAAAGTGTCCACATTGTACTCTAAAAGAAGAAGTTTGATATTTTTGGGGATACTCTTATTTGCTTTTCTTATCAAATATTAGATGAGATCAATACTACTCTCATGTCTATACTGTATGATAAATATGAAACTATAAACTATGAAACAGCTAGATTGCACTGTCCAGTGGTATGAAATTCCACCTAACAGCACGCCTATAGCTCACAAATTAATGTTATATCTTGTTTGGAAAATCTGTACGAAAACCTCAGAGTAAAAACAGGAAGCTAGCAGATAGCTCTTTTCGCTTGCGTCCAACCTTTCTGAAAAGCTAAGCTAACCATATTTTTTCATATTTATTTAAGATTGAGAGTGAAAGTAAATGAACCTATTTTCTCAGTTTATTTATTTATGGAAATTAAATTCTTTTAATTTTTCATTTTTGAGCACCTCTTCCTTTTATACAAAAATTTTCAACGAGCTAAAAGGTTTGACATGTGGGTGAAATATAGATCAGATTCTAAATATCTTCTGTCTCATAACTTAATCCTTGGCTTTGCAATGAAACTGAAACATTGGGTACTAATTTATCCAGAACAATGTGGAGGTGTGTATCGCATACTTAGGTCTTAACCTTGCTTTCTGAAACACTGTCCTAAACAGACCCAGACATTGTTTGATTTGGCTGCCAGATCAGGTTCATTCAGTTCCAAGTCTTTTGTTTTTTTTTCCCCCCATGTTCCTAGAATAGGGGGGTCTGTTTTACCATTTACTTCAAAGAACCCTTTCATCTAATACTGAAATTCATCAGTGTTGGGCGTTTATCTGTGATTCTTCTTTTCTCTTCCCTGTGCACTTTGTCTCCTTCTCTCTTCCCCTTTAGATCTCCTTTTCTATGGAATTACTGGACAAAACATACAGGCAAAAAATCTGTCTGTCTGTCTGAAATTTACTTAACTGAAATTTAATTGATAATTGAATCACAAAGATTGAGTTACAAAGGAAATCCTTAGCATTCTCACAATGCCATTTTGAAGGTCACTATACTCCAGGTGCAACATTTTAAACTCATCCATTTCAGAAATAAAATTGGCATTTTGGGAAGTTTTTTTTTTTTCTTTGTAGCTGAGGGTTAGATGAGAAAATTGATATCACTCTATTATTTGTGCATTAAAATGACACTACATCCAGGAGACATTAGGAAAAATGTAACCGGTTTAGTCCAAATGTAACAAATCCATTACAACAATATCTAACACATAATATCTCATTAGTTTAGTTTGAAAAAAGAGGTGAACAATTCAACTGGCTAAGTCTTCCCCTGTCTCCAGTCTTTATGCTAAGCTAAGCTAATTGTCTGCTGTTTCTAACTACTGTACAGATGTGATGGTACTGATATTCTCATCCAACATTTGTCTCAACTCTCAGCAACAAGTACTTTTCCCAAAATTGGGAAACTGTTCCTTCAAAAATGTCAAGAACACCTTGCTAATGATATAAAGTCTAGTCCAACAAACAGAAGATATGAAGAGTAAAATGTGTTTGTGACGACTAAAATGACCATATTTATTTTTCAACCAGATGGCTTTTCGAGACCCATCTGTCATCCGTGCCAGCAGATGTCTTTGCCAACATGGTCAACATCTCGAGGATGTGAGTGCCGATTTATCTAAGAGAATTATTCTATTCGACGCTTGTACACTTGTAAACACAAACCCTTCAAAGCTGCTCTCATCCACCTGTTGTCTTTCGACTCCCTTCCCTAAAAAGTGGGAATCTATCCCAGTTCCAAGCTGCCCACCCCTTTCCTTTTTGTCTCCCACCCAAGCAGATGATATGCTCTCTGTTTAGTATCACCGCTGGCTCCTAATCACAGCTGGAAGCACTAATGCGTTCCTTCATCAGAAATGTTGGTCCTTCAACCGCAGCGGGGCTTGGACTTTGACTAGGTATTCCAGCAGAGCTTTTCGGGATGTGTGGTGATTTTAGCCTCCCTGTAGAGGTGGAGTCTCTGTGTAGAGGTAAAATATACACTTGAGCCTTGATCCTCGGCCGCTGAATCCAACGTCTGCGTCCTAGTCATGCATGAAGGAAGACGGAGGTGGATGAGACGATTTGTAAGCCTCAAACAGCCACAAGTGCTTGCAGACAGTGTTTCCACTGACTCTTTGTTCTCTATCCAGATAAAATTACAGACTACATGATAGAAAACCAATAATATGTCAGCTGATTCTCGAATACAAGCTCTTTTTTAGTTTGTGAATATTAAGATGTGTTTTATTAAGTGCCTAGTAATAACTAGAAGAAGATAGAATGTGTTTTCTTTCTAGTAAGTAAGTCGTTTTTAAGGTTGATCCAGTGCTAAGTTCATGGTTTATTTTAAGAGCATACTTGCTACCAAGTAATAACAAATCAGAGCAGAGTGACTGATGACTAGGTAATGTATATGCGAGGTGCATACCTTTAAAATTGCCCGTGACTTTAGGGGCTTTGGAGACAAGGTGGGATGATAAATTCAGGAAAGAGTTGCAGTTTTTAGGATCATTTTTGGAGCCGCACACTTAAAGTCATTTACAAAAATAGGTCTTATATTTCTCTTTTCACGCTTGCACACTACCTTCATTCCAAAAAATCAGACAGATGGTTAAAAAAACGATTTGTACATTAGATTTGGTGTAAGCTTTGTTCATTTCTTTTAGATATATATCAGTGGACATGAAGCTGCAGAGGCTGGAGAGGCACTCGTTCTACAGCCTGAGGAAAATCACCCACATGTGAGTAACTAAAGGAAAAGGCCACACTCTTTATTGATCTCTATTGATTAAGCTGTTCCATTTGCTCTCTGGAGAGAAAAATGCTTAATTTTGAACCTTGCCGGCAGCAAATGGAAGTGCGGAAGAAACACATTAGAAGCTTATTTCTCCCCTGCACATCACTTACTGCTCCTCATCAGAGTGGTACAGAGCAGTTTTGCCAATTAATGAGGCTGAAAAAATAACCCTGTTGTGGGATTACTAAATGCAGATTAGATAAGAAACTATTCAACTAAGTAACTCGTTATCTGGATGTATCTGGTGCATTATTACTGAGTCCAATCTAAAAAGCATGTCAGAAAGAGAGAGAGGCTAAACAGCAGCCAGTGTTTGGCTTCTCTCCTCATCCTTTTCATGCTCCAGCTCTTGTTGAAGCAGCTCTGGGGAAAAAGTCTAGCAAGGTGCACTCTATTCTCAATTATGGGATAGAGATTTATGGCTGAGTCTCTGGGTGGACCACACACTTTCCAGCAGAACGGCTCCTAGCACTTCATATATTACTGCGAGACTTCCTGCCTATGTGAATGATTTGTTCCAAGTTACAGCATCTTGTAACACAGCAGTTTGTGTGTACTCAATTTGTTTCCACTCTTCAATTACTGTATAAAATGAGAGCATGTATCACCGTTTAAGACAGTAACTATGATTAACAGCTTCAGACATTCATTTGACACGACTTGATGAATATGTGCATATCATTTGGAAGTCATTTTTATCTTAATTATCCTTCCTTTTAGTCTTTTAGTCATTTCTTATTGGCCTCTCAATCCCAGATATCAAAATACAGACAGAAACGATAATTCAAACCGCTAGCTGAGGGTTGTATCGGTGTTCTCAGGGTGTATTTTGGATCTCTGGGGCCTATTTCCCACTGATTGGTGTGGTGCAGTGCCATACATCAGATAATGGCATCTCTCTCAGGTTTCCTTCAGGGTCAGACACAAATTAATGCTCTGCTTCCTGTTGGCTGCTTGAGGCCGACAGCAGCTGTGGATCAAGGAGAGCAGTCGGAGCTGAAAATTCAGCAGGGGCTGGATGAAGTTTGTATCATGCCACCATCGATGAAACCACCAATTTGAAGGATTCTTAGGTTTATACAGAAGTAAAAATGCACATATTTTAATGTACTGTAGTGTAAACAAATCTTGCTGTGTGCTCTATTGGCAAGTGATGCATTGCATATTCCTCTGGCAAAAAAGGAAAGTGTATGTTTCATCTTTACAGGAGCAGCAGCCGTGGCAGCTTGTTAGAATTGTGTTCGTGAAATAAATTGGGTATTAGTTGCACTTATGAAATATGTTTATAACATTGTGACAAACCCTACAAACAAAGTGCTATGGTGTTTCTTAGCATCTTTTAGCTCACTGTTTTGTTTTTTAACTTTACTCTTGTGGTTTAGTCTTCTTATCAAACTAATTTCCAGCTACTTAAATCAGCCCTCATGAACATACTGTATACCATATGCCCAGCACCAAACAGCAGACAGACAAAGTTACAGACTAGCTGGTGAATGTAGAAGGTGTTTTTCTCAGGGGGCTGGTGGAGACCAAGCCAGAGCTTAAAGGGGAGTAACTAGAAGCACGATCATCAGCCTTATGTACAAACAGCTTCCTCTACATTCTGTCATCATCACATAGGCCTTTTTCCTATATGATGATGATACTGTTTACCCTGGCTGCACAAACTTGAATCTTCTTTTCAGTAAGGCTGGAATCATGAGTGCAAACCTTTTCATGTTGTTTAGTTAGTAGGAGCAGCCAAAGTTACCACGGCTTAACAAAGAAAAGAAGACCGCACACAGAAACACAAATTTTATCCACAGAAAATCCAAGTGAAAGGAAATCAAATTCCTAATGATACTGTTTGATTGGCCTTTGGGTTTAAGCCCTGGTTTTTACACAGCAGCACCAGGAAGATGAGCCTCTCCTGCTCAGGGACTTCCATTGACCTGACCACATCTGTCTGCTGGGTTCAGTGTGGTTTGCCAGGTGTGTGAAGAAGGGCCAGAACACACGTTGGAGAGCACCAGATGGCCTCAGACAGCAGAGAGAGGTGTTCAGTCCAACACAGGGCGGACCAGAGTAAACACACTAATGAAACACTAATTGGACTCCACTTCCGGCCCTGGCTGTCTGCACTGAGTTTCCCTTTTCTCGCACACTGGCATGCACCTTGCTATGTTCTGTCAGCAAGTTTAAGACTGCACAGTGTGTGTCTCAGAATGTGTGTGCAAATAATTTTGTAGTGGCTACAACATGTTACATATATTATGTCCTTTGCTAATGCTCTGAATTAGTTTGTATTTATGTGCAAAACATTTTTAGTACATTTCTGTCTTGCCTGCTCTTCCAGAGAGATACGTAATGCAAAGAGTCTGACCTACATCGACCCAGAGGCCTTTAAGAATCTCCCAAACCTCAAATACCTGTGAGTATTTTTTGTTGCATTGTCTTTTTTTCTAAGCCATATCATTTTTTATTTAACATATTGACTACATTATGGCAACCCAAAAAGTTGAGGGTTGTATATATGAAATGCTTAAGTCTGGCAATAATTTAGACATTGCGATCTATTCATAGAGTTGTGTGTGTCAGTGTGGGCAAGACTGAGTCATGCCCCATTTGGATTTAATGTAGTGGTTCAAGCTTTCTTCAGAAAAGTCACTGCACAGTCCAAACGTAGATGAAATCAAACATATTTGGCAGAGGAATGAAAGATGTCAGTCTCATGTGAATTCTTGACTCTAGTAGACAATATAAGCTGCTGTTTCCTTCCAGAAGGCCAATGTTCAGTAGTTTAGAATGATGTCACCATCACTTCATCTCTTTTTAAAAAGCCCTATCCTATAACAGGCCAGAATCTGACAGTTACTCTTAAAGTTACCCATTAAATGAATTGAGGTTGTTATTCTTAAATGATGCATTCTCACATCAGATCTTGGGATTATTTTTGCATTACACTGTTGTCTGATACAGAGGTTTAACATTGTTGCAATAATATGTTTAGCATCTTTGTAAGACCCCGTGTAATCTCTGTTGTTTCCCCTGTGTATCTTTATTGTTTCTGTCTCTGTGCTATTCAGGGGGATTTTCAATACCGGCCTTACTTTCTTCCCTGACTTGAGCAACATCCACTCTAACGATATGAACTTCATATTGTAAGTTACAGCAATCTTACAGTTTGTAAGATCGAGCACACTAATCAATATTTTTGCTAGCTAAAACTGCTACTTTAAGTATTTTGACAATAGCTGTCATTTGTATAATACATCCAAACAAGACTGTTTTAGGAAAATAATCAGCCTTTAAGGTGCTATGTGTACTTTTTTGCTATTGCACATAGCCAACATTAGCATAAAAAGCTCTCTGTCTCCAGTGGTGGAAATCAATGCCAATGTTAACTCTATTTTGCCTCTGTTTTTCCACTGAAGTTAGCATGCTAATAATCTAGCCCCAGCCTGTCACATCTCATAATAACCCTTTGCGTTAGTGAGTCACTGTAGCATCCAATATGCCCTCTTGTAAACATAACAGTTAAGATGTTATGCTAACATTGGCTAGCAAATACTTTAATAGAGCACCCTTAACAGACCTTTCCTGCAACTATACCTTACACTTTTTAAGGAACAGGAGGATGGATGAACTGTTCCACTGCAAAGGGAGTGTTTAAATTTTCATGATTTTGACAATGTAATAAAGTAGAGGGAATAAATGGGAAATGAAAAAAATGACCTCTTACATGTTTATGTTCCTTTGTATTACATGTAAGAAGGATTGACAAGTAGGAACATTTTTGTTTGGAACACATCACAGCAGGGATTATGGGAAATGTGGTCTCAGTTTTGAGAAGTGAAACCACTAAAAAGACCACTTCCTCTATAAATTTGATTTTGTGTTATTTTGTGTAGAGAACGTTACATGCAGTTTGTGCTCTGTGTGCGTATGTGTGTATACCTTGTCTGCTTCTCCATGTCCCTGTGAAATGAGCTACATCCGTAGTCACATCTCTGTTGTCACCCTCTCAGACAGCTGCTCTATCTAATTTAATTTTCCTACCCGGCCATAATACTTGAGAATATATTCATCAACACTACATTTCTCCTTATGCCATTTTCCAGTGAAAGGTATTTATTTACAACACCACTTCATTCCCTCTCTATTCGATGCCTTCGTTTTGCAGGGAAATTGTTGATCATCCCTACATCACTGAGATCCCAGCCAACTCCTTCCGTGGCATCACCAGCGATGTGCTGACAGTGTAAGATATCACATGTAACACACTAACTGTAGCCTACATAAATGTACAAAATAAGAAACTGCTCACACCTTATGTATACAAAATGCATAAAGTAAATGCAAACCATAGACTGTATTTGCAGTAAAGTGAGTGCTATAACAGTGGTATTGTCTTAAATCCAACCCAAACCCTAAAATAGCCACAAGAAGAAGGCCAAAATGACCTCACTGTGAAAACATGCCCTCACACTGAACTGACTTGAATCTCACTAAGATAGCAAAAACAAGTACACAGATACTCAGACAGAACAGGCAATCACATATATGTGGTTAGGTTTGGGAGTGAAGGAAGAGGGATTGCAGTTTTAATACAGAGAACAGCATGTCACAGAAAATGTCGGGCTAAAGACCGCAAAATTGCACAGAGAGATAAAACCTCACAATAAAATGTAAAATAAGAAGGTTCCACTTATCTGTCACTGCTGCATAGAAATGGGTGAAACATCAACACATGGGAAATATGTTCATTCAGTGGATTGGTTTTTAAATGTAAGAAGAAAATTCTAATCTGTGCTATTTTCTTAACTCATTCATTCGTTCCAGGATGCTGTATGGAAACGGCTTCAGAGAAATCCAACATCATGCCTTCAATGGAACCAAGCTAGATCAAGTGTAGGTTAATGGTATTTCTGTTGTGTGAAACTTTATTTTCGTAGTTTGACAAATTGGGAAATGCTGCCTGGTTCTGTCCAAATGTAACCAAATCCATCAACCAGCACCTTTAAAGCTCGCTAACATGCAACAGCACGTGTGTTTAATCTACACAAAAAGTGCAGTGTAATAAACAGCTGGTGGTGGTTTTATAAAGGGATTTTGAGAGACTATTTCTTTGCTGTTCCTACCTGTCTGCAGTCTTGCTAAGCTAGGCTAACTGGCTTCTGTCGTGCACACATAAGAGTGTGTCAGTCTTGTAATTCAGCAGGCTAGCAAATAAGAACGTTTCCCAAAATGTCAAACTATTCGTCTAACAACTTTATGGTTGTGTGATGGTGTTGTTACTTTTGCATTAAGTATGAGAGTTTTCTATTATTCCTCTCATGGGCTCTCACAGTTTAAACATAATGTTTACAAAAATCCAATTCAAGAGATGCAGTTTCATTTTATCTGGTGTGGAATCTGTTCTTTTAGAAGCTTTACATCTCTCAAAAATTAGGTTGCTCAGTGTTTTGCCTGGATTAAACCATCTCTGACA
Organism: Lates japonicus; assembly: GCA_033238685.1. Taxonomy (NCBI): domain Eukaryota; kingdom Metazoa; phylum Chordata; class Actinopteri; family Centropomidae; genus Lates; species Lates japonicus. The sequence goes on along the minus strand of BRZM01000038.1, from coordinate 1,929,471 downwards.
TCTGGCATGTTACCCAAAATTACACTACAAAAGCAGCAAGATCACAGCTGGGTCTCTATGGGCCTTCTCATATGTACTCAAAAGGGGCTTAAGCCCAGCTCTTGATTAGCAAGCTGGAGTTCTCATGGGAAAATATGTTTCCAAAAGTGGGTATCAGGAAGTCTGCATTAAGAATCCCCCCTCTCCCATACTCTCGGTGACACTGGAGAGTTATGTCAGACTTGTAGAAAACAGTTTCACACTTCCACATTCAATAGCCTCACATGGAAAAATTATGAGTCAGTGAGAAGAGAACAGGTAAGAGTTGCTTCCTTTTTCTCTTATGTCTTGTCTTCTTGTCACCCCCTGGTCCAGAATCCTGCATATTCAGGATATGAGGTATTAATGATATTAATTTAAAGCCCCTCTCCTCTTCTATAACACATAGCCCAGATCCTTCTAAGAGCCTAATTAAGCCATTGGTCTGTGACTAGTGAGTCTTACCACATGGGTGTTTGTGTTGGCGCTTGATCTGCTCTGAGGGGAGAACTGATCCCAGCACAGCCTGACCAAGACAAACACGTCCCTCACAAGTCTATTATCCTTATTAGATTTACGGGATTCAGGGAGATGTGTAGTGAGGGTGCAGTGTGTTTTAAAGAGTATGCCACATCTTATACTATCTAACTAGAATCAACAATGTGAGTGAGACTTTTTCTGTCATGTTTCACCCCTGAAGTGAGAGAAAATAAACGCAGACATGTGCAGTGATGAGGTTTGGGAAAATATTATGCCATGCCTCGCCTCTGTCAGTCTGATTGAAATGTGAAGGATAACTTTTCTCTTAATAAACGTAAATTTGTGCTTTCCTGTCCCAGCGACCTTCACAGGAATAAGTATTTGACCAAGATGGATGAAAGGGCTTTTGCGGGCACCATCAGCGGCCCCATGCTTCTGTAAGTACCCAATCTACCTGAGTACTCTGAGCCTCTCTGACTGTTTATAATTAAGCACAATCCAAAAAGGTGGGCCATCAGTTGCATCCATTTATGTGATGGACCTGAAAGTGGCATTGATCTTCTCATCTCACTCTCTGCAGATTATTATTTCAGTGATATATCTAAAATTTACATGCAGCAAAACATATTGGAAGTCTATATATCAATAAATAATAGGCCGGGTTTGGTAATTACATCATTTACACCATGTCAAGCTAGATTTCCTCATTCATCATGTGCAGACTGGATGAGGCATGTCTGAGAAATTGGATAGCATATCATCAAAGTGTAAAAATCATTGCTCCACAGCTGTGTCTTTGACCAGGAAATCTGACACACATCATGTGCAAGTGAGTGTGAGGGAGAAACTTCCGACGTTTGTCTGATACTGTTGTCTTTTTGCAGTTCTGTAAGCTTTTTTAAGCTGTGTCGTCAATTTTAAAGGCGCTCAATGCCAGACCCTTTTACCACGGCTATCTGATTGCTACTGTGGTTCTGATCTAGCCGTTGAGCGTCTGGTTAGGTAAATGGGGTTCGTGCGCAGGTCTTCTTCTTGTGTTCCATTGAGGAACATGTCCTGAGTGAGGTCACCTCCATGAGGTCATGAGCTAAACATCTGGGAATGACAAAATCAGACCGACACTCACAGGGTCTGTGCAACTTTTTTTTGTACAGCCTTACACAATGTGCCCCATGGGAGGAAAAGAGAGGAGAGGACAGAGAAGTGTGGAGAGCAAATGGGACTAAAAAAGAACAAGTGACCTCTTAGCAAATATGGAATTGTTTCACTTGTGTTTATTTTATTTAATCAAATTAATCTTTAACCTAGAGGTATAATGGGTTAGGAAACTAAAGAAAGCAATAGAGAACTTGGCCTCTACTTGGCCCCTAGAAGGGGGGAGTGTCCGGTGCTGTACAGCGGAATGTCCTGATAATGGGATCACACAGGATGTTGGTGAGATTGTCAATCCCCTGCATGTCTTTGTCCTGATGAGGTTGAGCTGGCTTTGGCATGACAGCCGAGCGCAAGAAATACCACATGTAATTGCTTAAAGATGAAGAAGGAGTGAGGAGCTCGCTCTAAGAAACAGATGGAGGGTGTTGTTTAATCCATCTGTGAGCTCTCTGGTCTCATCATGTCTAGCCCTTCTGTAGATCCACTGATACTACAGCTGAAAGGTACTGGGTGGTGACTGCGTGCCATTATTTCCCTGGGTCAGATGAGAGTATCAGTATTATAAACTGGCATGCAGTAAGTGCAGTATAGTAGGACAGGGGTATGCAGAAAATTGCATGTTATCAACCGTATCAGGAACATTGCTTAGCCTCAGTGACCTCAGCAGTTCATACATTAGTCCATGATTCAGGGACAACTCTCTTTGCAAAAAATTCAGAACCTCACTTTAAATCTTGGCCTGAACAACCTGTTATACAGGGGCAGGTTGTATCTCCAAAGGTGTTCTCGTGATCCTTCTTGTCCTCCGTCTGCCCATCTACCTGTAAAGTATTTTCATGTGATTAAACAAATTTTTAAATCGAATATTTCCTCAGACTATGGACATAATGTACATTCCAACAAAGAGAGCAGCAACAACAAGGGTTAAATTGAGGGTGACTGTACTTGGCTGTAGATACCTGAAGACATTGCACCTCTCATCCAAAAGGATTTTTCAGTTCTGACCCACTGGTGGGGGGACCCAGGTATTTAACGTCTATGAGGTGGTTATCAAAGCCACTGATGTCACTTGGTTTGTTAGTGCTCCTGTCTGTTGTAACAAACAAACCAAGGGATGTCAATGGTTTTGATATCTACCACAACACCTCCAGGTATCTACAACCAAGTCCAGTAGCCCTCAACCCTTCTTGGATAACAATGACCTGGATGCCCGAGCATCTTCACAGACAAGGAGCAGAGAGGGGGGGAGCATTGTCAAACATGTTGGGTGTAATGTATCCTTTTCTTCTTCATTCTCTTTCTGTCGTAAAGAGACGTGTCGCTGACAGGGATCAGCTCGCTGCCGACCACAGGTATGGATTCTCTCCGGGAGCTGAAGGCGCGCAATGCCTGGGCCCTCAAGAAACTGCCACCTATTAAAACCTTCAAGCACCTCACCATCGCCAACCTCACCTACCCCAGCCACTGCTGCGGCTTCAAAAACCTCAAAAAGAAACGAGGGTGAGCTTGCTTTATTTTGTATTCATCTAACATACTCAGACATATCACAGCAGAGGCATCAGAGGAAGTATGTCCAGAGTGTATGAATGCTCTTTTAGTGTGTGTATTTCATGTATTTGGATGGTCTACCACAGTGAGTGGGGCAGCTGCACTTGTATGGTGTGGATCTTGGCAGGGATTGAATCAACTCGCTGACGTGTTTACCTATTACTTCTTACTGTGCTTCCATAATTAGTGTCACTCATTGCTGTTATTGTAGGAAGAGGGTTGAGCCAGACTAATAATGACTCTCAAAACAGGAATCCCTTCTCTTCAACTGGATATATAAATGATTTGATATTGCTCTTAGTGCTAATGAGGAATGTAGCCAGGTCTGCGTTTTTTGTCGTTCTTTTATGGACTCAGTCTCATGTGTATTTATCTACATGTGTTCTTCAGCTTTTTGGAGTACATCATCTGTAACCTGACTGCTTTCTACGACCAGCATCACAAGCGCTCTGTGGGGCCTCTCCGTGTACCTTCCCTCCAAGGGGAGAGCGTTGTGGAAACAGCCCCAGACCTGGAGCCAAACGACGGAGGTCACGAAGAGTCCCAGCAAGACTGGAAGAGAGGTGACTTCCACGGCAGCCTCCACTATCACGCCTATTTTGGGGGCCAGCCAGATGAGGATGTGGGTTTTGGAGAGACCCTCAAGAACCCCCAGGAGGACACCAGCCAAGATTTTGACAGTCGTTATGATTATGTGGTGTGCGAGGAGGGAGAGGAGGTGGCGTGTGCACCAGTGCCCGATGAGTTCAATCCTTGTGAGGACATAATGGGTTTTGGCTTCCTGCGAGTGTCTGTGTGGTTTGTGAGTTTGTTGGCCATTCTGGGAAATGTGGTGGTGCTCCTGGTGCTGCTCACCAGCCACTACAAGCTCTCAGTCTCCCGCTTCCTCATGTGTCACCTGGCCCTTGCAGATCTGTGCATGGGGATTTATCTGCTGCTTATTGCCTCTGTAGACCTCCACACACGCGCTGAGTACTTCAACCATGCCATAGACTGGCAGACAGGTCCTGGTTGTGGACTTGCAGGTTTTTTTACGGTCTTTGCAAGTGAACTCTCTGTCTACACCTTGACAGTGATCACTTTGGAGAGGTGGTACGCTATCACCTTTGCCATGAGGCTGGACCGCAAGCTGCGTCTACACCATGCAGCAGCCGTGATGCTAGGTGGCTGGATTTTCTGCCTTGTCTTGGCGCTACTTCCATTGGTTGGGGTGAGCAGTTATCAGAAGGTCAGCATCTGTCTCCCAATGGACACCCAGTCCACAGTGGCTCAGGTCTACATCTTGTCAGTGCTGGTTCTCAACATTCTGGCCTTTTTTGTCATCTGCGCTTGCTACTTCAAGATCTACTGTGCAGTGCACAACCCTCACTACCGCTCTGGATCTAAGGATACCAACATCGCCAAGCGCATGGCTGTCCTCATTTTTACTGACTTCTTGTGCATGGCGCCCATTTCTTTCTACGCCATGTCAGCTGTGCTGGACCGGCCACTCATTACTGTCTCCAACTCCAAGATTTTATTGGTGCTCTTCTACCCACTCAATTCCTGTGCCAACCCATTCCTCTATGCCATCTTCACTAAAGCATTCAGGGGGGATGTATTCATCCTCCTCAGTAAGGTGGGGCTATGTCAGCAGCAAGCACAGCTGTTCAGAGGCCAGACGGTCTCGTCGAAAGGAAGCAGTGGGACATCTCAGGTCCGTAGGGATAAGGATAAGGTTAGAAAGGGAGGAAGCGGAGGCCAGGAAGAGGTGCCCATCCACCTTAAGAAATGCTCCGGACATACCTACCATCAAGCAGTCAGCCAGCAGACAAGCCCTGAAGAGAGCCAGAGCCTGAACACATGAGCCGAACACCAGCTTGAAGTAGTAAAAAAACTAAGACAGGTTCAGGTGGGAGAGGAGAGGCCTTGAAGTGTTTGTGGATAGATCTGTTTGGATACTTAACAGAGAGCTCCGGTATTCTGTATCGGCTTCAATTTTCAGGCCAAGTTCAGCTGTTTTCACAATTTCGGCTGTGATGATTTTATGGTTCCAGTTGTTGGAGAATATCAAGTGTCACTGAAATATGAGCTCGACTTCATCTCACTTATAGTCTCTTCTATTCTGATGGACTGGCTAGAGTAGAACAGAGATTATTATAAGGAAAAAAGTAAAGATAAAACTCAAACAAGCATATAACTATGAATAAAATCTATTTTTCATTATCTTTAATTATATGTTGAGTTTAATTTGAATGATCTGTGCACAGTCTGCCATTGAGATACAAGGAAAACTATCAAACTGTCTCAAGCACTTAATTTTTAAGAGGACATTTCTGAGGTACACTATTTATACTTGGTTGTTGTGTTCAAGGACAGCCTGCTGGCTCAGTGCCGTTCACAGTGGAAATAGTACCCATTTTATGAAACCATAAAAAAGCTGCATTTCTCATCATTTTATTAATACATCTATATGTGATGTAAATACATGTTAGTGTTTGGTGATTTATTGATAAAAACAGGACACATTGTCTGCGATTAATATGCATTTTGAAGTGTGTTTACCTGAAACTGAAAAGTATGGGTCAGACATGAGTGTTTCTACAGTGAAAGTGGATTCTGAACTTGTATTTTAATGAGGCTTCTACTTGTACCAAATTGATATATCACTTTTTTCCTCTAAAATACGTGCCTTCTTTTGTTCTTTATGTTATGTGCTTTTTTAATATTACCAAATATTGTTTCTTTCACTCACTGCACATTGATCCAGAAAAGCACAGTTTGTACAGGTACCTCCTCATCTTCCAAAAGCATGTGATCCAATTACAAAAGTAAACACAAGACATATTTTGATTATTAGCCATCTTCCACAAATTACAGGCAGGTATGATAATCACAAATATATACTGTTAAAGCTGAGGCTCTCTTTTGGAATTCCATGGTTGTTTTTCTAGCACGATCGTGATATTTTTCCATCCTCTTACGGAAACAAGTGACTTATACAATCAGTGGAGATAGATTTGGCTTCACTGGGGGAGCTTAAAGCAAATATAGCTGAGACACGTGCGAGCTGCAGCACTGTAACTTGTGTGATATTGAGCTATTATGAGTTAAAGGACACCCTCTGCCAATGGCAGCTTAACATCTGGTTAGCATTTCATCTGCTGGGTGACATTTTTTTTTAAAGGAAATATACAGATGAACAGGGAGGAACATTCCAGGAAAAACGGATCATTTCAGACTTCAGTATGGAAAATATAGTACAACATTCCCAAGATCTACATAACTGTATTTTCAGTGTATCAGTGAGTTTGAATTGGTTGAAACTGCAAAACTGGAAGGATTTCTACTTTTAAATTAAAAAAAAAATTAAGAGTGGCATCCGCTCACTGTGCTCCAGACTCAACTCTCGCTGTAAATTCCTAACAGACTAACAGGACATCAATTTTAGCTGAATGTTTTCCACAGCTTTGTGTCCATCTCTTCCAGTCACCCATTAACAACAACCCAGTGTGGACCCTTCAAACGCTAAGCACACAGGGCTGGAGCATGATCTGCCTGGCTGCGTTTGTGAGGGCCTCCTCCCTTCCACTGTCAGTTAATGTTAACTCACAGTTCATACTTGTTTCACGAGTGTGTGCACGTCAAGGTTGATAAAAATCAAAATCATGGCACATATTGCGTGGGTGTCTGGGTGAGCACGGAAAGACGAGAGGTGACATATACCTGTAGAACCCTCTAAATCTACACCCCCACTTTCAGCCAAGTGTTTTCTCAAAGCCAGGATCATACAGAATTTCACAGAGATTTGTGGGTGGGTTCACAGCCCAACCAACAGAAAAGGACAACCGAACCGATCGAGACTCGGACTAGATTTATTTTGACATTCTTCTGTTAGCTGGTTCTCAGGCCTGCCTGATAATTCCTCTCCCGGTATTTCAAATAAACCCCTCTATGAGCCGTTCCACAAATAAGCGGGGCAGGACCCTACGATGCACCTCACTAACACCAGATTAGGTTGCTAAACTCAAATACAGTGGGAACAGAGTCATGAGAAGAAGTGAACAGAGAAACTGAGGTTTCTGTCTGGAGATTTAGAGCGGCCTCAGTCACTCGGAGGAGGTCAAAGTCTTTGAGTATTCGTCCAACTCTTGTTCCTGGGAACATGAAATCCCTGTATTTATGACGTCATTCCTCACGTTATTCCATGGGCCAGTGGACATGGACGGTCCTCTTGAAGAGTCAAGTTCCCGTCTCTCACAGAAAACTCTTGAATGACTACTAGAGTGAACCATGGAGTTGTGGTGAGTGCAAACATCTGTCCCTGTGTTGTTTTGCAAGCAGTTTCACACACCACACACACATATATATGTGTGTATTTCACAGTGACATATAGGTGATCACAATGCATGCATGATCTACACCCATGTATTAAACTAAGACTCCACGTTTGTATTTTTTACCTCCTTATTGATTTGCCATGGGTGCAAAGGAGACTTTCTGAAAACTGTCAAAATTTTTAAAATTTTATAATTTTTCCCTTTTGCCAAAGATCCTATAGAACCTGTGACCTTTTGGGGGAGATGTGAACTCAGACTGTTTGGACTCGAGTTAGGCTCAAGTCTTGAGTGATGATTTAATGGCTGTGGCATGCTCAAAAATGCATTATTTCGTCTGATGTTTCTTCAGATCACATTTAAAGTCAAAAGTGTTCATAGCCATTACAAACAACCATGCTTGAAAGCAGGGTGAAAAGCAGTTAAACACGATAATAGTTTAAATATAGCAATAAGGGCACACAGTCTTTCAAGTCTGACAAGAGATAAAATTCAGTCAGTAACCTATAGACACTTTTGTCTTGACAGACTTCATAGCCAAGACATTAGTTTTACTCGTGACTTGTAAAGGGACTTTGTCCCACCCCTCCTTTGCCTATTGGACACACTAGATTCATTACGGGATACTATACAAGGCATGAGACAATGGAGAAGGACCAGCAAAGGAGGAATCTCCATTAGAAACAGATAGAGGCTCTTTGTCCCAAAGAGCTGCACATTTTCTGAGACTACGGTGAACTCAACGTGCCACAGCCAGCAGGCCTGGCTACTACATTGCACTGAGGCCAACAAACTCTATTTTGCCATGCAGCTGATTGGCAGTCACCGTGGGTTAGCTGGTAAGCAGAGAAAGCTATAGAGTCTAAGCTAGACATCTCCAGGGCCTCATTATAAGTCTCATTCGCCAGCAGCTCAGACTCTTATGCCTGAGTGCCCAGGAGTAGCAAGAGGGCCCACTTCACGAGAAGCAGCCAGGGATACATTCTTCCCCTACTAGGTCTATTCAGGCCTGAATAAGTCTTTGTGAAGAATGATATACTGTAGAAGTGACAGCCTGCCTCAAATCCATTTACAATCAAGGGCAAAATCTCCCTGTAGTTTCTGATTCAGCTATAATCCCAGACAGCACCACACCTTTATCTCATAATTACCCACAAGGAAATACACAGGGATTGTATCAGTTTGGTTAGGAATTAGAAGAAAGGCAGGGAGAACGCCCATGCTGTGCAAACCCTGACAGCTGCCCAGACGCTGGATTATACAGCTAGAAAAGTGGAACTGAAGACAGGCTTTGGCAGATTCTGGGTCTCACGTGCATGTCAGATCAGTTGCTGTAAGTAAGTGATCCCAACCAGGAATACTTGTACTTCAAGGGGTACCTATGTAGTTTCCATGGGATAGATGGAAAGATTAGAGTAGCTTGACTAATTTGTAAAAATAAAAATTAAGATTTTATTAAAAGATGATATTCACATTGAGTCAGCTGTAACAGCTGAACACATAGTGTATTAAAGCTAGTTAGCGAGTGAGCAGGGAAATCTAAATACTTGGTTAAAGGTGATAGATAAATGGTTTAAAATATTTAGCAAAAAGTAATGGATAAACAGTTGAAAAAGCTAAAAGTAGTTGAAATTGTTAATGTAACAGAAAGATTAACAGTTGAAATAGCTTCAAGTGATGGATAAATAGTGGAAATATTTAGGGAAACGTAATAGAGAAAATTAACATTAGCTAAAAGTAATGGAGAAAATTATTAACATTAGGTAAATGCAATGAATAAGTGAAAATGTTCAGCCTCTGCCATTTAAGTCACAGTAGTACAAATAAAAGTCTGACCAAACTGACTGAAACTGAAAACAATGTAGTAACAATATCCAGTGACTGTCAGTATCAACAACATTAAATAACATCAAGTCAAAAATGAGTGGTGGTGTATATGAAGGGGTACTGGAGTTTATCTTACAGAGCTGTGGGATACACCAATCAGAAACGGATGAAAACCACTGTACTGGCAATGTATGAAGTGCTTGAAGATTATTTGACTTGATTCATTCACCTGATTAAAATTAGGTTGAAAAAAGAAAAAGAGACACTTCTTTATTTTGCGACTTAATGCAAACTTGATTTAATTTAAAAAAATTAAATGAATAATATGAGCAATACATTTCCTTAATCATCAGTTAGAAGATACATGACAAAACAATTAGAATACATTTTTAATAGACATCATTTTCATAAATTCATCTATCTTTTGTGAATACCAGAACTGAAATAAAATTCAATGGGCAGACACAACATCCAACAATATGGAGATTAACATAAAATAACTAACTGAGCTGTTTGACTGATCTAATAAATAACCATGGAGAGCTACTGGATGCTGTGCAGGATTTCTGGGAGGGATATTTTTCTTGTTTGTGTCCTACTAGAAATGTATTGGAAATCTTCTTAGCACATTTATATTTGTCATTTGCAGATGGTACTGGGCCATTAACAGTGTCTATTCTTTATGTGATTTTGGATGCAATCTCATTTTCAATGTCCATAAAACAAAATAGATGCTTTTTTTTTTTAGTCAGTGGGGGGAAAATTAATAAGAAATGTATTTTAATCCAATCATATATGTGAAACAAGTGAGAAAAACTTTTATTTTTCCACTGATTGGTTCTACATCAATTACCTTATCAGTTTTTCCTTGGTGTTAATGTGGTTTTTCTTAAAAACGTTCTACTCTACAGAGGCGGCCAACAACCAAATCGACACAACAGTCAAAAAACACGTACTTTATTTCAAATTGCTGCAACAGGGGCACTAAAAACAAACTGCAGAGAAACACACGGGCCCCCCGAGTTAAACTCACTTTGATAGAAAATATTCTCATTTTAAAAATCATGAATAAAATGAAAGCACAGGAGAACATATGGTGGACGAAATGATTTGGAACACAGCGTTATGTAGCTTTGTCCAGCCAACAGAAAAAAAAGGAACACTTATTAGATTATAAGAGCACAGTTTGGTGCGGCTTTCCAACCTTTTCAAAAAATAGAACATTTCATCAACTTTCAGGAATAAATACTAAAAAAAAAACAAGACACCACCCTGCCCCACCAAAAAAAGGAAAGAAAAAAAAATAAAATCTCTATTTTACTGTTTTAAATTTGTGACAGTTTGCGATTATGGGGTGTGCAAGAGGAATAAACTAACAAATTTCCAGAGAAAAGCAGTGACAACACACACAAGTCATCACACGTGAACACTCACCACATGCCTGTGTAGTCAGTCACTATCTCTCACTCACTCACACACACGCGCACACACATGTAACTGGACAGAACAGAGCACACTGTGGTTATTGATTAATTTGACTGACTGATTTCACGACACATTGATAAACTGACAGTGCAAATTTTCAGACGGCTGCAGATAACTAAAATAAGAGCAAAGACGATGCGAGAGGACAAGCTTTCAGACATTTTGTACAATTCTTCAGTGTTGGATCTGTTCTTCCTTTTTTTTTTATATTTTGAGATAAAGATGGAATGACGCTCCAGAGAAGCAGAGGAGGACATTAACAGCTTTTTCTTGGATTCAGCACTCCCTACAAGATTAAAAACTATTAGTTAGTTTGAGATTAATGTGATTTTACCTTCTTTGCCTTAACCCTTCATCAAACATTAAAAAAAATTTAAAACAATAACAGATTGTTAACCACATAAAACACTCTGGAGCACCATTTTCATACATGAATTGAGACAGAATTATGATCCAAGGACAAAAATTAGAAGCCAAAAGGTTGATTCTGGCCATTCTAAAGGCAGCGATCTTGACTGGTGGCACTAAGTTTGGACTTAAATGTAGACACAAGTCAATCCAGTCAACCGACTACAGTGCATTATGAGGATGTTTCTCATCTACGGGGGTTATAATGAATGACCTCTGACCTCCTGTGACAGGGCAGTTCACGTCACCCTGGTCCACTACACCTGTACGATGTGAAATGCTTACTTTCCTAAGTATGTGAATTCTCTCAGAACAAAAAAGGTAGAGAAGCCTGGAAGAAGAAGAAAAAAAAAAGAGAAACAGTGCTCTGTTCACAGGCTTTCCCTTCCCCTGTAGGTTTCTCATCCCGGCAAGGCAAGTTGAGTATTTTTGACGACACCCAGGTTTTACAGTACCCTCACAGTCTTTTGGGTTTGTCAGAGTTCTCAAAGACTCAGAAAAAGTTTCCTGAAATTAATCCAGTCACAGGATATGGAAGGATATTGAAGCGTCTGTTAACTGGATAGAAGGAGTTACAGAGTTCCTGCTCCTGTTTTTTTTTTTTCTACTTCACCATTCGGCATCCCCAATGGCTTTGGAGAAGACATAGTCTCTCCCGTTCAGATTCATGATCCCGTCCTTCAGGTGGAATTTCCATTTGTTCTTACTTCTGTGAATCTGGGGAGCAGAGTGAAGGAAATGAATGTTGTGGGCGTCAAGGACAGATGGACACTGTTTCAGCTTACAGTGGACACAGGCTCTAATGTCTTTAGCCCATGCACACAGAGCGCTCAGAGAAACGTACACTGGTATTAACCAGCATTGACTTGTAGTTGTTTATTAACACTGAACAAGCAACAATATACGCTTGATTGGTTGATTTCCAGAGACAGAAACTGCCACGATATAAACAGTTGAACAGTTCAAGGGGCATGTAATACTTGCTTATCCTTCTACGTGCGACAGCCTTTACACTGGAGTTGGATAATACAGGCAAAGTATCATAACTTCTGTGTTATAACGACGCCTGACAAAATATTTTAAGAAGCTGTAATTACATTAATGTTTTAATTATGTCTTTGAGTGTAGAAAAACTATTATGCTACAGCTTTCATTCAGATTTCCCCCCTGGTTATCACCACAAATATTAATATATAATATGAAACAATACATGCATTAGAGATGTGAAAAGCCAACATGCTCTAGTAAAAACGTTGATCAAAAAAGAATATAGATATAGAAGGAAATTAGAAATAAGGCATCTGTGTATTTACACCTACAGGTTGATGGGTTTTACTGCACTGTAGCCTCTCAGTGTATAGATCATTTCTTACCTTGTCATACTGGCACACCACTACATTCTCTGTATCAAACAGCTCCTGGTCCTCCTCATCACTAACATCATCCCCACTGTTCAGTGGCTCCTGAGAAACAAACAAAGCCAAGAAGTTGAACTATGTTTAATGTCCTTGATAAGGTATAAAACTTTAAAATGGTGATTTGATCCACCATGCTGATTCTGTTGAGGAGAAACATGCTAGTGGATAACACATATTTACTATTACTTACTATTTACTATTAGTACAACTATTGTGGTTTGACCAGTTTATCTTACTTTTATAAACCTGATACACTAAGAGAAATGCATGTGACAAATACTTGACATCTCTGACATTTCTAACAGCTGCATTCTGTGGTCCTCATTCCAAGTCATGTATGAAACATCATTTCTAACTATTTCAGCAAAATCTGACAACAACACGGAAAATCAGCTGCTACAAAACAGTAACATTGACTTTGGGTCTTCTGTTTAATTGTTCAAAGACATTTGAAAGATTTCTTCTTGTACCTCCTCCACCTGCCCATCCTCTCCCCCATCCTTGTCCTTCTCCTCCTCGTCATCTTCATCATACTCCTCCTCCTCATCCTCGTCCTCCTCTGAGGAGGTGTCTCCAGTTCCGTCCACTTGCAGCATCATGGGAGGCTGCTGTGTCTGAGGCTGGGGTTCAGCCTGGGCCTGGGCCTGTTGCTGGGCCTGGGGCTGGGCTTGGGGCTGCGGTTGGGCCTGTGGTGCAGCTGCACCCTGGGCCTGCTGCTGAAGCTGTCGGACCAAAGCTGCTGTTGTTGCCTGACCAGGCTGCGGTGCCATCGATGCTGCCTGCAACGTCAAACAAGAATAATAGAAAATAGAAAACAGGGTCAACATGATGCTGGACTAGCTTTGATATGATATTATTTTAATTAACTACCCATAGTTAAAAGAACAGCATATATACAAAATTATATATCTGGAAAAATAACACCAGTTTAAGGCCAGTTTCCTGTAAGTTTATTACCAGGCTTCATCCATGCTGACTACAGAAGAATAATTCTAACACACAAGCAGTACTCCCAAACAAGAATACACTTATATGTTCATCCATGATAAGATTAAAAGGCTGTAGCACAGTATATTAGAGAAAAACATAACTGCATGGAAAACTTCCAGATAACAACAACATAATCCATCATGAAGGAAGTGGAGTGCTGACCTGTGTATTGCCTTGGACTTTGCTTGAAGCTAAGACAATCTGCTGTGGCTGGATGATGACTCCTGTTTGTTGGGGCAGGCCTCCCTGCAAAGGAGCCAGGACCTGGACACACAGTAAACAGGAAGACGTCACATTTTACAGAAGCTCTCAGATTAACATTCATAAATAGTTTAGTTTGGGACCTAGGGGAATTACATCTGAAAATTTCATAAATTGTGCTAAATCTCAACTGACATATTGTAATTTACAACCCCTAGTGCTATTGTGTTGAAAAGCAGAGTAGTAATAGATATATTAGGCTTCATTTAACTATTGCCGGTACATGTGGAGAAGTACTGGATAGTAGGGTCATGGATAATATTCCTTTAGGGAAAAGAGGTGAGCCTGATTTCCCAGAATCCCTTTATGTTTTGGTTGGTTCTTCCACTGCTTCAGCGCCAGAGGACCCACAGCTATGCAGCTAAATAGCTACGTGTGTCATGGGCAGATTTATGGACTGATTAGACACATGATGGCGGTTGTTACATACTGTAAGCTGTTGATTGCCATTCTGAAGACAGTACATGCAGCTGCGTGGCACTCTTTGCCCACTTTATTTTTTTGTTTTCAAAGGCTTTCGCTCCTAAGCTAAATGTTCCTACCTGTGTGATCGGGCGTACCTGTTGGATGACCGGTGCCTGCACGCCACCAGGCTGCATCTGCTGCTGCAGGAGGATCTGCTGCTGGGGCTGCTGGATGATGTACTGAGCCCCATTGGGAGCACGGACCACCTGCAGGATCTGACCTGAGAGACCACAAAACAGAGGAGAGATGAGTGCATGGATCTCTGGCAGCAGACAAGCAAGGACATTTGGAGCAGCCAGTGTGTTACATTAGGAATCATTTTAAATAAATGATATCTATGATTTATTGTTATCATGGGGAAATAAAACCTGACATCAACATGATGTGCAGAAATGCTTGTGTGTGTGTTTTACCTTGGCTGGTGATGAGCTGTTGGTATGGGGTGACCCCTGTGGGCAAAGCAAGCGTTGCTGCAGTAGCTGCTGCACTCTAGAGGAGAAAAGGAGAACACACACACAGGAATGACTGAATTGAGGCGGTGAGGAAAACTCATTCGCACATACACATGCAGCACTCCTGAGGCAAAATAATATATACTATGGCCTGAAGGATTTTATTCAATAATGCGAAAATCAAGACTTCCTGTGATGTACTTTCCTCTAGAGAAATTTTGATATTTATGAAATACAGCAAAACCTCTTAACAATTAAAGTGCTAATATTCATATTCCCCTGGCTGATGTGATAAAAGCAACAATAACAGGTTTGCATTAATTCATTTTATCTTCTAGGTTTGAAGAAGGTTTTTAAGTGAAGCTTAAAATGGTTTTAGAATTAAGGGAGAAAAAAAACGTGGTTTACTACAGCAGCTCAGGTGCAAGCCCTGACATTAACAGATGGTTAGCTGAACAGCAGTGTTGTTGAGAGGAGCTAGTACAAAAAGGAAGGAAAGTGTTGACACACTATTGTGTGAAATTAAAACTGATGAAGGAAAATGTGTGTATGAGATACAAAAGGAGCGTGTAAGAGTATGTATTATTCCTGGCTTTATCTCCACTCTAATCCAGGCTGCTAAACAACTCCCTCTAAAAAGTCCTTCATCTCTATTACTGAGTCATCCTGCTCTGAGGAAAAGGCCTGCTGTGATGCACTGAGATCCTTTCCTGTCGTCCTCTGTTTGGCAGGCTCCTCGGTGTATGAGCGGAAAAACATGTAAGAACTTTGAACTCTTGCATTTCACTCAATAAAAAATATATGAAACTAACAGAGTGTTTTTGAGACTGTAGTTCCACTGCAACAAAATAAGTCTGGGATTATTTCTCAGGCAAAATGGCAAGTTTGTTAACAGTAAACAAACACTGGTCTTAGCTTTGATCACCACAGCATGTAAGGATAGATCAGCTGAACTTATTGAAACTCCTGCAGTCCTGTTCAGTGCCCATCAGAAATTGTCATCTGCATCTTGTCAGCAAGGTTATATAACTGGTTATAGGCTACAGTCTTTAGTTCACTTCCACTGTAATACCAGTTCTACACCACTCTGTAAAACATATTTACTTATTGTCTTGAGAAATGCACAATAATCCCTTTTCTTAGGCACACAAACCCCAAATTATAACTGTATATTTAATGTATATGCACAAATCTACTTACCATCCCCGTTGCACTCATGTGCTGTAGAATCTTGGAATCCTGAACAATGACTTGCTGCTGGGGAGCTGTGGAGAGAAACATGTTGAAGTCATAGCATAACATACCCCAAAAATCACCTACAATATCCTTTAAAAAAGAAAAAAGTTGAAGTTGTTTGACTCATTTTTATGTACTATGGCTTGTAAAATCCAAGTTTTATGTCATAAATTAACTTGTTGAATATAAAATTCTGTTCAGAAATCAGGTAAATTAAGGGATTTTCTTGTGCAAGGTGGATAAATAGCTTAAAGGAGTATATGACTACCAGATTAACATTTTGCAGTGTGTAGAAATGGCATTCACAGGAGTTACATGCATTTGTTTCTAGTTGTTTCAGCCAGAGTGGTGGTGACGGTGCAGACCGACCTTGCTGCTGCTGTTGGGGAGGCAGGATGACTTGCTGGGCCTGTGTTGGCTGGGTGACCTGCTGGACCTGCTGGACCTGTTGAACCTGCTGCTGCTGCTGTTGTTGTTGCTGTTGCTGCTGCTGCTGAGCGGCCTGCAGAGCTGCTTGCTCCTCAGTATGGAAGCCCTCCACCGCCTTCGACTGCAACAGCTTATTCTCCCATAGCTGAAACATCGGAGAGGAAAAAGCGTCAGAAGGGTGTCATTTGTCAGGGGGTTGTCTCTGACTGCAAACACAAGATTATGAATTTTTTGGAAATGAGCAACAAGTTGTTGCTGTGGATTTTTTGGAATTGGTTTAATATTGCTGTTCAAACACAGCCTTACCCGCTTAAAATACATTTGTGCTGCCACAATTTTATGATAGTGAAAGTAAATCCATCCACAGTACTTTTAAAACAGATATATACTTTGTCACTGTCCAGGAGAAGCTTGAAACTTGCAACTTCCTACATCATTCTAAAAGAAGATCAAGCACATCTCACCACACTTGTGCAGTGGTGATATGTTTTATCTGTGATTGCTGTACACAGGAACAGTAATGCTGAGGACAGTTACCGTTTTCAGCTCCAGAAGCACTTGCTCATCCACTCCCTCGTCCAGGAACAGCTCTCGCACCTCATTTATCACATCCTCAATCACAGACTTGTATAGTTTAGGCTGAGGAACAGGAAAAAAAATATCACATTTTCATTACTGTTTTGCTACAGGGGGTCCTTGAACTTTGCATTAAAAAAACACCTAGTATCATCAACAGGACCTACTTTTACATAGGTATTGTGGTGTGTGATAGTCATTTTAATAGGAACACTTCAGCTTCACCATTACACCAGCAAAACACGTATAACAGCCCATGACCAGTGTTATACTACATTACATTTTCCCTTGCTAAATAAGCACAAATGTGTATAATATGGTATTATCCTGGTGTATAGCTTCACTGTAAAACTGGTTCACTGTAATATAATCCCTGGGATTCAGCTACAATGTATGCACGGCATTGCATGGCTTCTTATACTAATCCATAAGAGCCAGGTCTATATGTGTCTATGTGTCACGACCAATAGGGTATACAATCCCTCGGGATACGGTGACATACATGGCGCATACGACAACAACCAGCGCATACCGTTTAAAGGTCTACAACAGCACAACGCTCGCATGTCAGCACCAGAAGGAAGCGGTACAATGTTAACCTAGAAGCGACACACACGAAGGCCACCGCACTGCGCTCACTGCACTGCATTGTCCCCCGTGTCCGCAGCACGGCCCTCGGTCTCTCCTTCCCTCCCCCTGTCTGCACTCCACTATTTAAAGCACAGTCTGGTGTTTATATGTAGAGCCGGTGACGTAGCGTCGAGTAGCACCTTCCCATCCCGGGCAGTCTATATTAGAGAGCCAATATGGCTGTATAAAACCAGGCAGCGGAAAGGAGGAGGGCCAGAACCGGAGAGAGGGGAGACGTGGAAGCCATTTTACGGAGCGGCAAACTGCGCGCTCGAGAGCCCCGTACTTAAAACACTATGTGGCGGAATGTGAAGGATATTTTCGGTGTATTATCTTATGAGTTCTCAGCTTTGGCGAAGCAGAATGGCCTTATTGGTAGGGAGCAGGACAAATTTGACATGAGATGGGTAAAAGTGGTGGTTTGGGACGGCTAACGTGCCTTCTGGGCGTGGAATGGTGGACAATGATGAGGCATTTGACTGAGCGTTGACGAGTTTCGACTACGGATACTTTAATTTGTCAAAACATAAGCGTAATTCATTCGCAGTGGATGATGGCAAGGTGCTTTGCGTACATATGTATTTGCTAAATTATGCAAAATTAACTATTTATCTTACAATTACCATTTGTCCTTTTATCACCTATTCACTCAAGCAGTACTTCAACCAGTAACTTAAGTAAAAGCACAAACATTAAATACCAATAATCCATATTTAGCTTTAACGTTACAATCAATTTCACAAGCCTCTGAGACACTACCATGAACCAACTACCGGCCAACTCATGGAAGCTTCAACCTGACAAACCGCCCATTACTTAAAACTTAAAAATTCCATTTTAATCACTAAAACTTGACTACTACACAATTTCACAAATTTAAATTTTTTTTGACAAAATAACGCGTTACTGCTCCTCTTACGTTAGCCACTGCTCCAACCAGATGGTTTTATCTGAAAGAAACTAGTTTCGAAAAACTGATTAAAATGGCCGATTGATTGAACTGAAGTATTCATTTTATTTGGCATAACCGTGAAGTGTCTGTTAAAACAGATTCATTTCCTGCAGTAAATAAAACCAGCTCGTCGACAGCTTTCTATTAACTTTACCCCCCTTTTTCCCCGCTGACAATCCTTAGAGATTGATCCTTACCACTGGGTTCGAGTTAGCCGAGCTCGCCATTATACGCGTAGTGTAAAAACCACACGGAAATAGGCGAGAAATACAGCCAAAAATTACGAAAAACGAATTAAAACAACTGGGAACGGTATTTTAAAACAGCCGGCATCACTTTTGTAAATAAAACACAGTTTCAGCGGTCTTATTTACAATCCCGGGCTGCGACTCCCCAGCCGTCCTCCTTCCGTCGTCGTCCTGCTTTATATACTGAGCGATGGAGCTGCGAGTGCGCGAGACATAGGGCAGGGTCAAACCGCACATACCGCGAGATTTCGTGCGTAATATGATGACCGATCAGTATAGTTGATGCTGGGAAATGTAGTTTAAATATGGCAAGTGGTAAATAAATGTGCACAAGTTGCTGCTGCAGTAGCTTTATAGTGCTCAGTGATTTCTTTACCGAATTAAGCTTACTGCAAATATTAGAAACCAGAAGGAATTAATCACAACTGGAGCAGGAGCCATCCTCCTGATATTAGTTAAAACGTTTCTTTTACAATTAAATAAACATTAGCGTAGCTTAATGTCTAATACTTGAAACAGCGAAAAGAAGGTTCAAAGTTCCTGCTCTTTTCAAAATTGCTTCCTTAAGCACTGCAGTAACTTTATTTTGTGTACTGGAAACATTTTAAATGAGTCAGTCTTTTCTTTTTTCAAATATTTTAATATACCTAATATCAGTGACCTAACTTGAAAACTTAGAAAAGCTGTTATTACATGACTAATTGAGTACAGTTCTCCAGGCACTGTAACTACAGTTTAAAGCTACTTCTACGTTACTGACTGTCCATTTTCTGTTACTTCTTCTCCATTACATTTCATGGCTACAGCAGCAGAAGTCCATGTTGGTTTCATTTCCGGTCAGCCAAGAACATAAATATGAGGCTTTAGTGGGCACAGGCTGAATACAGGAAACAATGTAGCCTAGGCTGATGATCTGGATTTCTGCTAAGATAGGGTGGTAGGGTCAGAATTTGGCTTCAACAGAATGAATCCATGGACCCAACCTGCTTTGTGTCAGCAGTCCAGGCCGGTGGTGATGGTGTAATAGTAGGGGGGATGTTTCCTTGGCACAGTTAACACCATTAGCACCATTAAATCATGGTTTGAATGCCACAGCCTATCTGAGTATTGTTGGTCACCATGTCCATCCTTTATGACCATAATTTACCATTTTCTAATGGCTACTTCCAGCGTGATAATGGACCGTGTCATGAAGCAAAAGTTGCCTCAAACTGGTCTCATGAACATGGAAATGAGCTCAGTGAAGTTCAGTTCCTCCCCGGTCACCACCTTCTGAATCCAGTAGAATACCTTTTGGGTGTGGTAGAAAATGAGATTGACAGCATCAATGTGAAGCTGACAAACCTGCAGAAATGATGTGATGAGATCATGTCAACATGGACCAGAATCTCAAAGGAATGTTTCCAACATCTTGTGGAATCCATGCCACAAAGAACAGACTGTTCTGAGAGTAATGGAGACTCTACCCAGTATTAGTATGGTGCTCCTAATAAAGCATGCAGTTGGTTTATATTCAGATATTCAGGCATCAATACTAATAATTTGATTATATATAATAATATATAGGCAGCACAGTGCAGTGGTTGGCACTGTCGCCTTACAGCAAGAAGGTTCTGGGTTCGAGCCCTGGTTCTGAGCCTTCTCCCTGTGCCTGTGTGGGTTCTCTCCACGTACTCTGGTGGTGACTGCCCGTATGGTGTACATGTGAGTGTGAATGGTTGTTTGTCTATATATGTTCATCCTGCAATGGACTGATGATCTGTCCAAGGTGTAACCTGCCTCTCACCCAATGTCAGCTGGGACAGGCTCCAGCCCCCCGCGACTCTTAACGGATAAGTAGTATAGATAATGGATGAGTGGTTAATAGTTTATAATCTATGTAACAGTGACAGCTGTCATTAGTGGATAACATTTCTCTACCTTGACTCAAAGATTTTGAATGCTGAATTTCTTTTAGTAAAGGGTCTGAATACGTCCTCCACCTGTGATGTTCACTTTGAAACATGGATGTGTATAATGCTTTGAGCACGTTGTTTTACATTAAAACAAGTTGGCTCAATGCCAATGATTCTAGAACTATTCATGTTAAATTTCTACAATGTAACAGGTTTCTTTGTTTGAGTTGAGCACTTTTTGTGTAGTACCACCATTCTGCCACTAGAGTGTGATCACATTACATCCCAGAACTTTAGAAAAGGCGCTCTCCTTTTCCAATTTCATGACACACACACACACACACACACACAAAATCCATTCACTTTGTGCAGCATGCAACTATTTTACATGAAATTCAATAAAGGGGGATTTAAGTGATTTTTTTTTTAGATGAGCCATGTCTATAGGTCTTGTCTGCTTAATCCAAAACACATCTGCCCTGACTACCAGGGGGAAATTTTCCAAAAACAATAAAGCTTTGCAATAAATGAGAACTGACAAGAGAATGTTACCTCCACTTCTGTCTCCATGGAAACTTGCCTCGCTGGTCATTCTGAGGATATGGACGATATAGACTAGGGAACACACAGCTCTATGTACATCAATCCACTTAACACTTCAGTGTGCCTCCTTTCCGATGGAATGTCACAACAGTTGATGTCATTACATTTATTTCTCAGAGATGAAATGAAAGGCCCACCTGACACTGATGAAGATATGCTTTTATGTCAACTTGTAATCTATCTCTCTGGGAAAAAAAGTGACGTGAAAAAGATGACTGGAGACTTGTGTCTAGTTGGTGTCCCTCAGACTATGAGATGTGATCAAACATAAAGCTGTGTTGTTGTCTTTACCTTTGAGTCTCTGTCTGTTACTGAGAAGCATGATGCCCTCTAAAGATCTACAGAAGGCACACTACCCCCCCCCCCCCCCTTCTTTCTTTGCTGTAGTTGCATAGCAACAGAGGAGCTGCTAGCTCCAGTTGTGTTGGTGGTGGGAGCGCGCTGCACAGGGAGGCACTGGCTCGAGATTAAGCCTGTCTCGGCTTCAATTATGAATGGGCTTCCACTGCCACACGGCTCTAAAATGGCACCACTCAGATTGATAAGACATTGAGGAACTCTTTGGTGCACTTAACTCTTTTACTTCTTTCCCTGAAGGGGGGAGCTGAGTTTGACTTTAATCAGAAGTATTGAACTTAAATGATTAGAGGAAGTAAATGAATAATTAACTGGCAGAAGAGGCATGGTTATGATAAGACCCTTGTTGATGGGAATATGTGAGGTTAATTATTGGGGTCAGTCTTGAGAACAAATCAAAAAGTCTCCAGCCTCCCAAAGCTAGCACTTTACCAGTAAATGGCAGTTAGTGTGTATTGCATGTTGAAATGGTGATTAAAGGAGGGGGTGAGGGAGGGTGATATGCTTTCTTGTAAGGCTTTGCTATATTTAACTTACAGGAAAATGGTTACATTTGATCAAATCCTATAGTGCTTTCGTTGGGCAATATGAACTGCCAACCAGTAGCACTGTTATTAATACAGACTCTGTATCTACCAGACTTTGGCACCATTCGTCATTATTTATTTTCTTGTTTGATCCAAGCCCGTCAGAACAGAACAACCAAACTAATCTTCTGCAACTTGTATTTTTTATTATTGCAACCAACTGGAAGACAATACATCACATAAACATCATTGTAGTTTTTCAGAAAATGGAAAACAAAATAAAACAACATTTATATATTTTTTGCCACGGTATTGGACAACGTTGATATTTACATGTAGTGATGAAATAGGTCTTGAAATCATTCTTTGGCAATATGATTGCACAATAAGGAGAGGAATTGAACATTTACTGAAAAAACCAACACCTGGGCGTACTCTGCATCACATCTCACAGATCAATAACAGTTTTGCATTTTGACATCTCTAACCTATGGCTTTCCAATACTCAGCTCAGACAGTCACCGGAAATAATGGCAGTATTGTAGATAATTTTTGTCAGAGAGAAAACAAAACAGAAAATGAAAATGCGCATAAAAACATCCACAAATAAAAAATGGCAACTATAACTTTTAGAGCGTTTCACTGTATGTTTGGCAGGTTTGAAAGAAACACTTGTTTTAGGGGCTTTTCAGGCAGTGAAGTATACTGTTTTTCCTTTGCTTTAAAATGTCCCAGATATCTTATCTTATGTGTTGCTCTGTTTTTCCAGGACTCGTAAGGTCAGGAGTTCATCACCGAGTGAGTCAGAGGAAAAAAGGTGGTTGCTAAAGTAACACATTCTCCCCTCGACATGCCTCTTGCCAACTGAACACGTTATTAGTCACCACAACAGTGAATTGTTGCTGCAAATACAGCAGAGTGCTTGACCTGGGCTGTGGGAGCACTCAGACAGATATCAGACAAGAGACGGATGGCACACAACAAGAACACTGACAGTGTCTCCTTCTAGCCTTTTTTATATGCCGGCATGGATACCATACAAAATGCAAAGCCAGTGATGCATGCTACAGGTGGCAAAAGACCGTACCAGTGGATGGGACATGCATTTGTTTGCCTGCTTGGCTTGCTGACAGTCACTCAGCGTCTATTCAGCTTAAACAAAACCTTTGTGACTCTGCTACAACAACCAAACCCAGCCTATGTTTTCTCCTACGTAGCTGCTTATTTTATATATGCACTGCATCTCTGCAAGTGAGGGAAAATGAATACTTTAATTCACTGCTGTTTTAGCAAAAGCATGCTGAATAATGGCAGTGCTGTATCTATATCACTTCTGATGTCAAAGCTCTCACAACTGCCCTTGGCGAATTTCAATCAAGTCAATGTCAGTCTTAAGTGAAATACACATATACGTTGTAGAGTGGCAAAATATAAAGAAAATCAACCTCTGATCTCCAGACTGGGCTCTTGAGTTAAATATGTGATAGAGTGTATGCAAGCTTGACATCCACAAATGCAAGTAATACCTTTAATCAAAGGGGTAACAATTCTATATGTAAATTAGAAAACATTTTTTGTTTCAATTATGCCATTTTCAACATTCCTCTTTCTTTTCAATTCAACTACCAAGTAGCCTTTTTGGAGATTTGAGGTTCTTTCAGGATCCATACATTTACACTGAACAATGCTGATGGAAAATAAAGACACATGTACATTTACACACAGGAGAGAAAGGAAATAAAAACAATACTGTTATAAATAAAGACAGGTAACGTTCTGTCAAAACATGTCAGAGACATGACAACAGAGGTACTGAGGGCAGGCAGGCAGGCAGGCACAATGTTAAAGGGTGTGTGTTCCTGGGCACACAAACTCACACACTCTACAGACGTGTTCTGAAATAACACTGGGGTTAACACTGAACACCTAAAAATCACTGTACAGGCAGAAGAAGTCGGAAGCCCACCCCTAAGAGGTGATTCTGCTGGCCTACATAGCCTGAACCCGAAGCCCAGAGGTGGCACCCTCGGGCCTCTTAATTGCAGAGTGATCCCCCACGTTCCTCCCTGAAGACGTGTCTTTGAAAGCCCGCTCAAAAAAAAAAAAAAAAAAAGAACCAAAAAGATTCAAAGAAAAAAAAAAAAGTCCAATATAATCACGGGTATAAGAATTGGCGGCAAAACTTTTTTTCTTTCCTCTAGGATCAAGGTTTATATGAAAATAAGTCATGCTTCATGCTAAATACATTGTTTATCTTACATGATCTTTGAATAAAAAAGATTTGCTTTTTATCTTATTTACAAGCACCCATGCAATATAACTGAGAAAGTCCTGCAGGTCAAATTGCTTCAATTAAGAAAGGAAAAAAATAAAATATTTTCTAACCTTTTTACAGAGTTGTCCACACGGGACAAATTGCTTATATCTTTATGAGGGTAGAGTGAGGGTAAACAGACACAAACAGAAATCTAAACCCACAGTTTATGTATATAGTTCTTTGACATTGTCAAATGAATAGGAAGGTGTGGTAGCTACTGTTAGCTACGATATCTATACCAGGTGTCTACGCCTATGGACAGAAGTACTGGGGAAGTTTTAGGGACGTTTACATTATGCAACAACAACAACAAAATGAAGGAGATATTGCCTCAGACCCGGCACACTATCCATCTCTATGGTGATAAACATGACCATTTTTTTTATTTTAATATATCTATTCTTAAATACTATGAGTGCTCTTGAAATAAACCATGTCTTTACCCATGATGCTTTTATTATAAGTGGCGTAAAATAATCTTAAGTGCATGAATATATATCACATTGGGTTTTACAATTATTTTGACACTTAAGGTCATTCTCTCTAGCTCTTTACTACTATGCCTTCTTCTTTTTTTTTGTCAGCTGTCGTATCGGCTACATGAAGCAACCTGGTCGCTTATCTTTGGCACAGTCTCACATTTGTGCTCGTGGATATAGGAGAGTGATGCCAGTGAGCGGCCGAGAGAGAGCTCTAAGTCTTGTTAAATAGGCCTGTCTCGTCGGCTCTGCCGTCTGTGCTGGCATCACTGCAAGATTGCTACAGATTCACATAGAAACAAACAGGTAAGACAAACAGCCATCTCCTGCTCATTAACTGTACGCTCCTCAATGTGATTCAGTTTAGTTGTGTTCGACTTGTCCAAATTAGTGACAAAACATGCTTTTTTTATGGCTTTCATCCCCTTTTAAACAACAAAAACAACAAAGACACATGAGAAATACCCATTGATGTTAGTGTTGCTGAACATGTAGGAAAACATAGATTTTTGATATTGCCACAACTAAGTAGGATTCACCTAATGCCCTGCAGATAGATAGAGGGAGATGAGAAGTGTCCGTTGAGACTAATGCTGTAGTAACATTACCTGTTGACCTATTTGTGTATTGTATGTGTGGTGTGTGTTTGTGCTGCTTTGGAACCGTATAATGTCTGTGTGTGTTGTAACATCATGTACTTGTTCGATGTGTGTATCTAGCCTTTCAGGCCCTTCTGCTCCTTCTGGCCCTTGGCGGTGCGGTTTGTGATGTTGTTGAGGCAGGCTCGACCTCGCCAGTGGAGCAGCGACCCCGGGCCATTCCTTCATCTCCTCGCCGCCTTCCGTGGTTTCCACTGCCGCCGCGACGCCGCCTTTCAGCGGCAGGTGTCGCTAATGCCCCTCGCTCGTTTTTGGTCCAGGGCAAACTGCATCCTGCCAGAGTCCCAGCCTCCCGCCTCCCAGCTACGCCGCCTCTGTCCGCAGGGCCTGCTGGGAAATGGTGGTGAAGGTGGCAGTGGTGACGTGAGAATCCAGGGATCTCCCGGGCTCGGGGTTTGACGCTCCGATTGATCTCCACGGCGATGATGTCATTGCTATCCAGGGGAGGAAGGGGCTGCAACCTGGGAGGAGCACAGCCTGCTGGGGGATTTGGGCGGTGCTGTAAGTGTGGTCATCCTGAGGTCCTCACTGCAGGGCGCGTGGAGAGTATGGATACTGGTCCTGTCCCCTCGCTTAGATAATCTCCCAGGATGATCTGTGAAGCAAGGACACAGAGCGGGAGAGAATATTGTTACTCCTGTTGTCACGCTGCCAGCCAGGTGGCCTGCCTGCCTGTATACTCCTCACTCTACCCGTTGCTCCAGTTTGTTCTGCATTTGGCTGGAACCCAAAAAGTTCAGCTGATAATCTATCACTTCCTCAACAGCCCCCTTTGGGCCTAATGTGCATATTTCTCAGGTCAGAATAAAACCCTGTATCTCCAAAAAGAGAGTCAGCTCTCTCCTTTAGAAATGAGCAGACTCATTTTCAGATTGCCACCATGCATTTTTCAAATGATACAGAAATATTTTGAGCAGCTCTCATGCTCCCTTAAGGTTGTGGAACTTGCTCAGTACATAAAGGACCTTGCAAGCTCTAAAGTCAGAACACCACAGAGTGACGATTCTGCATGAATATTTAACCACTGTCCACCACGCCAGCTTATACATTCTATTGGAAACACATATTTGCCTCTGTTAGTCAGGAGACACTTTTTCTCCGCACGGGCATTAAAGGACAGGGTGTGTTCAGACAACCAATAAATCAAGAGTTTAAAGTAGCGTGTTTCGTCCTGACATTTTCTCCCCTTCAGAATGAGAGGGTTAGCATATTAATATCTTATAAGAAAAAGACGCACCCCTTATAAGTGATCAAATATTCACTGCATACCTTTAGTGAGCTTGGGTATGTTTAATTCATTATGTGGTGCAGACCATCATACTCATACTCTTAAGTTCTATGATGGATGTACATGTCCATGCATGCTCCAAATGTTTTTGAATCATGAGGCCTCCCACTTATAAACCTGTTTGTGTGTGTGTGTGTGTGTGCGCATTTGGCGTGAGACCGCTATATAAACACACACACCTGGATAAAATGTTCTGTACAGTGGGGAGCGTGAATGCCTCTGACTTTGGAACACAATAAAGATGTAATTATGTAAACTATCAGGAAAATTCTTAGTGCGAGGTCTGGTTTGTGTAGGTGTGTGTGTTTTCTTTTTGTGTGTGTGTTGACGGAGGCTACTGTATGTGTGCATGTGGTTGAGGGCGTCTGTGTATGTCTGTGAGGGAACGCTTGAGCAGTAAGCTCGACATTAATTATATGGTTGAGGGCAACGGCAGCAAAGTTTACCCACCTTATGGTCAGGTTCCGCTCTATTATGGGCTTACAGGTAGGGTCCACCACAGGGAAGAGAGCTCGGCTCCCTGACGCCGGCACCATTTTGGATCACACCACCGGAACTAGAAGAGAAAGCAGAAGATAGGAATTTATATAAGATGTAAACGCAGATCCACGCTATTTCAAAGTTAATTCTGAGGACTGAAGGAAACACCCAGGAAGCTTCCAAAACCTGTCTGGACCTCAATACATCTGGGAGCAGCTCGATGAGCATTCATGGCTTGAGGAGGCCAACAGCAATATTGATGAGCAAGGCAAGGTTAAATTGAGCGGAAAGGCTACAAATGAGTTAAGGTCAGCTGCAAGTCATTCAATTACCAATCTGATCATTGGTCGACATAAATCCAGCCTGTCTGATGCTGTGGGCTGAACAGCAGGCGGTTGAAACTTAAAGTGTGATACCACAGACTTCACATTTGAGAAAGTTGACACATCGATGTGTTTTAAAACTTATAGCTAAAAACCTTTAAATGTATCTGTAAGACAATGTTCATACAATACTACAAATTAACAAAGCAAACAAGGCTTTGGAAATGTTTTATATATTTATTAAAACCATAGGACGCCAGCAGGTTTGCCACTAGATGTAGGGCTCTGACTAACAGTTATTTTGTCTATTAATCATCCAGAAAATGTCAGAAACAGCTAAATATGCCCATCACTCTTAAAAAAGCCCATGTTGGCATTTAAGGGTCAGGTCGCTTTTTTTCAATAAGTGTCTGAAACCCCAAAATATTCAGTTTTAATAACCTAGAGGACTAAAAACAACAATATTTATGAGAGAAGCTGGAACTGTCATTTTGGCATTTACAAAAAAAAAAATACTAAATAATTAATCATTGATGAAAATATTCATCTACCACCTCTAGAGAGAGGCATCATTATTTCTTTAACCTCCACTTTCACGTCACTCTCACTCTAAGGTAACTGGGGTTGTTTAGGAATTCTCAGATCTGTATTCACTGTGAGTAAAAACTTCAAGGAATTCTTAGGCTCGACTTCAAGACAGGAGGATGCAGATGCATAAGGTGCAGAAAAATGTTAACATTCAAAGTTTCCAAGAGCACAGAGAAGCATTAGATGGAAGAAGTTTGACCTACCATGGCTCCAGTCAACAGTAACCAGACAGGAGGGCCTTGGTCAGGGAGGAGCCCATGGTTAACCATGTTTCAAAGAAACTAGAGAACCGCTAACTGTCTCTACAGTACCATTTAAGTGCCATTTTACTCCTTCAAGAATAAACAGGCATATGGCGAGCCCACCTGGAGTTTACCTAATAGTGCATTCTACTGATCTAATGAGACAGAAACACCTCAGGCCTGTCAGTATATTTCAATCCGCAACAACCAGGTGCTGCTTATCACCTGGCTAATACCTGCGTGTACACTGAAGCACGATGTTGGCACCATCATAAAATGGAGCCAAAATACAGACAAGTCCTCAAGAAACACTATGACTGAGTAACCCGCCATTCACCCTTCAGCAACACAACACTCTGAACCATACTTCCAGGATAATAGACTGGCTTTTGGAACAAATCCCTGAACGTCCTTGGAGAGTGGCCCACCCAAAGCCTGCTGCACTTGAAACCATTTGGAAAATTCACGGGAGAGTTGCAGATCACAGGTTACCAATGCTCCTGATCCAACCTGACAGCTGGTAGACGGCTTAAGCTGCCATCACTGTCAGTGCAGGTGTAGTCATATTTCGTTTTTGATTTTTAACACATGTGTAGTTAAGTAATATTATACATTTTGGGGAATATGCTAATGAGAATTATGCTAGACGAGAAAATTGATCCCACTCTCTGTTCATTCTAGATATGCAGAAGCGAGCTAGCACCTGGTTAGCTTAGCTTAACATAAAGACTGGAAACAGGGGCACAAGAAGTTGTTTGTACACCTTTACACAAAACCAGATGTACGTTAATTAGTGAGTTTTAGAGGAGCTTATTGTTGGATTTTATACTTTCAGCCAAAGCTCAACCAGCTGTTTCCTGTTCCACTTTTTATGTACTTAGCTAACTGGCTACTGGGTAGTCTCATGGACGTGATATGAGGTATCAATCTTCTCATCTACTTCTCAGCTATAAGTGAATAGGCACATTTCCATTAAATATCTTTTTTTTTTTTCTGAATAAGTTTTCCTTTACCATTATGAATGTGGTTGCAGACTAACAGAAAAGAAATAAACCTAAGACATAAATTAACCTACTATTAGAGATTTTATTTAAGATGGTTCAGTTTCCAGTGTGTCAAGGGAGACACTGAACATTTCTGTTCAGAACCAACAGTGGCTCAGGATAAAACCACTTTAGAATTAAAACAAACATCCAGAGCTCCAAATAAAATTTGTTTCTGCGTGAGCTCAGACTTTCCATCAAGGTCAAAACTCTGTCTCCTGTTTTCCTACTGGGGAAAGACCTGACCATTTTCAAATACTGAACAGATCATGACAGGACGAATGAAGGCTATGTATATCCTTTTCTCACATCGCAAGAGCAGTAAATTCATATCTATATTTTTTATTATTCGCGCTGGTAGAGGAGAAGAGAAGAGAAGAGAAGAGGAAGAGAAGAGAAGAGAAGAGAAGAGAAGAGAAGAGAAGAGAAGAGTGTGTGTGTGTGTGTGTGTGTGTACATGTCAGCCAACAGCTCATCAGCTGCTGCTCACCAGCCATCCTGCAGTTCACTAAAACAGCTGCTGTCATTTTCTATATCCTAGGGTCATTTTGTATTTCACAAATGATGACCTGCTGTTTGTTTGGTTCATGCAGTAAAGCATTTGTTAAGAACGCTACAAGCGTTTTGTCATAGCATCATACTGTAGCTGAGGCTTTGGTGTTTTTGTGTTTTTAAATCTTAGCCAGTACAGTAAATTTTATGATCAACGCTAAGGAGGAGGAAATCTAATTTGCCCTAAACCATACAGGCTCATTAAAACATACAAGTTGTTATGCCTCTCATAGAAAACAATCCCATGTATATTTGTCTATGCTATAACACACAGAGATGAGTTATGATAGATGTTTGTTGCTTGTCATTGTTGGTGTGTTTCAGCCCCTGGCTGTGCAGTAATCTTATTGACTCCAGTTAGTGTGGCTCTGCCCCTGATATCTCCAGCTCTGCTCTCCATAACCTTATAAGTAAGTCCCTGCACAGAGTCTCTTTTGTAATCTTGATCACTCG
Source organism: Lates japonicus (assembly GCA_033238685.1). Lineage (NCBI taxonomy): Eukaryota > Metazoa > Chordata > Actinopteri > Centropomidae > Lates > Lates japonicus. Next base: position 1,898,771 of record BRZM01000038.1, on the reverse strand, counting down.
CTGCATGGTCGTGCGTGTGTGTGTGTGTGTGTGTGTGGGCAGTGCATTAGGTCTCCCCGGGTTGACATGCACCCACCCCTCCCTCCCCACCTCTCGCTCCAGTCAGGCTTTCGGTTGCCATAGCAACGGCTCCCCTTCCACATGCCACAGAGTGGTAGATCATGCATCAGCAGAGAAAGTGATAGAGAGGGAGAGAGAGAGTGAAAGAGAAAAGGGGGAAAGGAAATACCAAGCTCTGTTTGACATGGCCTCTCATAGCTCAACCGCACACTCCTGACCACCAATGTTTACCCTAGATACACACACACACACCTCCCTAGCACGAGCATATACTCGACTCATATGTGTGTGTTCTGTATCTTTATCTCCTTTGCTGTTTGAATTTCTCAGCAAACGCTTCTCTTTGTCTTTCTAACTCCGTCATCTCTTGTTGATTTCTTTCTCTCTCTTCCACTCTTGCTGTCATTCTATGTATAGTGGTGACTCATATCTCCGACTGAGCATGCATGCTGTCTCTGCAGGTAAAAAGCCTGGGACATATGCTGAGGAGATGAGGTGACAAACTAAGCTGGGAAAGAGCAGGCAGCGCTCCCAAAGCCCATCCTCTACTCACTGGGATTGAGATTGAGTTGAGCAGTACATTTTACAAGCTCAAAGCAATAACAAAAAAAAAAAACAACAACAACAAAAAAAACACTCGGCTTGGGTGGCAGAAAGCAGGACAGCTTGAGGAAAAAAAAAGTAAATACAGAAGAGTGTCTGTCTGCACTTCGCTTTTTTCCTAGAGAAAATATCCCAGTCTGTCTTTTTCCTATGTCTGTCATTGCCTGTCTTTTCTGTCTGCTTCCTACGTCTACCCCCTGCCTCCCTGCCTGCCTGTTTTCCAGGGCAAGCGAAAGCCCTCAGCCTCCCTCCCCTCTCCTGTTCTCATGTGCCGTATACGCACTCAGCCTCCTCTGCTCTCCTGTTAAATGAGTTCCACATGGCCCTGCAGGCTGCAGTCTCCGCATGGCCGGCAGAGGAGCGGGAGCAGACAGGCACCTGAGTGCACACAAACACGCACATGCTCGCTGAACTCTCGCACACACACACACATTAGCGTCCAAAGGTTCAGCGTCATTTCACAGACCTTTAGAACGGGAACCATTTGAAAGGCCTCGCTTCAGTCAAAACACTTCTTCCATCCCTCCTGTCTACTGCCTGCTTACGTCAGGTGTTAAACTGAGTACAGAGTTCGAGGGCAGATGTACACTAATGTTGTTCGACTGACTGGCTGATTGCTGGTGGGCCAGTTGGCAGTTTAACTGGACGCATAACTGGCTTGTCTATCTGACACCCAGCTGAGTGTTTATGGCTGGCTGACATGTGCCATGACTTATGGGGGACAGAAATTAAAAGCAACACTTCATTACTGTGACTTCATATAAGCCTTTTAAACACTGCAAACATGGATCATATCATATAATAATACTCAGCAGCAGAATAAGCTAGAGCACCTATACTCCTATACATTGCTGCTGAGGTGTAACTTTGGATTACTGTTATTTGATGCCGTTTCAACCGAATTTTCAAGTTTATTCCTCTTCTCTGCTATTTGGGCAAAGATGATTTTGGGACAGAGTCTAATTAATTACTTTGAAAGCTGAAAGAGGCATTCCACTGAGCCTGGCCAGCATGAGGAGTTCTCACCAGCCTGTGAAACAGCTGTATAATGTCTTCTGGCTGATGGAGCATTATAGCCTGAAAATAACCCTGATGATGTCATCAGGTCAGACACTTTAAAATTAAGTATTTTAATAAAAAATTGTAAAGCATGGTATAAACTAGGAGTGTGAATGCTGGCAGACTCTCGTAGAGGAGTATTTGCATTAGTGACACATAGTGACAGTACGCTTTCATTGTTTTGTCTTCCCTTTGTACAGTAATAAAAAAATATTCAGATCCTTTACATAAGTACAAATAGCAGTATCACAATGTAAAATCACTGTATGATCTAGGTAAAAATTTTACATTTAAAATTTCAAAAGTACAGTGGTGGCAAACTTGATTACTCTATTTTATGCTACTTTATACTTCTACTCAACTGCATTATATACAGAAACATTGTACTTTTTACCCCACTAAATTGACTTCCCCTACTGGCTATTAGCTACTCTGTAGATTAAGATTTTAAGAAGTTTCAAACATAATGTACCATCAGTGTAAAGGAAATTATGGAAGATAAGGATTAAAGATATTTATAAAAATCTTTTATATATTATTATTACACATCCTAGTAGTATATCAAAAACAAAACACAGGCTACAACATTAAATGCAGTTTGTATTGGTAATAACATTGTCATAATGTGATAACACACTGAAAGGGGCTATTCTTTTCAAATTAATTGTTGACAAATGTTAATATTTGATCAGTAAAATGTACTAAAGTATCAAAATAATGGAATAATTATATAGGCAGAATGGATCCTGTTATGTTGCATCGTTGTATTTTTGTAAAAGTGGATTGTTAATATTGATGCATTAAGATGCAAGCAGCATTTTAATGTTGGTTGACATAGAGCTAATATTAACCATTTTATATACTGTCAGGTAGTTTAAGTTATTGTATCATGTATTATGTTCTATAGGCTGATTATAGGTTTTTAAATCTGAATCTGCAAAAAGTGGCAATTGTAGCTGCCGTCAACAGGCGCAGGAGCAAAAGTACAAATACATCCTTAACAAATGTAATGAGGACAAATATCGTATGAGAGTAAATGAAATACTTTCATTTTATAATAGTTGCTTTCTAGCTGTCTGTAGCTGCAATGAAAATAAAAATAAAACAACCCTACAAACAAATACACTGCAATTAAACATTTAAGAGCTGGTCAATTTTCCGGGTTGGCTTGGATAATACACTTCCTTTGCAGCTGACAGCTTAATAAAGCCTTGAACTGGTCTAAAATGATTACAACTGAAAATAGGTTCCTTTAAAAATGATTACAGGTAACCTAAGTACTTAAATAAAATAGGAACACTTTGGCTGAAGAGATCCTGTATAATTTGGAGCCAGTGAATGATGAACTTTGGGGGTTGTGGAGGTGGGGTGATGGGTTGGCTTAAGGACAAGGCTGCCAGCCATTGTCCTTGTGTTCATCCTGAGCCAGTGCTGGGCCACAGGGAGAGGCAGATTTCAGCCCACATCAGCTCAGAGCGGAGCAGCTCTGAAAGCTCTGGGAATGGGAGATGGAAGTACTAACAGAGGGCACTAACAGCCCCAAACTCACTCTCCCTGGCAGTCCCCCCCACCACCACCCCCCACCTCTCTTTTTCCTTGTCTTTGCCTCTGGCTGTCTGCCACAACTTTCTTTCTCCCCGCTGCCTCCGAATATCATGCCTGGCCATTCTGCACCCTCTCTGCCTTCAAAAACACATTACACATTTAAAAAGTTTCTCTTTTCCTGTCTCGCCCTGTCACACGTGCACTTGGAGTCGGCCTTCCTGACTGTCTCCCTCTCTGTCTATCTATCTACTGCCTGTCCCAGTAGCCGCCACAGACACATCACCTCTGACTAAAAATTAGAGGAGACCAGGTTTTCAGATTCACCCAACCTCGGCCTCGAATTCATTACTACTCCATTATCAGTACGAGGCGCACAGACGCCTATCGTATCCATTTCCTCCATTTAGACTCCGCAGCCCAGCGAGTCGGAGGCTCCTGATTGGGATTGAATGTCCATTTAAACTGCTGTCCAGCCACCAGGAGGAGGCAATGGGGGTAGAGGAAGAGGAAGAGAGGAGAGGAGAGAGGAAGGAGGAGGAGTACTTAAAATACTGGGAAAAGGTGTATAAGAATAAAAGAGTGAGACTGTGTTGAGGAGGAAGTGAGGAAAGGAGGCAGGATTTCGTTCTCAGTTCGATATGACGCTTTTGAGATTTTCTCTCCCTTTTCTCTCTTTCTCTCTCACTGTTGTGTCTCTATCACCTTTTTTTTTTTTTTTTTTTTGAACTTTCAACACGCCCCAGAAAAGCATTCTCCACATGAAGAGCCAGTACGGGTCCCCAGCACTCGTATTCCTGGCAGCGCTTTCTAAAAGAGGGATTTGGAATTGAGGATGATTGAGTTGGTACATCCGTAGAGGGTGGGGTGGGTGGGTGGGGAGTTGGGGCAGGAGGTCAAGGAGGAAGAGGGTGAGGACAAAGAGAAAAAGAGAGAGAGAAAGCAGAAAAGAAACAGGCGGAGATCACACACACACACATGAGTACAAGACTTGCAGGGTGAACGGTACCTTGTAGGAGAACTCCTCCGTTCTTTCTGAAGAGAATTTCAATACAATGGAGGACTAAAAGGGAAGAGGAAGGAGGGATGGGGTGAGAGAGCGAGAAAGAGAAAACTGTCAATCATTTGATCATGTTTCAGCAGCCAACCAGCCCAGCGGCTTCATCACTGAGCAGATAGCAAGGCAGAATTTTTAATTACAAGCCAGTGCTTCTAATATAGTGATGATCCTATGTCCCACTGTTGCTATTCCCTCGTGATTACCTCAGAGAATTATAGCCTCGGGCCTGTAGTCCATGGGGGTAATGTCCCCCACCGCCCGCCACTGGTCCATTCACACACACATAAAAAAAAAAACCCTCATCAGCGCACGTTATCAACACACCCATGTCGCAGGCATGTTTAAGACATGCATACAGTGACACAATACAACACACACTTACTCAATGCTGCCAAGAACACACACACAGAGGAAGAACACACAAAGCCGGGGACTCAGTTTAGGTGATCATTGCACCACTAATGAGGGAAGTAATGACGTCATTTCTCACATAGACAGAGACATCTTCACTCACACACACACACACACACACACACACAAGCAGACAAGAGATACAGTTCTGCTGGTGAATCCATAATTTTAAGACAGAAGGAGAAAGATGGAGGGATGTGGATGGAGAGTGAGAGGATGTGAGAGCTTTCCCAGGTTGAGTGGTCTTTAGCTCCCCATTAGACGACACGTCTGACTGCTCCTTTCTTTTCCTCTCAGTGGTTAGACAGGCTGTTCTCAAACACAGTCGTGTGTAGCTGATAACATACATCTTGGTCATATGTGCACACACACACACACACACACACACACACACACACACACACACACACACACACAAGGCAGGCACACACAAACAGGACAGAAAACACCCGGGGATGCTGTGAACTCTGAAAAAGTTAAACCAATTAAGCTTCACCGTGAGAGTTTCGTAATATGAGTCCTGTTTTATGTTCTGCTAAGCTGCTGAATGAGAGGATTTGGACGTCTGCACTTGTGATGTAGCTCTCACCTCACCAGATGCAGGGAAAAGATGGACTCACACACACACACACACACACACACACGCAGCATCACGAAAAAGCAAGAGCAGAACGCAAATTTCAGCCCTGAGCCACCTGCTGTTGCCATGGAGAGTTGCCACATTGCGTTGCCACGGCGATAACATATTTTTCCTGCGCTAACAGCCTGTCTGTTTTCCCACCACCCACCCCCGCCCATCTCATTCTCCCCTCTCCCTCTGCCCCGCCTCCCTCGCCTCACTCTTCTTCTTCTGCCTCTCTTCCCATCCCTGCGCCTGCCCCCTCTCTCTCTTTTCTCTCTCTCTCAACAAATGGCTCATGAAAAGCGACAGCACCCGCCTTATACTAAAGGCGTGTTGCCATGGCGGCGCTCTCATACAAGGCAACCTGTAATATTTAATGTAGTGGGCGAGGGCTAAACTCGTGGTAGATACTGTGCCCCTTCCCACCCCACCTCCTCCCAACATTCTCACTTTTTCTCTGGGTGGGGGGGTGGGAAGAGGGAAAGGAAGAAAGAGAGAAATTGAGAGAGAGAGGGAGAGAGAGAGCACCTCCCCAACCCCACCGAGACACCCTTCCCTCCTTCCATCCATTCTTCCCTCCCCTCCTCCTCCCATCCAGATGCTGATGGGGTGTGAAGGAATGCACCATGGAGCTGACCTCCTACTCAGCATGCTCTCTTTCTCTCCTTCTCTCTCCTTCCACACACACATGCACACACACACACACACACACACACACACACGCACACACACACAGTCACACACACACACACACACACACACACACACACACACACACACACACACACCTTGCATATGTTGACCCATCCAAATAATTCTTCAGAAATACATGCTATACAGGATCTACATCCACATAGAGCTGGACTGACACACGCAGTAACTGTACTGACTCACACACACATGCAGATAAAGACGCATATACGGACACACAGTGGTGCAAACTGCAGGTGGGGTTGAGTGTGTGAGTTATTATGGTCCATGAAAACCAAGAGGGTGTGGTTACAAAAGAGTAGAGGACAGTAGCGTCATTGCTTCCTCCCTCTTTACCCCTCCTCCCTTCTCCGCCTTCTTTTCACTTTCCTCTTTTTCATCTCTTCATTCTGCCACTTCCTCTCTATCTTCTCATTTTCTGCATTCCGTCTCCACTTCTGAGTTGTGCAGAGTTGTTTGAGACAGTCGCTGACCTTAACGTATTACACACGCTGTGCAACCATTCATAGTTCATACTTGATATTCTTGAGAGTGAGTGCCTGGAGAGAGATATTGTGTTATATTGATTGGACTTACTGAGAGCCAAGATACATGTAAGGGAAACTGTTAATAGCTTTCTGCATAATCTAACATAGACTGTACATTAACGTTAGTTCATTTGTTTTAATGTTCTAACAAGACGTATTCCCAACCTTCAATCTACACAGTCAGCTCACTAACAAGATGTCTAACTTTACAGTATCAAAAAAACAATCTTGATAATAACATTAAGGCTCTATGTGATGACCTGTGTTACGCTTGAAAATGTGGTGCTTAAGCCGTAAACCTGCAATCAGAACTTTTGTCTCCCTTCTGGCAATGACACTAGTTTGTCCTCACATATCCTGGAGCATCAGAAATCTGGGACAAGTCCTAGGTTTTTCCACAGCCTGCTATGCTCCAGTTCTCAGAAGCCACTCTGTCTCCCCCTGTCACCAAGGTTGCTCCCTCTTCAGCTCTGACAAACCAGTCACTGCTGGTTGATGCGCCCGCCAAGAATGTTGCCACAGATACCACATTTAAAACAGTCAGAGTACCGCGGAATACAGAGAGATTTACCTACACCGATAGGCATTGTGTGAACTCATTTGGCATGGGCTTGAATGTGATAGACATTTCATTTATATGTAAAGGTTCAAGACAAAGACTTAGGCCTAACTGAACTGGCTGTTCTGATCACAGGGTAAAGAACAGTATACTGTGGCATAATTGAAAGTGATGTGTTTTTACGAACAGACCCCCCTAACTGGATCACATAGTCTTCATTAGTGAATGGAGTTTTCTTGTTCATCCAGCATAACATTTACATGTCAACATATCCATCTCCATGACAACTATGAACTATGATTAAGAAATATGACGTAATAACTGAGAGGGGATTTTTCAAACAACAACTATTTCCACAGACACAAATGAACATTTGAGCTTATTCTTCCTATATTTTTTTGACCACTGGTGATCTAAGAACCCAGGCTTGTACTGTTGAATATCATAAAAACTGTAACTGATTGCAGCTACAAAGTCTGACCTTAGTTATCACATAGCTTAAAGTGTAATATAAAGCGCCTTAAATCTTTCCACTGTAGACATTATCACGATCTGTTCTGTATCCGCTTGTTCCAACACCAATGTATTTTATTGCTGCAATTGTTGGATCAAATGGAAAAATCAAGCAGGATTCTTGTGATAGTCTTCAACATGTTTTGCTTATTAAGACTGACATATTTGATATCTTTGGAAACTTCAGGATGTGGGTCCAGGACATTACTGTATATCGGGCCAGCAGCACATTGTTGCTAAAGGACTACAAGTGGTATTCGTGTTAAGCTTCCATTAGCAAATAAATTAGTATACTGTACATGTTGTGTATGTACTTTACATTGCTGCTGGCCAGCTTTAAAGCACACTATAAATTCTTGGATTGATTTCACCATGCAGCTGCTAAGCTTCCATTAATTTAAGGATGATATAAAAGTCAACCCAGAGAGATTTGAAAGATGTTTGCTATTCAATCATTGGTGACATTTAGAAGCCTTTTATATGTTTTGTAAAAGTTGTAGCTGGAAAGCAGTGATATTTTTAAAGCTCTTCTTTCAAGGATTTAAGGATGTTCGGCATCTGAGAGTCAAGAAGCATTGCTTTGGCATGGACAATGAAAGTTAAGGTGTAGTGCTAATGCTAATAATCTAGTCATTTCTTGCATTAAGTTTGTTGTTCACCGCCCATTCTCATGTCGATGCCGAAGTGTACTGCACCTGATCCCCGCCATAGCAGCAAAAATACCTTTTGACAAGAAAGGCAAACAAAAGATCTGTTATGATGGATTTTTCTATTTCAAGTAGGTTTTCAGTCTTTAAATGTCAGAATCAACTATTCTGATCTGAACAATTATTAATTTCATGTATTTTTTTCGAGCAAAAATGGCCACCATTCTCTGTGAGGAGACAAGATATTTGAAGATGCCACTCTTGGGAAACTTTGGGAAACTTTGAAGGACATTCTTCATTATTTTATGCCATGTTTTCGACTGAATAATTAATCAATAAATCAAGAGAGGAACTGGATTAACTGATGATGAAAAAAAATGTTAGTTGCAGCTGGGAAGGTAATATACAACACACACACACACACACAAGTACATGCTGTACACAAACACAGGCAATGCATGCTCCTCAGGTGCTGTATCACAAGGGACCTCTGCTCCACTCTAACCAACAAATGGACTCTCCTCACTTACTCTCTCATTTCCCACTGTGTGTCACAATGCAAATGAACAACCTCCCTTCTCTCCCACTCCTCCTCCCCTCACTCCCCCCATACTCTCCTCACTGCACCCTTCCTTCCCACCCCCACCCCCCCTCATGTTCCGAATCCGGCCTCCAATTTGTTCCACTTCCCCATACCTCATTGTTCAAAATGACACTTTTACATTTTATGGTGAACCAATTATTCTGTCTTACACAGTCCGCTGGCTCTGTAAGCCAACCTGCCCGGATCAACTGGGGAGCGGGGTGGAGGGGAGGAGGCGGCGGCAGCGATGGTGGTGGTGGTGGGGTATTCATAGAGGAGAAAGAGAGAGAGAATGAGAGAGACGGAGAGAGAGAGAAATAGAACAAGCAGAAGAGAGGGGAAAAAAAGACGACTAATAGTACCTCTCGCTGACATATCCACAGGGAAGGGCAAAAGAGCCGGAAACCAAGATGCTAGCAAAGGAGGAGGATGGAGGGTGGAGGAGAGGTCAGGGGAGGAGAGGAATGTGGAGGAAACAACGCAGGTGGATGTTGCTGTGGTGTGGAGTGGAGCAGAGAGGTGTGTGTGTGTGTGTGTGTGTGCACGTGTGAGGCTGTGAAGGGGTGGAGAATGAAGTGAATGTAGACAAAAGAGGATTAATTGAATGAGAGAGAGTGGGAAACAAATCACAGCAGGGATAAATAAAGAAGACGGAGTACTGGGTGCCCCACTGCTGTAATGTATGCCTGAGGATGAGTGCGAGGGTGTGGAGGTATTAAAAGAGGGGACAAGAGAGGAGAGGAGGGAAAACAGAGTGGTTTTTAGAGCTGAGGAAAGGCAAACAGGGTAAGTGGACGAGGGAGGTGAGGGAGTGAACATGTGGAGGGGAAAAAGGCAACCAACCAACACTTTTACCTGTGAGTGTGCCTGAGGGGGAGGGAGATAGGAGGAGGGTGGGAGTGCCGTTGCATGAGAAAAAGATTTAAAGGAAGGATGGGGTTGGCTTGCTGTATAACTTCTGGGGTAGGTGGGTGGAGAGAGAGAGATAGTGGAGGAGGATATTTTATGTTCTATGTTCCTCATGGCTGCAACTAACAAATGCTTTTTTAATTATTGATTTATTTTTATTATTTATATGTTTTGATTAATTGTTCAGTGTAAAAACACCAAATAGTAATAGAGTCAACTTTTTTTTTCACCAAGAGTCTAAAACCCACAATGCAATTTCATAAAATATAAAAGGTTGAATAGTTGCACAGATTTTCCTACTCATTAAATTTTAATTAGGTTCCTGACTTGATTTGTTTTGATTTAAACCTCAGATACACTAACATCAAACAAGCACCAGCGCTGCATAAAACATATAAACACAAGAGGGCTTCTCAGAATTTATCCTGGGAAACTGAATTTTTTATTCCACAAGTAAAGTAACAATTTTAAACCCATTTCCTGTTAGAAAATTGCAGACTAAAACAGGCAACAAAGTGTATGAGGCAAGATTGACAGACTGATCTTCATCTTTAAGACTCATCTATAAAAGTTTGAACTGAGGGAAACTGGAGTCAGTTCTTGACTTCTCTTTCTTTAACGCCTTCAAGTATCTACAGCCAAGTCCACTTGCCTGATTCAACTTTCCTGATAACCATGACCATGCATCAAGAAACACAGACATTTTAAGAACTGGGTAACAATATTACAATGAAAGTGGCAATAATCAGATTTTGTTAAATAGAAAAAATTGAAAAAAGATTTGAAAAGTTGGAACTATGTTTTGCTTATAAATAGACTTCACACTAATCATCTAAATTGTTGCCTCTATCTATCTTATTTTTAATCACCAACTGATTGATCAACATAAGGGCCCCATGACATACCACCTGTTAGATATTATCAACTTCTTTTTCTACTATTGTGCTTGTTTGCACAAGTGTTCTAAGTCACACCTATCAAACTCTCTCTCAACTGCACAAACTTGTTGGAAGTTACCATTTCAACCCGCCACCTGTCCACTGTGAGCGAGGGTTGTGAGATCGATCAGCATAACCGCCAGCTACCTGTCTTGCCCGCTAGTGGGAAAGTTTAGATAAATAAAGAGTAAAGGAACTCTCAAGTCCTGGGTTTCAGAAGTCAGCCTAGAGAACATAACAAATTCAACAGTGTGTGTGTAGTGGAAAAACATGAATGGTACAGCTGCTATGACAGAAACAAAGGGAATAGTTTGACATGAAGAGGCTAAAAACTCTTTTCCAAAGCAAAGCTGTCAGTGACTTAGATGGAGGCGGTCAGCGGATGTGACAGTCAAGAGATTGACAGCAGAAATGACATGCCCAGGTAGGTCGGTTATACGAGAAAGCGGGTAACAGAGGATGATGGCGGACAGAGACCGCAACAACACCCCGAGGCAGCTGTCATAGTGAGAAAGTTTCCTAACAACTGCTGTAATGGTATGTTAAGCGACAAAATATACAATAAAATCATTTTAAAAATTTGCAGATTGTTGCACGACAGGTGAATTTAACCCAGTACAAGAAAACTGGTGAATGAAATAAATTTTTAAATCACTCACAAGTATAACCTCAGAATGAATCTGTTAATATGGGTCACCAAGAGTGGGAGGATATAAGGAGTCAGCAATGTACTCTTTCCAAGTATATGTGTACGTCGCGTGTGTATATGTATGTGTATATCTATCACCTGCTCTACCAGGGAATGGGTTTATTAACCAATCAAGAAGAATTATCCAATCAATTAAGCAAAGTGGGATTACAAATAAATTACGAAATCACATATGTCATATAAACTAATCAATCAATCAGCCAACAGCTAATCCTCTTACCTGTGGGTGTCTGAGGCAGGGTGGTGAGAGGTGGAGGGGTGGCCAGGCCGGGCGAGTAGGGACACTGCCTCTTCAGCCTGGATCAGATTGTGCCTATACTCTGGATCTATGGACCACAGAGAGCCTTTACCTATGCTCTGAAAGAAAGAAAGACAGGAAAGAAAGAGGCAGAAAGTGAGGGAGGGGCGGACACAGGAGAGAGATGAGAGATGTTATTGAAAGTGCCATCGGGCCCCTCAAAGCACATCACAAACACAGCACAGCACACCGACCTGAGCCAACAAGTCCAGAAGCCCAAACACAGGGCTCAAAGTCCAGACCTTGTGCTGGACTCTATTTACCAAACCACCTGTACACACACACAGCAATGCTGCATCTCACTGAGATAAAAAAGGAAAAATGACATTCCAGCATCTACTGGCTCAAACACTGAGCAGATTTACTACCCCCTCAAAACAACAACAACAAAAAACTCACACATCAGCCGCACAACATTCCTGTATTCCCATGGAAGATAACACTTGAGGAATGAGAATTAATGCATCTTCAATACACCGCTCAATATTTTCCAATCCTCTGACTTCCACAAAAATCATCTTCTTCTGGATTAAGACACAGGAAACTCTCTTTAACTTTTTCCTAATCTAGAGTGTAAGTGATGGTGTATTTTGCATCAAAGCAGCCCCCTCACCTATCGAAGCTGTCGGCCCCCAATCTGAGTGCAAACCAGCCTATAGATTATAGAGAGGGGAGGATCTCAGATGGGTTGCCATGAAAATACACTCTATCTCTATCTCTCACAGCCTCCTCCGTGGCCATCTGCCTTGTCATCTGAACGAGGCAAATCTGAGTTTGTGTATCATAAGACCGAGAATGGCAGGAAGAGGGAAAGGGAGAGAGGAGAGAAGTAAATAAATTAAAGCCGTCCTGGCTCGTGTTCATTCCACTTTGTAGTGCTCTGTGATATGTTACAGGTACAGGCCACAGGGTGAGATGTCATGACTGCAGGCTTCTGATTTCTGCACACACTGCAAGGAATCTATTAAGAGGGAAATGTCAGATGTGCCAGAGATGCATCTGAGAGACAAATTCTCAAACCTGAGGAGCATTTTGTGTTAGTGGATGAGAAAAGCACGCTAAATGTTTCCGCTACATCAGTGGTTCATACATTTTGGCCAGACCACTTTGAAGGGTCAGTTCACCAAATTGTATAAACAAACATATCTTTCTTCTGCTAGGCATGCAAACTTAAGTCCATTCTTTAAGATTAAACAGAGAGAATTGCATTTTCTTTGTGATAAAAAATTATACTACAAAAATAATAGATCATCCACAGGCCTCCTGAGTCCAGTGTTCTCTGGAACTATTTCCCCACCTGAAGGTATCCCCTGTCAGTGCTTTCTCGTGATCATGATAATTATCCTGTGATCACTGTAGATTTATTTTAAGCACCTCTTAGAGGGCAGGCATCAAACATCTGGAGAAAATACACTTAAGAATGTGGAAAAGAGTCAGTTTAGGAGTAAAACATTTAACAACTTAATCCCACTTATGGCACAGTAAGAGGATGTTCTTATGATCCTTTGATGATAAGACAGCCAATCAGAGACAGGGATTTGTCCTTCATCTGGATCCATTGTTCTTCAAAAGTCTATATTAGTTAGTTTATGCTATCAGTAAGAAACCCAATCCTTTTCCAGCAGCAACTGACAACAGATGACAATCTATATTTCTGGTATAAAAATAAAGATGAAATAATAGGACACAACTCTGAGAATTAAAGCATCCTAGTAACACCTCATCAAAACTACACTTGGTGATAACACCTGAGAAGAAAGCAGCAGCTGCAAGTAGGCTAATAAAAGTAGTGCACCGCAGTTGTCTCTGTACTGCTGCCATTTAACCTCGGAAAGCTTAATCAAGCTAATTTTGAGAGTATTTTAAGTCAGAAGAAAATACAACAGCTAAGTGGGTAAGCAAACTGAGGTGTTTTTATTTCTATTTATTACTACGCCCAAAATCAACTTGAAGCAGTTAAGAACTAATACATTACACTGAACTATGTTACAATAAGCTCAAAGTAAAGAGACTTTTGTTTAATGTGTTGTAATTGACTACAGCAAGAGCCTGTTCAAATTTTTTGAATTAAATCACCTGAAATGTTATTTAACAAAACCAGGGACATTACTGTCAGTGAAACAGTGAAGACAGAATATTAAAATGCATTGGACATCTGATGCTGCAATACATATCCTGTTGCAGGCTTCAGAAAATTGGATTAAATTAACCCCTCACATTCATGTCTGATATCTGATTTTTCTGTTTTATAGAGTCTCAATAATAATGACAATTCAGTTCTTGTATAATTTCACGAAAGATTATCATCCACAGCTCGTGTGTGTACCTCTAAGTGTGTCTCCTGATCCTGTGATATTCAGGGAATTACCAAAAACTGTGCTACCACTCACTACATCATCTGACCTTGTAAGAATGCAAGAAGCTAATAGCATGTGTGTGCACTGTTGATTTGTGTCCCCCCTGTTTGGATCTTTGCATTAGTATGTCATTCATGTTGAACACAGGCCATATGTGCAGTGTTTTGCTCCTGTGTGTGTGTGTGTGTGTGTGTGTGTGTGTGTGTGTGAATGAGTGAGTGTGTGTATGGCGAGTTCCCTAGGGAGTGTGATATTACCCAGCGTGGTCTGCTCCTGGGAGTGCTTCTATTACTGCCAGCAACGCCTCTCCTAGAGAGCATGATATTACACACACATACAATCGCTCCCACAGAGGTGACCCCCACTGGGCCAAATTTCCCCTTGCACCTCCAGCCCGCCAGCCGTTTGTATATGTGTAAGTGTGTGTGTGTGTGTGCATGCTCCTACTGTCTGCCTGCTTGCCAGCCGATTAAATCAATGCTCTCTACAGAATCTCTGTCTGCCGGGGCCCCTGCCTCTGCCAACCAGCCAGCCAATCAAAACCCTCAATCTGTAGACACCACCCTCCCTCCCCCGCACTCCGACCCCCCACCCACCCCCCACTCCCGTCGACAGGCCAATCACAGGGCGCAGCTCACAGGAAGGGTCTGTCACCTGGGTTATAGCAGTCGCCTTGGCAACAGGCATCATCTGGGCTTGGAAGCAAGAGGAGGTGAAATGGACTTTTCGTTTTCTGACAAATTCGCAAAGTTGAGAAAAAGGCAGCATGTCTCAAAATCGATTATCACAAAGTACTGAGGTCAGATGAGTTTTTAAGTTTTCTAAGGGGGTTCAAGCTGATAGAGTATGACACAGATTTTAAAATAGAATCAAGGGTGGATCTTAAAGGCAACGCAAGTGAATGGAGGACTGCAGTCTCGGCATTCACCTGAAACTGTGTTTGTGATCTCTCACTACCCCTGATAAGACTACTTTCTGGATGATGTGTTTATTTCACAAAATCTATATGCTGGAAAATATTCACATCACCGCTGTGTGTTTGCAGCTGAAGAGAGGATTAATAAACAAATAATCCACAACTCAAACATTAACCTCTTTGAGAGATATCTCTGATAGAAACCAACAGTGACGGGCACTGCATTAGACTTGAAATTGCAAATTGAAGCAATATTACCTTAAAAGAAATGGATTAATTATATGTATCTGTACACTACACTGGTTTTAGTAGTTTGATTCAAAAGCAGCAGCTTTATCTGCCACTGTGGAATTCTGGGCAGACTCATGATGGAGAAAGTATATACCAGACTTGCTTGGGACATGTCATAGTGTGAGTAAAAGACAAAAGAGGAAGAAAAAGAGACACAAATGCAGGGAGAGAGAGAGAGAAAGACAGAGAGAGACAGAGGAGAAATGATTGTGTGTTGCCAACATCTGTTTCCTGTGTTATATAAGCCGTGGGGCTGGTCTCCCTTGAAATGGGAGATATTAAGTCCTGCTGCCACTGACTTTATTAGTAGCACTACATTACTGCTACTGGATTCCTGACTGAAATATTATCTTCTCACATATACATTAACTATTAATGCTGAAAAGGATGCCTACTTATCAATACACAGAACACCACAGATGCAGTATATCATGACTAAAAATCTGGACTATACACAGAAGGCAAACACGAGTTTATATTGGTAATACTAAAACTTACCTATGTACTTTGTAAATGTAATAAATTTTATTTATATTTAAAGAATACGGCTGGGAAATATTTCACATTTATTTCATTGTTACCTGATGGAACCAGATGAAAAGTGCCAGTTATTGCACCATCCTATGGAGAATAGGTGAATGCACCACATTTCATTGTAATCCATCTGATAGAAGGTTGAGACTTTCACAAAAAAAAAAAAAAAAAAAAAAGACGGGTGGCAACAGTAGTGCAAGCAGATCACCAGAGTCAGTAGGATTCATCCTCTGGGAGTCATGAATGTCTGTACCAAATGTCACAGCAATTCATCAAATAGTCATTTTACATATTTCAGTCCGATGGAAGGGTGGAATCAACTGACCAACATTGTCATCCCTAGTGCCTGTTACACAAAAAATATTCTTAACTCCTCAATCCACTGTTTTATTATAATAGCCAAGCAGAAAAGCAGCTACATATTATCTATGTCCACCAGTGAATCTACAGTTTAAACTGATTAATTATCTTCATAATGGCAGATACTGTAGAGACATCAGCAGTTCATATTGGCTATTATGAGAGGAGAAAGTAAATTTTGTTTTCCACCAGTAACGGATGGTATTAAAACATGTAGATGCACAGAGAGCACAGAGCTGCCCTCTCCACACAGAGAAACATGCTTATATTAGCGTAAGAGGCTTTCCCTGTCCATTACATTTTTATGTGAAATATGACTTAACTTATAATACCAATCTAAAGTATTGTGACTGCATATAATTTCATGATAGACATCCATTCAGTGTAAAAGCATTAACCCTAGCTGTGTTTGCTTCCGATTAATTCCACTGTGATACAAGTATCCATCATTACTACTGAATATATACATATAAACAGGATTAATAATATAGTATACTGTAATTTGACTAGTGCAGTGTGGACCAGATACATGTCTGAACAATATTCAATATATTTGGCTACAGATGAAGAAAAATAACTTGAGGTCTGTTGTTGTTGTTGTTGAGAAATAAAGTAGAACCCTTAACACACAGAGAGACAAGAATTATAGCAGAGGATGCTCTAACAGTGAGAGGGAAATACAGAGGTTTCGAAGAGAGGAGAGGCAGGAGGGAGGGGAGAAGTAGTTGGGGAGGGAGGGACATTTCTCCTGATAAAGTTGCTTGACACATGTTAGTTTGTTCTCAAGCAAAGGCCATTTAACAAAAGAGGCTCGATGACAAAGAGGGCCTGTTGGGTAAAGCATGTTGCTCAGGCAACAGGCTACGACAGAAAACTCAGCAGGCTAATATGTGGAAATTTCTCCAGGTGTTGGCAGAATTGACTTTTCTTCCACAAACCTGTTTTCCACGTGGTTTTAATTTAGCCCAAAGCTTGCCCTAGCTTTTGCTTCTGAGTCACAGATACATAGTTCTGTTTTCCCAAAGGATAATATATGGCAAACTTAAAAAAAAACACTTGGCAGATTATTTGCCAACACTTACTGCTGAAACATGTCCCATCTGGTGTACAGTATTTTTTACTGGATTACAAAAGGTAAAGCTGGCCCTTTTTAATCAAACAATGGCTTCTATCTGTGATTCGAAAGCAAAAGTCTTAAATGTAAAAACAGATTACACGAGAAGCAACGTAACTGGGCCTAGTCCAATGGGCAACCTCAAAGCATCTATGATATGCTGTCACTTAGCAATTAATTTCAGTGAGGTCATTTGGGTTTGGTTCTGGTTTATCATTATGGCATCATATTTCCAACCGTGAAAGAGGCACTACCAGGAAAATTAAAGGTCTTACAGATCTTTTAAAATGCTCCCCCTTAGGCTGCATACGGTATGTCACGCATTTGCTTTTATATTCATGACTCACAGTGACAAAACAAATATATTCCATAGAAAGACAAGTTTTAAAACAAGATAAGAAAGATTTAAAACAGTACTAGCTATGTACTGTATCAGCTTATAATAGCTTATTAAAGCAGCAGTACAGTTGCACATACTTTTTAACATTTATCATCTAAAAGTTGAGGCGGCTAACATGTTAGCAAACAACCATCCAGCAACACGGGCTAACATTAGCATTTATTTGGAATTGTGTTTCCTCCCAGTTAGGTCTGCTTTGGCCACTGTCAATTCACTACTGTGTTCACTGACCAGCTAGCAAGTTTTGTCTGCTGACGGTGAGTGATAGCAGACAGGTGGTTATCCTAGTCCCTTCTCTAAAAAAATCCCTGCAAATAGAGTTGATATATGAGACAGAGAACTAAAACATCAAACATCACAAAGATAAATGCTCGCTAGAGCTGAGGGGCCGCAGAATGGGGTGGTAACACACTTGTAGGTTTGTCACTTGAGTGAGTTCTACATAGGAATTTGAGTCATTGACCAATAAAAATTGCTTAAAAAACTTACCAATGCAGAGATGCTCATTGTGTTGAATATACTATGTTTTAATAGTGTTTTTCACTCAAATGATGCATGCCTTGGTAAGACACAGCTAATGTATCTGGGAGTTTTGTTTAAAAAAAGAGATTAAGATTATCTTTTGTTGATAAGATGAGAGTGTTCTTCCATGTCAATACTTAAAAATCTCATACATTTTTGTAATTTTCAAAAGGATAAAATCTTTTGCATACAGCAGGTGGGGAAATGTTTGTGCCTGAAATCCTGCCCATGAACGAACGCCAACGAACCACCGCAAGCAGACAATCTTAGGTTTCAGGCGCCAGCTAGCTCATAGTGGCCAAGTTAAAACGCAAAGGAATCAAGGACGCCTCTCATCTGAACAGGGCAAGGTTAAGTTATGTTAGAGGTGACACACTTAAGTGTACACCGAGACTTCATAGGGAGTCTTAGATTACAAAACTGCCTGTTCTCTCTGCTGTGATTTCATAAGAGGCTTTGAGAGATATATTGCTATGAGTGTGTGTGTTCATGTGTGTGTTGTTGCTGTTACAACACTGATCTTCAGCTCTGATCCAGAAGTCTGAGGGCAACAACACATGTCATTAAGGCATGTCATTCAGCACAGTCAAGAATCCTGTTTGTAAACAAAGCCATGGCAACCGTGGGACTCACACTCTCTCACGCTCTCTCTCACAAGTTTGCACTCCCACACGCAAGACTGACACGCGGGCACACACACACACACGCACACACACACACACACACATGGAGCAGCAAGCTTATTCTAAACTAATCCCCATCTTGTCATCTGCCTGGATATGACCCAGAAATACAGTCACTGGAACAAATAGGCCACTGTCATATTAATCACCACCTCTGTAAATTGATGGAAATATGATTTGGTGCGTTCACAGTAAGCCATGTCTCCCTGCTTCTCCCTTTTCCCCCTCCTTCTGTGTTCCTATATCTGTCTATCCCTTACGACGATAACTTGACCTCCCCTTAACCAAATCCCCCGTCTTTCTTCTTTCTCTCAGCGAACAATGAGTAAAACATAATGCAACATAAAGAAAACTATCTGAGACCCTTTAATTGCATGCTCAATTCAAAAAGACATAAACAGGTAAAGAAAAAGCAAAGCAGGGAGAAAAAAGGAGTATTCACATGCAGATATTCTCAGTGAAAAGCTTTGAATGGTGGAGTCAGACTAAAATTAGAGATTCTACCAGCCTAGATAAAGCACTGCTCTTGGCAGGTAGAGTAGGAGTTCGCTGTAGAGATGTGCCTCGCTTTCTCACACCTGACACAGCGCCTGTGTGTATGTGTGAGTCCTTTGTGCTATCTATGCGCATGGTAAGTGCTGGTGGTAAAAGCGCCTGTTTGTTTGTGTCAGGACATGCCTTGTGTGTGTGTTTGGAGTGTGTGTGAGTGCGTGCAGGAGAGGGTTTGAAGGGTTAATTAGCGTGCTGTCTTAAACGGTATGCAGTGACAGGAAGACAAGACAGCCTGTCCTTGCCAAAATCACCTCTACACATGCTGCTCCACACACACACCCATGCTCACACACAAGCACATACAAGCACATATGTGCATATAACACAAGATGAGGACATACACTCATTCTCCCCCACTCAGCACCTCAGTGCCCATCTGAAGCTCATACACACATGCACATAACACACACACACACACTCACAGAGAGAGAGAGACACACACACACACACATGCACTAACACGCACACCTAAGTCAGTAAAGCCAAATCAGTTTTCCCGTTGCTACAGCAACAGCATACTTTTATGTCAACTGCAACCTAGTTACTATGGAGATATGTATACAAGAGAAACTCTGTGCCGTTGTAGTCAAGGGCCAGATGACGTAGCATAGCGTGAGGGCGTGTGCACAGACACACACATGAGTACACACACACACACACACACACAACCATGTCCTCTTCATCTTTCATCCATTTTGTTCTTACACACACGCACAGACCTCACTCAAAAGGAAGAGTTCAGGTTCACACGCTGGTCAAGGAAAGCATAAAGAGTTCCCATATCCCCAGCACAATCTCAATCAGCTAAACACGCAGTTAGCATTGATCCTCGCTGTTTGTCCCCACCCCAACACCCTCGGCAAGATGAAATCTAAAGTCTGCTGGCATCTGTGTTATTAAATCCTCCAGTATTAATTTAGCACTAATTGAGTGAGGGATTCATTCTGCTTACCCAGAGTCTCTTGGCTTGAGTAAAATCTGGATGGGAAAAGCCAGATAAAAGACTGTATCAAGATCTAAATCAAAAGCTAAAATGCTGTTCCTCCCACTGGAGAAGCGCAGAATGTCAGGGAGGAAAGAGAACTAGAAAGCAGAGATCATCACCATTGATAAGGCCGAATCTGGTGCCAGCTGTAGACAAAATACAGAATATGTTTGACTTCAAGCTGGATATGCCTGCAAACCGTTGATAACTGTCTGGCTGTGAACAACTTATAACCACACATGACAGAGTGAATAATGGTCTGTATTTAAAGGGCTTGCATTATTTTACCTGTAGGAATCTGTGAATACACTTGATGAGGACTGATTTAAAAAAAAAACCTTGCATTGGTTTGAAGTAGGTTGGGAATTCCAATGGCTGAATGCTTGAGCCAGTATTGTCTGGGAGGGGAATAATGGCCAGTTAGTTGCTTTTCTTGAGGCTCACTGTTCCATCAAAGGAGGACATGAACGAGTATTGTAAAACTAGCACCCAAAACTAGGGCTGAAATAATTAATCAAAATATTATTTTAAATCATATATAAAAGGTGATATGTATACTATATTCATGTGTATTAATTTCAATTTTAATGATGATTGCTATAGTTCTCTTGTTGCTGAGCTAATTTTGCTAATGTTATTTGACATACTGACAGAGCAAGCTACTATGTAATTCCACTTTAGCTGGAGTTAATGTTGGGCTAACAATGTTAACTGGTTTCATATTAACAAACAAGATACTGTTTGTCCCTCAAATGTTCAAGACTTTGTGGATACATTCTAGATTTAAAGTTTATAAGTATAACTGAGACATTTGAACTATAGTTTCCAGTTCAACTGATTATTGGTCGCATAACAGCTAATGTGGTTAGCAATAACAAGAATAGTTAGCTAATACTAGATCAGGGGTGTCAAACCCAATTGCACAGGGCCAAAAATTCAAAACACAGTTTAGGTCGCGGGCCTAACAGGATAAACATTTATTAAACATAACTAAAACTAAATGTTTTGAACATAAATAGGGAATTGTAAAAAAAAGGGAATATTAATCAACAAATAAACTTAAACTTAAACTAAAAACACCTGAAAAATAAATAAAATTGTGACAGTGTTTATGCGCTTTTATAAACGTTAAATAACAAATCAAAACATTTGAATTTCTTTGCTTTTTATGTCATTTTATCAGAGTTGATGCTTGCATCTTTTTTTGGCAACAAGTTCTTTTATGTTTGTGAGTCCTGTGTTGTGAGATTCTCAGGATGGACTGCAGGTGCTATCAGTGTGCTGTTTTTGTTAGTTCATCACTGAGAAGAGCTCTCATTATTAGATATGTAAGCAATTAAACATGCACAAGGTTCGGCCGCATGTAGACGGAGCTGGGGCATTGCTGCGGAATGGAGTGAATTAACTGTGCCGGGCCCTGCAGTGTCCCACTTTGCCTTTAGTGTCCCATTACACTGCAGCTCAATCATTGCATCTGAATCTGCACAGGTGCAGTTTCACCGCCGACGGCAAATGGGTTGCATAATTCAAATTCTTTTGTGCTTCAAAGTCACCAGTTACTGGCAGTGAACTCCAGTGCGAGTGCTACTAGTTTATTTGCAGCAGCGCGCATTTGATTGCGCGAGACTTGATTAACGCGAAGCCGCCTCCCGCAAGGCAAAACTGAAGCGCTGCATTGCGGGATCCGTAGTTTAACAGTTATCAGTGCCTATATCACTGCCACTAATGACAGTACATAAAATGATCTCGCTGGCCAGATATATAATTGCACACCGGGCCGGATGTGGCCCGCGGGCCTTGAGTTTGACACATGTGTACTAGATGGTTTTGCTGAAGACAGACTCCCCACTCTGTCTGATGGCAAAAAAGACTATTTGCTCACTATCTCTATTGCTAAAAACAATACAAAATCAGCATTAATTGATTGTAGCTGGCAAAATCCAGAAATATAAAGGGTGCTAACAGCATTCTGCCCTTGATTCTCTGAGGACAATTAGGCAAAGGAAGGTTGCAGTCTTAGTTTATAGAAGATAAGCAACTCTCTACAACCCTTGTTTTTCATTCAACAAAACAAGCCATAGTTCTAAATGCATCAGTGTTTAATGTTCCCTTAGTAAGTGCAGTCATGCAAGTAGTTTACAACTGCTGATGTCTTTACCTGGCTCCTGTCTTTATCCACCTTCTTGAAGCACTTGTTGAGCGACAGATTGTGGCGTACTGAGTTCTTCCATCCTGTGGGGGCATTTGCAAAGTATGGGAAGTGCTCCAGGATCCAGCCGTAGATATCCTTAACAGGCAGCCGTTTGTTTGGCGCATCCTCAATGGCCATGAAGATTGTAGCCACAACACTATGTTTTCGGTTAGCCTCGCCAAGTCGCATTTGTGTGCATCACCGAGCAGGGGGTCGTCTGGGGAGGGAGACGAGGAGGAGGGCGAGCGGGGGTGCTGGCCGTCAGGGTCCTGCAGAGGGGAGACGCTACGCAGCCCTGAGTGGCTGAAGCTGTTGAGGAGGTCCGTGCTCTCGTGGAGCCAGGAGAGACGCTGGTGAGCTCCTCGTCCTCAGCCTTGGAGAAGGAGGCAGACAGGGACAGGGAGAGGTCAGCCGCCTCAGCCTCAGATGCTGCCGTGGCGGCGTCCCCCTGCCGGTACGGCGGGCTCATGCCCCTGCGAGGCACTGGGCTCCACCACAGCTCTGGGTTTTCTACTGGGGGCATGGTGGTCCTATCCAGCCCAGGCCTACTCCTGAGAGGGAGACAAGAGAGAGAGGAGAGGAGACAGAGAGAGGGGGAGGAAGGTATCGAAAGAGAAGAGTAGAGAAGAGAAAAGGGAAAGAGAGAGAGAAGAAACAAGGTCAGCTTTGTGAAATTCTGTTGCTTTCTCACATAAAGCCTTCTCTATTTTTTGTTAAAGGTCAGCGAGGTACGAAAAGATTTTAATTCACATTCTGAATTAGGCTATGCTAGGATCTGAGGAAAAGTACATCATCATTTTTCTGGGGCTTTCGTCTACGTCTGACTGGGATGGCAAATTTATGCTTCAATATTGAGGAAATCTTATTTTGTACACTACCTCTAATTACTAGCATACCAGCAAAAGTATTGACATTACATGGGGTTGCTGTCATAACATATGAATGCTGTTAGAGGTCTAATAGTAATAGGTCACAGAAGGATTGTGGTGCTTTAACATCTCGACAGCAGGAGAAATTTTAATTGTCTAAATGGAAGTTAAGGGAAGGAGTAAAAATAAACTGCTGGACTTAGTCTCCATTAGCAGGGTATCTGTGACCAGGAGATGATCAGGACATTTGCAAAGAAAGGAAAAGAAACAAATTAAGAGTGTGAATTCAACCAAATTAATCAAAACTATTATTCTCCAATATGAGCAGTGCTGTGCTCAAGATGCAATGAAGGAACGGCCCTGAGTATCACACCACAATCAGAAGGCTCACATTCAGGCTCTTGATTGTCCTCTACGCAGACAGCTGTGGGGAAGGGACCAGGCAGCAGCTACAGCAAATGTGGTCTGCTCCACCTACCCTGTGAAACATGTTTGTATCACACACATACACACACCCTGCTGGATGCACACGCGTTTCCTCTCCTCACACACACGCGCACAGAGACACATGCAAGTGAAGGCGCCAACCTAAATTTGCATGGCCACACAAATTCTTGGCAAAAGCACAGATGCACAAACATAAACAGACAGGGGCATCAAAAAGGTTACAAACCACACAGTATGCATTGTCATTGCCAAGGATGAACACGACATATGAGAATGTGCATGTGCACGTATCGCACACATTACGCGACCAGCTGTGCCATTAGGACATGTATTAAGTCCAGACATATTCTGTCTGGCCCTGTGGTGCGATCGCCTCAACTAAGGTGATCATCGGCCGATCTGTCCCTCACCTGCGGATTGACTGACAGCTGTCACCCATGGCAACCCGCCAGCCGCGACAACTGTCAGTTCACTATAGCTCTGGCCGTGTCACCATGGCAACAGAGAAAACAACCTCGGCTCCTCTCTCATAGTCTGGTGCTTTTGCTTTTTCCCCTCTCTGTGTCTGTCGCCTTTCCACCTATCTCCTGCCTCTGTTTTCACTTCTTTCACCAGCGCAGATAACTCTGCTTAACAGTGTTGATAGGCTGTAGTGAAGGACTGAGCTAAATATGCATTGTGATGTATAGCGCTGCGCCGCTGTTGCTCCACGATAGCTCTTGCCAGCCTATAGTCACCCCGCTGTCTATCCGACTCTCCACAGCGCCAGAAACGTCAGCGGAGCTGGAATGTCTTTGATCTCCTCTCCACTTCTTCTCTTCTTTCACTCCCTCACACCTCTGACAGCACACGGGCGCTCATTCAACAAGTTGTACCTGTCTGGTATGCCAGTGCTAATAATATTGACATTGGAGCTGCATTAATCTAAATTGCCCTGTGACGATAACGTTGTAGTTGAAAATAGTGCGCACAATCAAGGATGGGCGAGGTGGAAAGGGTGTTTGACAGGTTTTCAAGGTGCGTGTGTGTGTTCAGGTGTGTGTTTTGCATGTGTTTGACAGGCCTGTCACGGTGTGTGTGTGTGTGTTTGTCTTGGGTAAGAAGTAAGGGCATCGAGTGACATTGTTCCTCGGGGAGGAGTCCACTGGAATGTGAGATGGCTCTGTTGCTCTCTTTCTCTCCATCTCCTCTTCCTCCCTCCTTGTTATAAGCTGCTAGCGGCAAGGGGCTATGAAACATTACGCTGACAGTAAAGTCATCCTATTTTACTGCTAAGTATGACAACAAACTCCCCACTGTTGGTTAGCTAAAGCGAGCTGCCGCCTGCTCCTCAGTGTCGTGTGTGTGTGTGTATGAGTTGATGAATGTTTATGTGTATGTGCGCGGTGTCTGTGTGTGTGTGCCACCATGTCTCCCATGGGCTCTCATAAAGCTTAACACACTTGCTCAGCTCTAAACAAACTTTCATGCAACTTCTACAACGGCCCCTCAGGACCAACTGCTAAAGGACAAAGGCAGATATCGCTCAAGTTCAGACCAAATGATGCCTGGTAATGGTGTGTGTGTTTGGGGTGCGTTTGAGTGTGTGTGTGAGAAGCATCCTCACATTTGTTTGACAGATGGGACTGTGCTATTCTCTCTGTCTTCTTCATTCTCTGGATCTCTTTTGTGTTTGCATGCTTTGTTTTCATTTGTGTTCGTCTCTGTTTGGCATGTCCACATTTGGCTTAGTGTGTGCATGTGTTTTTTTTCTTTCATTTGTGTGTGTGTGTGCATCAGGCTACACTAAGTACACTCTTGACTATCTGTCTATTAGCACACTCCATCTGGGCAAGTTCAGCATACCAATGTAGTTTAAAGCAGCTGTAATCTGTGTGGTGTGTCTCTGTTCTCACTGTAACCCCGGCACCACACTGTTTCTGTTTGCACTCTGCACCCTGATAACATGGATTTCAAAGACACTATTCAATTAGAGTAAATGGCTTTTCCATTTGCAACACCATTCTTGAACACCAAGATTATGGTACGCTTTCATGTAGACTGTTCCTATTATTATTGCCATGAATGGCTTCCATGAGACTCTCTTGACAGGAAACAAAGGCTGAAAATTACTGTGGCAACTGCTGTGGTGAACATTCAAACTTCTTCAGACTCATACAAGGACAGCAGCCGCCTATTCAGTGTGACGTTATATGTAAATGAGAGCAGATCTTAAGTTATCAGTGGACTTGCATTTCGACTGAAACTGATCAACAGAAAATAATTTTCCACAGTTTTAAAAACCAATTAATCACTGAAGACTTTTAAATGATGGTGTTATTGTATTTTGGTCAGACGGAACAACAACTAACTTTGGGAAACTTAAGGTCCACTTACCACATTTTATTAAAGTTTTCAACCATATCACATGGTCTTTATCAGCAGATGGGAGCTTGTCTAGTGTCATGGAGTAATGAAAGGAATAGTTTGACATTTTTGGAAATGCACACCTCATGTCTGTATGGTACATACCATCAGGTAAATCAGCAGCCAGTTAGCTTAGCGCAGTCTCCACTGGTTGCTCTGGCAACCTGTAACTCCAGGGAGTGACTGTGCTCGGCCAAGAAACAGTCTTGGTGCATAAATCTCATATAAAATTGTAACTTGTCATTTATACCCCAGTGTTTGTACAGACGTAAACAAACAAGATTTAACATTTCCACTGTGAGCTTTTAGAGGTACTGGTAGGGGTAACGGATAACTCTGGACAAAGCCAGGCCTGCTGGCTTTATCTGTTTTCTAATGTCTCAGTTAAGTTAACCAACTGCTGGTGGCAGTTTCATATTTAGCACACAGACACGAGTATTATTAATCTAATCTACCTCTTGACAAGAGAGCAAAGTAGCGATTTCAAAAAATCTGGAACTATTCCTTTAAGTTCTACTGTTTCGCCATAAAAACCACAAGCTCATAACAACAATTTAGGCACCCCTATCTACTGGTAAAGATATAGGTGAAAGTTTGAAAAAGCTGCGAGTAGATTTGTCAAGCTACTATTCCTGGAGGTTAAGAATGTCCCTCGTTTAATTTTGATCTTGATAGAGACTGAATGTGTACAGAATACACAATTACACTGAAAAACAACTAATCTTCTTGGCAAAATACAGCTCACCCCATACCTGAGCTCCTAAAAACAGTAACCCAGAAAGAGGTAACTTAAAGCTAAATCTAGTTAGCTTTTGCCTGGACTCTGCTATCGCTGCTCTGACAGGATATTGACAAACCTAAAGGTCCTCGTCAGACTTCTGCTTGGTTCCAGCTACATCGAACCTCAGCCAACAATGAAAAGCTAACATACAAAACATTTCTAAAGTCAAATATGCTCTGTTGTTGTTGTTGTCAAGTCTACAAAATGAAGTGATAGGACACAGTGCTATTTTAGATTAAACGGATAGCACCAATTAACATGAGCCAATCACAGATTAGAGTTTTCAAAATAATTGGCAATTAATCATTAAATTTCTTGAACTGAGATGAGGACTTTGATGTTTTTAGGTTTTAAATAAGATAAAGAAAAAAATAGGTCGTGTTCCTTTTGAAGAATACTGACCTCGATGTAACCCTGCTGACTGACCTTGTCCACCCTCTGACCCCTCTCAAGCCTTGTATCTGAAGGCAGAGGCCACCAGTGTTTATACATGGATGGGAGAAAGGTTAACAAACTCCCTCTGAGAGTGGAGGGTAGCTAATTCATGTTCTAATTGACAGCTTAATCATCTTTACACTGTATTCATGCTCTTTGCAGATACTCTTGTCTAAATCACTATGCCAAGACGACAGAATCCCTAGAAGATCTCCATCTCTGTTACAGCTTCTTCTGTCTGACTCGCAGAGGCGCGGTGTTCCGGACGCCTGTGAAGAAACATTTCAATAATGTACTCATTTCACTGTCTTGTACTAGAGTCTGCTGCAATATTAGCCAAACTGACTTTCAGCCAAATCCCCAAGTCACTGCTACAGAACCCCAAAACCACATCAGTGCAGAAACATTAAAATAAACCAAGATAGGCTTATGACATGCTGTCAGCAGCGTGAGATTATGGGTTTGGGGCCTTGTAGCAGATTGAAGCTACCATTAGAACTTTTACCGTTTGATCGCGGCTCATGACATATGTTGCATATCCCTCCTGCTCCCGCTTCCTGTCATTCACTATACAGCCCAACAAAGCCAGTGCTATGAAAATAATCCCTCCAATTCCCTTAGAATGGAGTAGTAATAGTAGTGCAGGGAGAGGTAGCCAAGAAATGGAATAGTATTGTAGGAGTTATTACTTAGAGGGGTGAGTTGAACCTGGCCTCTGGCCACAGTGATAAAGCAGAGTCAGATGCACCGAGTAAAACTAATCTGGAGTTTTGATGATGTATGATTAATTTTATCCCTCCTACACATACGCTGGGATGATGTGGAAGGGGAGAGGAAGACCAACAGAGAAGTGAGAAATGAGAACTCTCAGAGGCTGGAAAACAATAACTTCTGCTACATATGTCAAATACCCGCTGTGGGAAGCCTTGTGATGTTCTCCATTTTCAGGGCCATGAAATCGCTCTCCGCCATCTGTATTTCCTGCTTCCCTGACGACAAATATCAGGGTTCAGAGGGCTTTAAGAGAGTTGGAGCAGGACCAATCACATCCTATAAGGTCTGACTGTGTCTTCCTTTTATGTCACCAGAGCAGCAAGAGTTATGGAATAGAGGTCAGGTCAGGGCATCCCAGAGGACTGCTTCCTGACCCTGGTCCCGCTGCTGCCTGCCGCCTGGCAACTCACAGTCGCACACACATGGACACACACATAAAAATGCCTGCACTAGACATACAAGAATACACCAACCCTGCCTCCTAGAAATTATATTCAAATACAACTATTTTGCAATAGCAACAATTTTTTGTAGGAGATATAATTGTGATCAGACTCACATTTCTGGGCGTGAACATAAAAATGATAACTGATAAATTTAAAACAGTCGTTAGCTGCAGTGCTGTTATAATATATACTGGACAAGTGTACAAAATTGTGGCATAACCGCAATGTATGGTATAAAAAATGTAATCATTTATAGTTTTATAGCAAAAGAGATCATGTCTTTGTTTTGCACACTTAATATTGTAACTTGAGTTTGGAGCCTGTCTCACAGAGAAGTAAATATCCCTTCTGGGTTCATTAAGCAAACCAACCAAGTGGTGATAATAAGCACATAATATATAGTATATATTTAGAGGAACTGAGCCCCCAGGAACTTTCAAATTGAAAAATGATAGCACAAAAGCACATCAATGGGGCCACTGCTTAATGCTGTAAGACCACTACACTGCTCACTGAAAACAGTAACTAGGAGGCAAAAGCAAGTAGGACACTTGCAATGTATGGCTAAGAAAATCAAATATTGTGAGGAATAATTCACTATTATACATCCAGACACACACAGCCTGTCCTCCAAAGTAGGCTAACCAACAAAGCAAAACAGACATTTGCATCAATAGGTAAACACACAGAGTAAGTTTGGTATGATTCATCAGCAGCTGTGCTTATCATAGGTTGCCGCCACCGCCTCTGAGGATGGTGAATAATCAGATTTGTATATTACATATACGACACGAGACACACAAAAGCAAACTGAGGTTGCGATGGACGCCTGAAGGTGACTTGTGTGTGTGCAGCCTCGAGGGCCTTTTGGTGGAGTGCAGGTGAGTGTGTAATTGGGTATGTGTGTGTGTGTGTGTGTTTGTGTGTGTGTGTGTGTGTGTGTGTGTGAGTGTGGTGGTGGACTGACTGCGACAGTCAGGTCGTTTTAAAAAGCCCAGGCCTGGCCCAGACTTCCAGCGGTAATGGCCATATTGACCATGGGCCAGCATGCAGACACAATAATCGCACACACAAACTCGCTACTCTCTTCTTCGGATGCCTCCATTCTGTTCTCATTTAGTTCAAGTCAAGTCAGTGACCTTCTGGTAGAATTTGCATGTGTTATATGCATCACCACCACTGCTACTTGACACCAGAAATAAGTCTGTCGATAAAATGCCAACTACCCATATTTGATAAGCTAAGAGGCTAATTTAATCTATTTTTGTGCCTTTGTCTCAAAGCAAAGAGCAATTAGAAGAGCAATTAATGTACAAAACATGCTAGTTGGTATTTCTCATTGCCAGTTAAATCAATGTAGTCAAAAGACCTAAGTAAACTTTGGCTGTATTTATTAACAGTGATTTGTTAGACAAAGAGAAAGCACACCCAAGACCTTTTTATTATAGCAATTGGACTGTGTGTTTGTAATAGTTGAATAAGCACCAACACAGCAGTGATTCTCTTGTGAACAATGACTGACTGTGTCATATCAGTTTCCAGTTGTCAGAGCCTGTGTTACATTTTTCTACAGCTTGTATATCATGAAAATACTTTAAGATTAAGGGAACTTAAGAATAGTTCAACATTTTAGAAACATGCTTATCCACACCTATAGAGGTAGAGCCAAGAAGCAATTACATTTGCTTAGTATTAGCACATTGAATCTCGAGTCAAGCTTGCTGCTGTATTTATAATTAGGGGGTTACAATATGCCTCTGAGCAGAACCACTTCTTCAGGGTAGTCTGGATGCTGCTGTGAGTCGCTATCAGAAAGTGACAAGAGGGACGACCAGGTTGGGACAATCTAGTTAGCCTGGTTGACTTCAGTTAAAGAAACTATGATAGAAACAGGCAAACATGCTTTCCATCCATGGAGACATCTTCTTGGTGAGTAAAGGAATGAGTTTGATGCTGAAGTCAAGCAACATTTCAGATTGGTAAGTAACAAGCCACAAAGCTGGGATGTTGCCGGCGAAGCGAGTAGCAAACCAATAAATAGCTCAAAGTGGTATGATCACTTTTGTTCGATGTTTCTCTCAGTCAGTCTTAGTGCTAAGGCACCTACTTCAGCTTAGCTATATACTTAACACTCCAGACCCATGATATGGTACTGAATTCAGAGAAGGTAATTAAGCACATTTCCAAATGCAAACTCATTTAATGTACTCTGTGGTGAGTCTTATCTTGTGAAATGATCAGGTCATTGTGTTCTGTTAATTTTAGTCACAGGAGCTTCCTGCAAAACATTCATGCATATAAAACTGTTAGACTTAAATTGCCTACTTCAGCTTAGAAGGCCTGAATTGGGACCACCAGCACAGTATATGAAGTAACTGAAGATATAGTGCAAAATTAATAAGATCACACCTGTTATTTGTATATTATTATTATTATTATTTTACTTTTACAAATGTGAATCTAAAAAGTCAAAGAGGGTTGAAAGCATTCTAATAATATAATAAGCAGATCTGATACAGGAGATATGGTTTGAATACATTTCTAAAACTCACAACTATTGTGCTAAAGTAATGATAAAAGGATAACAATACTATCTCACTCTTGCCAATCTTTCTTCCTCCTTCAACCTCTCCTCCTCACCCAGAAGTCCCTCCTCACTCCCAGGCCTCCCCTGTCTTTTCTCTTACATATGGTCCCTGTTGGCACTCTGTGCTCTTTTACAATATTGTGGGAAAGGAGAAAGAGACAGAGAGAGAGAGAGTGAGAAAGAAAGAGAGAGGAGATCACAGAACACTATACAATATCAGCAGCCAGTGCACAGCCAACAGAGCTTTGATAGCAGGCAGGAGGGGCAGGGGGTCATAAACGCGAGGAGAGAGGCTCGGTGAACTGTTTAAAGAGGGGAGCAGGATCTGTCGGGATCTCAGTACTGAGGGGAGAGGGGCGGATGAGGCTTTGAGGTAGTGAGTGTTTTTTCAGCTGGATGTCCTGCAGTCAAAAAAAAAAAAAATTAAGCAGGGCTCCTTCTCTGTGCGTCTTTGTCTGTCTCTTCTCTCTCCTCTGGTTTCTTCCAATTTATCTTAACAAAACAGCAGCTCAGCTCTCAGCCACGGCCGGACAGTTTGTCCTGACAAAAACCATGGCAACAAATCCACTGGAAGAGCCTGTCCGGTTCCAAAGGTCCGCCCCTCTCTGGTTTAACTCCCCTGCTCTTGAGCCTTTGCAAATTTGGCTGAAATGAAGATTGCAAAATCAATAAGCCAATGACCTAAAAACTGGTAGACAGAAGGTCAGGATCAAGAAAACCAATGACCATGTTTGGTTGAGAAAAAGCAGATCAAGATTGAAGAGTTTATTAGATCACCTTTGGCTGAGACGGGCAGTTGGAGCACAAAAAATGTGTTCTGGCTGAGAAGAGAAAAACTGGGCAAGGAGAAGAAGGACAAGGAGTGAGGCAGTTTGTCAGTAGCCTATACTGTCCTCCGGCCTGCCCCTGCTGGGACGATATACTTACACCGCTTCAAGGATGATAACTCTGCTTACATCCTTCACTCCTCCTCCCACTCCTACAAGCTGTTTTAACACTGCACAAGATACCTTATTATGTCAACTCTCAAACGTGTTCTGAGGCCATTAAACAAAATTCAGGCTGTTTATAAAACTCACAAACAGGCCAAAAAAGGAAAAGTGATATGAGAAATCACACTAGTGTGGGACTTTTTTTTTTCTCACAGGACATGTTTTACACACTGTTGAGAAGTTAAATTGTATGTTTTATCCAATTAAATAATACATTACGTGAAGACTTTATTTATTACCAACCACTTGACTGTTTTCTCACACATACGAACATCTTCACAATCCCAACAGATTAACTATGAATCAACTATATATGTAAATAAATGTGTACTGTGGTGTACCATTTCCTAAGTTTTTCAAAGATGAAAGGTCTAAATTTGTTTCACAACATGTAATGTTCAAAGACTGCTCAATACTTTTGGTACACAATCAATGTGTCACACAGTGTCAAACAATGTCACATATCAAGAGCCTGATCAGAATAAAGTTTTTGTGGGGTTGATTATGTTTGGACAAAATTTACATTTGAGAAGTCACTTTTTTTTACAATGAGAGAAAGGTTTGAAGAAAAATCTTAAGATTTCAAAAGGCAAGGTATTATTTTGTGGTTCATGCCTCATGTAGTGCCAAAAAAATAAGTTGCATAATCGCGTTGCATCTAAACCTGCTAACCAGTTGGAAACCTAGGACAGAGGGAGGTGGCACGGTGGCACTTCAACATACTTCTAATAATTAAGAATATTTATTAACCATCAGCAACATATACACAATTCATGTACAATGATAAGTATATGTTAAGTTAAAATTGAAGTATTGTCTCACGTACTCTGGGTACTTGCAGTGCTTTGGCCCTTACAGTAACAAAAAGTACATTTAAAAAACTGAACACAAAAAGTAAGGTAGCAAAAGTAACTTTTGGTATCCGTGTCAAACCTCATGTATCATATATCAACACTATAAAGTATCAAAAGATAAGTTTTTATATGAAGTTTAGGATTCTATATGATTTTCTATGGCATTTTATTTGATAGTATAACAGTTCAGAAAGAGAGGAACACAGGTGCAACTGCAGTTGCATGGTAAAAATTTTTAACACACTGAAGAACCAAGATGACTTCTAGATTGATTTTCTGACAAAGTAACGCAGATGTCTTAAAGTCTACAAGGAGACGTGGAGTCCTTAAAATGACTATTGAAGGACAAATCAAGTTTGACAAAAATAACCGAGGTGATGCTCACTGTGATGGATTGCTTTTCTCAAGCAAGTTTCTACATCTCTAATTTGATTTCTTTGCAGCCTAAGCTGAATGGAAAATATGGCTGCCTGGAAAGTAGGAAAATTTGTAAAGCAGAAAGGCAGCTATAGTGCATAAAAGGTTTGGTCCTTAAAGCTGAAATCATTTTTATTTAAGACACAAGTCAGATTTTTCCTTTGCTGGAGACAGAATGGTTGCACCTAATGCCACAGCACTTGATTAAAGCATGTAGTTTCACATGCATCACTTCTTGTCCTTGCCACTGTAGCAGTGAGCTGCACTACTGACTGTACCTCTGTCTCTCACTGCGTCACTCTTCCATGCTCAAAGTGACAGCTGCCTCCTCCACTGCTCAAATTTATTCCCAGCAACAGTTTTATATAAATATACAGTATAAGCGTCATTCTGGGTCTGGTAATTAGTCAGTTTTCTTTACATCTCTAAGAAAACAGTAGGCTGAAAATTACTGTTGCAGTCCCAGGATTTGTTTTTTGTTATCTGTCCCTGAGGTCAGAGATGAATTAGCAAAAGTGCCTTTATGTACTCTGCTTGCTCTCTGCGGAACTGGCTGCAAAATTATTTAAAGCTGAGTTTCGGTGAGTTTACACGGTTAATGAAGGTTCTGGTGGCAGACTCAATAAGGAGCTGTCTTTGCTTTGTTTAGTCAAGATTTAAATAGGTTTGCAATGAGCCTGCTGGTTTTGATTATGCTGCTTCATTGAGGCCGGTGAAGTAGTCTCTCGGCTATGTGGCTTTGATTACTTAGCTTTAGTGTTGTTCTGTTTGAGACCTTTCTGTTTGTCTGTAAGCTGTGCCTTGGCTGGATTCCCTTGACAGGAGGAGATTTTAACTGGGGCTGCCTAGTTTAAGAAGGTTAACAATATTTGACAGAAGCTCGCCTTTCACCTTAACCTCAATAACTCTGCTTCCAAGCCTGCAGATATCGAGGTGGCTTCATGTTACAAAATAAAAAATAAATGAAATGATTCCTTGTTTTCTCTCACACCCTCTCCCTTGCATTTTCTAATCAGCGAATCCAGAGAATAGCAGTGAACAAGAAGGAGGGTGACCGCTAGTGCAACTGACAAGAGTGGACAAGAAAGACAGAGTGAGGGGGAGTAAAAGAAAGAGGGTAGTTATATCCTAGGGTCATTAGCAGCATTTCAAAGTCACCCGGTCTTTCAGCGTATGCTGTTTGACAGGCCCTGCCAACAGAATTAGGGATGAGAGATGATGGTGCCGTGATTAGATGTGTAACTCAGGGGAAAGACAGGGCCTGATCCATAGTTACAGTACACACACACACACACTCACATATACTGTATGCGTGGTGTAAAAAGGAAAAAAACCATGAAGAAAAGGGAGCAGGACGAGAGATATGATAACCCCAGTCTTAAGATGTGGTCAAGCATTGATTAGCCCCCAGACCCTCTATTTCAATGTACAGACCTGATGCGAGTCAGCCTGATAAACACCATATGAGCTCCCCTGGCTCCCCATATGAGTGAATTGAATTCCCAAATTACCAGGCTTAAGATAACATACCTGGCTAAATTGCTACGCTTTATAAATCTCAAACTTTTGTAGATATTCATCAAAGGCTGCTCTACTCCTGATGCGGAGAACACAGGAGAGATGGGAAACAGGAGAACAACACACAATGTGGTTCATATTAAGGCCCTGATCTTCTATCTGAAGTCCCTGCTTCCGCCATATCTCTTTAGCCAGGGGTGATGTGTGGGAGAGGAGGGAGGAGGGCTGGCATCCTCTGCCAGCACAAAATATGGTAACTTCCTGTTAGCCTGAGATTTCTAGGAGGAAAGTTGGGGCAAATGATGCTTTATCTGCCTCGCTTCTTCTTCAGTCTTTTATTACAGCATAACATGATGTGGCTTTGCTTGGCCCCATGCAACACTTTGTCTATTCTTTTCAGAGTTACTTCAGGAGGTTACTTCGAACCTCCTGTTGTAGGCCAGTTAATCTTTCAGCTTCTTCTCTCATCTCCCTGACATCAACGCTGAAGTTTCCATCTGCCCAGTGCCAAATGAATGCCAATGATAGTAAAGTGTTTGTTGGATAAACTGAGAAGGGTCCATTCGTTGCAGACCATTTAACGCACACACCACCCAACATCAACCCTAAACAAAACCAACATGGCCTTTCAAAGATGGTACAATCTCACGCAGGCCTTTAAACAACACAAGGGGCTGTGGTTATGGGCGTATGCTACAGGTGACGAGGAAATATAATCCAGAAATAGTGCAAAACTCACAGTGGCAACTAGAATTTCAGCGATTTTTGTCCTTGTCGTGACAACTGCGAGGAGCAGTAGAGCTATACAATGGCAAGTTGCAAACTAAGTGAATTGGCACAAAATTAATAGGCCAATGGAGAGTGACTGCCAGATGAGATGTCATATTGTGTTGAGGCAAAGTTGTAACGTCCAACTGTACTTTGTTTGTCAGTCATGGTCATGTTGTGTTTTCTATGTCATACTTGGTGTCCATTCCCAGGGGAAGACTCCTCCTCTATGCCTCGTGGTCCCTGAAATGCACCTGTGTTTTGACTGTTTGTTTTGACTGGCCCGGTTATCATATCTTTGCTAGTGGGGTCAGCACGACCTTGGTTGCTATGTTAACTGCTGGGGACTGTGCCTGTTGGACCCTCCAGTGTCTTCTGAAAGCTATCCAAGACATAGACAATCAACAACTGCTTTTTAGGGCTCATTTGTAAGTGACCTGTGGAGACACCACACAGTACTACTCTAAAAAACTGTTATCTGAAATTTAACTTGGATCATTATGACCTGTCAAATGATGTACAATCTGATAGCAGTGGGACTGACTGTAAGCTTAAGCATAAAGAAGGCTTTTTGTACCAAGGCAGTATTGATGCAGGTACTAGTGACACAATGAATTATGATCCAGTGCTGAGCTTGGAGTGACAAATCTATGAGTGTAAAGGCTCACGATACCTAAACACTGCACAGAGGTCTGTAGGCCTGACTAAAGTTTGATTGTGTTGTGAAAGTTATCATGGCAACTATCTTCTGTTACAAATGATCCAACAGCAGAAGTATATAACTACAGAATGTATTTATTTGGCCAATTATACATCTTGCTGTAAGGACAACTCAAGCCTTCTTGTGTTGGCATCCCACAGCTTGAATGGCATGGTCTCATACAAAATTTGGGTCTGGCGATCACCAGTTTATATTAAATGTATGTGCGGATTTGGCTTTTCTTGGAGCATGAATTTAACCGCTTTTGTATACATAGCGTTTATGATGAATCAGCTGAGCTGAGCGGAGACTGAGCACTGAATCTGCTGAGTGCAGCTCAGACCACTGATAATGTGTAAAGCCTGAAGTTTACCCTATTCAGCTGTCTCTAAAGGGCACGTGTCTCAATCAGTCATATTCTGTAATCTGCAAGAGGCAGATAAGATCTGTTCATTAAGGGTCACTGGTTGATAAATATCCAAATGCCTCAGTTGCACAGGCATACATCATCCCCTTAAGCCTGGCCTCTTCCACCGTGTGTCAGGAGAAAGTTTATCATTCTATACCGAAAAGGCAGTGAAACAAGCAGGTTAACATATTTCTACTCTTAAAAACACATTACTTATGTACGACTAGCAGTCCTAGTGGGTCCATTCGTAAACATTATTCCGGTGGTTCATACTATTAGTTTAACAGCTGTTGGCAGGTGAGCCACAGTTAATTTCAGTCACTGCCCTGAGAAATACTATATGGAGAAAACCATCAAGTAGACAGGCAATAAAACATCATTCTCTAGTGTTTCCTACAATCGAGTTCTGTAAAGGCGGAAAACCCAGAAACAAAAGAGTCAAACACTACAGCTCTCCAGAAAGTGGAACTCATACTAATGAAATATTTTAGGTTTAAGGAAGCTACTCAGATGAAAAATTACACTCAACACTTGAACAGCTGAGTCTGGTCCAATTTAGTTGTTTTAGATGGATTTTGGACAACGAGCACAACATAAGTCCTAACTCAGCAGTTACAAAGGAGAAAAAGGAAAAGTCAAATGAACAGCAATGAGGTTTGTTGTTGCTAAATTTCTAGTGACAAGTATAATCCATGGTCAACCATAATGCAAGTCACGAGACCTGATGCATTTCTGCAAAGTAAACTTTTTCTTGACCGAAAGAAATTCCATTTTATTACTGCCATAACTTTCTCCACAGATATGTTACACCAGCTGCTGAAAATCATGTCTCAGGTAGGAAAGAGTGGGAGCTGGAGGTCAAAAGGCATTCTGGGAAATGTAGGAAAACATTGCGTAAAGATTGAGAGAGAAGCTGAGGAAAGTGGATACAACAAAAGGGCGAATGACAACTGCTTATTCACAAAATAACAGAATGCATTGGAGATCCCAGTTCGATGATTTACAACAGCGAGGAGCAGCTGAGGAGAATTTTCCTCTGAGGCAGGGCGTTCCACTTTTTTGCATCAAACAGCAAGGGAAACTCCAGTGTCACACTTGCACACAATCACACACTAGCATTCCAGCACAGATACACATGAAAGCTGAATACAAGAAGGATGCAGCATTTGTATGCATTTCTACACACACATCTTCCCTTTTGCTCTCTTTTACAGCAGTTTCCTGTGCATCACCACTCTCATGGTACATCTAGAGCATGAACATCCGGAGTCAGCAAGTCTGGACACAGCTGCTGAATATTCAGCCTCTGCACTCCTCTTCTCCCATCACCTCTGTCTTCTCCCACCTTAAACTCTCTTATTTCTCCCTCTCTCGGCCCAGTCTGACTTTTGCCTCCTAGCTCATCTTCTATAGCTCGCCACCGCTGCTGCCGCTTGCTGCTGCTCTGCTCTCTGTGCTCCACTTTTCAATATGGGCTCTCTCTGATAGCCCTTCATAACACTTAATCATCATAACAATAAGAGCACTCTTCCGACGAATCACCTCGAGGGGCTGGCCTTAAAGATCTCCGCTAACTGATGTCATTAACTGCCGGGCTCCCGATTGGGTCGAGTAAAGGGAGAGCCCGGCCCTAGTGTTTGAGACGGAGGGCTCACAGTGGGAGCATGGTGTCGGACAGGCCAAGGACATTCCTCTTATGGAGAGGAGAGGAGAAACCCACACACACAAGCGGCCACACAAGTGAACATGGGCACAAAGGTTTCTGCCGAAGCAGAAGACACAATGGTTTGGTTTTGCAGAAATAAGAGAGAGATGAATAAGACTATTGAATAAGGGGAGAGAGGTTTGAATAACAGTATTTTGTTGTTGAATGATCTTCAGGGAAATGACTGTCTGTCGTTCCTCTGCTCTGGGCTTTTGGCTGCGATTTGACAACAGACTTGAGAGTGTGTGTGTGGAGTGTGGGGAGAGAGGGGGTGGGGTAAAGTATTTGGCTGATTGAGTCTATGCTGCTATCACGCTGTGGAAGTGATAGTGCCATATAATATGTTGTTGTGGTGTGTACAGAGAACAGTGACGCAAGGCTTCACGCAAAACAAAACGACGCGACACAAAACCGCGCATACCATCCAAAGCACAGTGAAATCACAGCTGTTCTCAGTTGCTGGCGCGGCAGTCGCACCATCGCCTCAGAGATAACACACGCGATACACCCATCAATACACCAGTGTGAGACGGGATAGCAACACAGACTGCAGGGTCGGAAGGTCACAGGTATTGGTGGACAAAGTTGTTCCCAGCAACAAACACACGGCACATATAATTTCCAGGGTGATCTCCTGTGTGCCCCTGACCAGATCTGAATGTATGTATGATGAATATGTTGACAGGAGATGATTGTTTTGCACCCGTTTGAAGAAATGCTGAACAAAAGCTGGTGCCTAATATAGACCCTCAATAAATCTTGCACCATTGTTAGCACTCCACGGTGAAACTAAAGGGTACAGTTAGCGGCATACTAGCTTCTTGTTAGTTTGGTGCCATTATTAGTTAAAGACAAACATATACTCACTTCAGGGTTGGCCAAGTTTTATCCTCTGTGTTTCTGTGTAAACATCTTACAAGCTAAATCAAGTGCACATGATATACACTTGCAAAGTCCTCTTCTAAAGACTCACGTTTGGTCCTTACTTTCAAACTTATTATACCTTTATCACCTCTGTATTTGCCATTGTCCCTTGACGCTTGTCATACTGTTGCACATTGCTTCCTGCAGACTGCATCACCAACCAGTACAATAACGGAAAGTGACATTGACAACTTAGAAAACTGTGTTTCATCAGGACTGCAGGCAGCTGCTCATCTGTGTACTAACTTTATAGGTTATCACAGGAACAAGGCTGCTGTCCTCTCTGCCTCTATCCCTTGTGCACAGGTGTTTCAAAACATAAACAGTGAGCTGGGAGAAATCTGGGCTTCAGTAGAGCCAATTTGGACAATTTTTTTTGATGTTTTACCAGCTATAATGGTAAAACTGCCTGTGACAGATTTGTATCATTTGCCAAAAGGGAGCGGCAGTGTTGGGACTCAAGACACAGGATATGACGAATCAAAAATTAACACTGAAATGAAAAATTGCGCTTGTGTAGCAGCTAGCAAGCTGTGTCTTTCAGGTGGAGGCAACTAAGTTACAAATTGGGGGCATGGACTTTGAAAGACAGGGGTGTATGCCAGGTATAGAGGGTCAAAGGAAGAGACCCCGTTGTGCTGCATTATGGGAAGTGTAGGAGCCTTTTTGTGTTCTTTTTTTAAATCTGTCTCTCTCAGACTTTATGGAAGTGCAGTACTAAGTCGCTGCCTTTATGTTATTAATCTCTTTTGCAGTCACCAATATGCTCAAATCACAGTGTAGCTGTATTAATGTGATGTTATATTCAAGCACATAGTTTCTGGTTTATATTGGTTAAAAGGTTTAATACTTTTTATGCATATGAATGTACTGTATTTTAGCCTAGAGTCCTTACAAGAGTTATCTGTGACATTAAAGAACAGTCAGTTTGACATTTTCTCATATGTACACACTAACCACACACACACACACATTTAATATTATGTGAACTATGTAAATTATATTAAACCAAAAATAAGGGACTCCTGAAGACTCATAATAATTATACTCTTCTATAAAAAGCCCAAATAATGAAGTTCACTTGTTTGGCATTACTGGAAATAAAGAGCCGCATGCACTGAAACCATCATAAAACTGTAGTAAAAAGACATTTTTAAAAATTGAGTTAAGTATAGTGGCCCTGTCTTTACCTACTGCTTTGTTTGCTAGTGATGTCACATGTCAGCCCCTCTGTCTGCTCCGTCTCCATTCGCCTCTTTCCACTCGTGCAGTGGAACAAAGCAGATAGAGAAACTTATCTTAAAAAAGAAACGCTAAGTGTTGTGGAATAATTTGGAAAACTGTCACAGAGAGAGCGAATCCTATCTCAGAGAATGCCAGTCACATGCACACACACACACACACACACACACACACACACACACACACACACACACACAAGCTTACAAGCATTCACACACACACACACACATACACACACTGGGACTTTGGTGTTTACATCATA
This sequence comes from Lates japonicus, assembly GCA_033238685.1. NCBI lineage: Eukaryota > Metazoa > Chordata > Actinopteri > Centropomidae > Lates > Lates japonicus. The sequence goes on along the minus strand of BRZM01000038.1, from coordinate 1,857,579 downwards.
TGGGAAGGTATTTTTTCCCCTCACACTGCCAGGGAACAGGCCCACGCATGGACACACAGACGCTGACTAAGGCCCTAAGACTGCTGGGGTGGTGGGGAAGATCTATGTGCATGTGTACAAGTGTGTGTGCATATGTATATAGTTACCACTGTGCATCTACGCAAACTTGNNNNTCCAAGTAGTGCAAAAACTTCACGGTGGCAATTCAAATTTTATGCGATTTGTCGCTGTCGCTGACAATCGCGAGGAGCAGTGAAGCTATGCTTATATTTTGCAAAACTAAGTGAATTAGCATGTATATAATAGGCCAATAGGTGACTGTAGATGATGTCATATTGTGTTGGGCAAAAGTTGTAACCGGTCCAACTGTACTTTGTTTGTCAGTCATGGTCATGTTGTGTTTTCTATGTCATACTTGGTGTCCATTCCCAGGGAGAGACTTAGTGCCTCATTCTGAAATGCATGTTTTGACTGTTTGTTTTGACTAGCTCGGTTTATCATATCTTTTGCTAGTGTAGAATTGATTACTTTCGACCTTGGTTTGCTATGTTAACTGCTAAAGGGCTGTGCCTGCTGGACCTCTCAGTGTCTTCACCCAGCTATCAAGACATAGACAATCAACAACTGCTTTTTAGGCCTGCCTTGAAGTGACCTGTGGAGACACCACACACAGTGCCACCACAAGCCTGTTATCTGAAATTTAACCTTGGATCATTGCTGACCTGTCAAATGATGCTTGCAATCTGATAGCAGTGGACTGACTGTAGCTTAAGCATAAAAGAAGGCTTTTTGTACCAAGGCAGTATTGATGCAGGTACAAGCACAATGAATTATGATCCAGGAAGTTGAGTTTTCTGAGTGACAAATCTATGAGTGTAAAGGCTCATCAGACACCTAAACACTGCACAGAGGTCTGTAGTGCTCTGGCGAAAAGGATTTGATTGTGTTGTGGAAAGTTATCGCATGGCAACTATCTTCTGTTACAATGATTCAACAGCAGAAGTATATAATTCACAGAATGTATTTATTTGGCCACTACAGCATCTTGCTGTATGACAACTCGAAATAACTTCTGTGTTTGGCATCCCCACAACAGATGGCATGGTCTCATACAAAATTTGGTCTGAGCATCACCAGTTTACATTAAATGTATGTGATTTGGCTTTTCTTGAGCGTAGATTTAGCCGTTTTGTATCGCAAGCGTTTACAGTGAATCAGCGTGAGCTGATGAGCTAGTACTGAATCCTGGTGGTGCGGCTCAGACCATGATAATGTGTGAAGCCTGAAGTTTACCCTATTCGCAGCTGTCTCTAAAGGCGCGTGTCTCCTAACCAGTCGCCATTCTGTAATCTGCAAAGAGAGGCAGATAAAGATCTGTTCATTAAAGATTACTGGTTGATAACATTCCGATACCTCAGTTGCACAGTATACATCTAAGCTGGCTCTTCCACCGTGTCAGGGAGAAAGTTTCTTACTTCATTCTATACCGAAAGGGCGGTGAAAAGCAAGCAGGTTAACATATTTCGCAAAAAAAAAAACGCATTACTTATATGCGACCTTCGCCAGTCCTATTGGGTCCATTGATGAGCATTATTCCTGGGCGGTTCCTTACTATTAGTTTAACAGCTGTTGGCGGGTGAGCCACCAGTTAATTTCAGTCACTGCTCTGAAATACTACAGCATGGAGAAAAACCATCAAGTGAACAGGCAAATAAAAACATCATTCTCTAGTGTTTCCCATAATGTATTCTTGTAAAGCGGAAAAACCCTGTGAAACAGTATCAAACGCCTGGCTCAGTGGAACCCGCTAATGAAATAATATTTTGAGTTTACTACAGAGCTACTCAGATGAAAATACACCTTTAACACTTGAACAGCTGAGTCTGGTCAATTTAGTTGTTAGAAGATGGATTTTGGGACCATGAGCACAACATAAGTCCTAATCAGCGATTCGGAGAAAGGAAAAGTCAGTGAGCAGCAATGAGGTTTTGTTGTTACAAATTTCTCTAGTGACAGCATCCATGGTCAACCATAATGCAAGTCCACGAGACCTGATAAATTTCAAAGGGGTGCAACTTTTTTCTTGACCGGAAAAGAAATTCCATTTATTACTGCCATAACTTTCTCCACAGATATGTACACCAGCTGCGAAATCACAGTCTCAGGTAGGGAAAGAGTGGGAGCTGGGTGTCAAAGGCATTCTGGGAAATGTAGGAAAACACTGCGTAAAAGATTGAGAAGCTGAGGAGAAATGGATACAACAAAAAGTGATGACAGCTGCTTATTCTGCAAAATAACAGAATGCATTGGACATCCCAGCCTGATGATTTACAACAGGCGTAGGGCAACTGAGGATGGAATTTTCCTCTGAGGCAAGGCGTTCACTTTTTACCTGCTGTAGCAAAGGAAGCTCCCAGTGTTCACACTTGCACACAATCACACTACTTGTTCAGCACAGATACACAAGCTGGAATACAAAGAAGGACAAAAGCATTTGTATGCATTTACATCTTCCCCTTTTTGCTCCACTACAGCGGTTTCCTGTGCGCGCTGTCTACCTCATGGTACATTCAGAGCATGACATCCGGAGTCAGCAAGTCTGGACACAGCTGCTGAATATTCAGCCCTGCACTCCCTCTTTCTCCATCCTCTGTCTTCTCACCTTAAACTCTCCTTATTTCCCTCTCTCGCTCCCGGTCGGCTTTGCTCCTGGCTCAATCTCTACAGCTCCGCGCCCGCCACCGCTGCTGCGCTGCTGCGCTGCTGCTGCCTCTGCTCTCTCTGTGCTCCACTTTCATTAAGGGGCTCTCCTCTGATAGCCCTTCATAACCACTTAATCATCCCATAACAATAAGAGCACTCTCTTTCCGGCGAATCACCTCGGGGGCCGGCCTAAGATCCTCCGCTAACTGATGTCATTAACTGCGGGGCTCCCGATTGGTGAACAGCGGGAGGCTCCGCCCAGGTGTTTGGCGGAGGCTCAGTAGAACATGCAGGTCGGACAGGCCAAGGACATTCCTCTTATGGAGAGGAGAGGAAAACCCACACTGGCGCCCGCTTTCGTGAACATAGGCACAAGGCTCTTGCGGGAAGCAGAAGACAAAGGCGTGTTTGGTTTTTGCAGTCAGAGATGAATAAGACTATTGAATAAGGGGAGAGAGGTTTGAATAACAGTATTTTACATGAATGGATCTTCAGGAAATGACTGCTCCGTCGTTCCCTCTGCTCTGTATTTTAAAGCTGCGGTTGACAACAGACTTGAGGTGTGTGTGTGTGAAGTGTGGGAGGGGGGTGGGGGTGGGGGGGCATTTTGGCTGATTGAGTCTATGCTGCTATCACGCTGTAGAGTGACAGTATGCCATATTATGTTGTTGTGGGTGTATTGCACAGATGAACAGTGTGGCTTCACGCAAACAAAAGCGCCGCGCACACACAAAACTGCGCACACTCATCAAAGCACGAGTGGGGTACAGCTGTTCTCAGTTGCTATCGAGCGATCGCACCATCGTCTCCAGATAACACCGCATGCGCTTTTTGCTCACAGGTGTGAGGCAGGGGACAGTAACACCAGACTTAGCGGGGTCGAGGTCACAGGGGTATTGTGACAAAGTTGCCTAACCAACAAACACCACGGCACATATAATTTCAGGGTGATCTCCTGTGCCCTGACCAGATCTGAATGTATGTATGATGAATATGTTGATGAGGAGATGATTGTTTGCACCCTGTTTGTGAAGGAAATGTGCTGGATATGCTGGTTGTACCATTATAGACCTCAATAAATCTTGCACCATTATTGGCACTCACGGTGAAACCGGTACAGTTAATGACATACTAAACATTAGTTTTGCAGCTATTATTAAATTAAAGACAGCACATATACTCTCATGTTTCCAGGAGCTGTACAAAGTTTTATCCTCTGTGTTTCTGTGTAAGCATCCGCACAAGCTAAATCAGAAATTACATGATATACGCACCAGAAGTCCCTCTTCTAAAGACTCACGTTTGGTCCTTACTAAACATTATACCTTATCACTCTGTATTTGCCAATATTGTCCCTTGGCGCTTGTCATACTGCTGCAGTAAGCCCCTACAGACTCATCACCAAACTCACAGTACAATAGCAGGAAAGTGACATTGACAACAACTTAGAAAACTGTGTTTCATCAGGACTGCAGGTAGCTAAGCCCATCTGTACTGAATTCTTTATAGGTTATCACAGGAACAAGGCTGCTGTCCTCTCTGCCTCTATCCCTTCCTGTGCACAGTGGTGTTTCAAAACGCAAACAGTGAGCTGGGGAGGAAATCTGGAGGCTTCCAGTAGGGAGCTGAATTATGGACAATTTTTTGATGTTTTACCAGCTATATTGATAAATTCGCTCGCCCAACAGTTTATCATTTGCCAAAAGGAGCGGCAATTGGGACTCAAGACACAGGATGTAATGAATCAAAAATTAACACTGAAATGAAAAATTCGCGGCTTGTGTGGCAGCTAGCAAAGCTGTGTCTTTCAGGTGGAAACAACTAAGTTACAAATTGGGGCATGGACTTTTGAAGACAGGGTGTATGCAGGTGGGGTCAAGGAAGAGACCCGTTGTGCTGCATTATGGGAAGTGCTAGGAGCCTTTTTGTGTTCTTTTTTTAAATCTGTCTCTCTCAGACTTTATGGAAGTGCAGTACTAAGTCGCTGCCCCTTTTATGTTAACTTTTGCAGTCACCAATATGCTCAAATCACACAGTGTAGCTGTAATAATGTGATGTTATATTCAAGCACATAGTTTCCCTGGTCTATATTAAAAGGTTTAATACTTTTTATGCAAGGAATGTACTGTATTTTAGCCTAGAGTCCTTACATGAGTTATCTGTGACATTAAAAGAACAGTCAGTTTGACATTTTCTCATATGTGCACACACGCAACCATACACACACACACATTTAATATGTGAATCATGTACCATATTAAACCAAAAAATAAGGGACCTCCTGAAGACTCAATAATTATACTTTCTATAAAAAAGCCCAAATAATGAAGTTCACTTGTTTGGCATTACTGGAAATAAAGAGCTGCATGCACTGAAACCATCATAAAATCAGTAAAAGACATTTTTAAAAATTGAGTTAAGAGCAGTGGCCTCTGTCTTTTTACCTTACTGCTTTGCTTCAGTTAGTGATGTCACATGTCAGCCCCTCTGTCTGCTCCGTCTCCACCGCCTCTTTCCACTGTGTGCAGTGGAACAAAGCAGAGATGGCAGAGAAACTTATCTTTAAAAAGAAACTGCACAGTGTTGTGGAATAATTTGGAAAACTGTCACAGAGAGAGCGAATCCTATCTCAGAGAATGCCAGTCACATGCACACACACACACACACACACAAACACACACACACAAGCTTACACTCAGCTACTACCACACACACACACACACACTGGGACTTTGGTGTTTACATCATATGGGAAGGTGTTTTTTCCCCTCACACTGCCAGGGAACAGGCCCACGCATGGACACACAGACGCTGACTAAGGCCCTAAGACTGCTGGGGTGGGTGGTGGTGGGGGGTGACCATGTGCATGTGTACAAGTGTGTGCATATGCATATAGTTACTGTAATTGCAGGATTCACGCAAACTTGCTGCGAAATCAAGTTCCAACATCATCTGACCGTAGATATGACTTATTCGAAAGGTTATAATATAAAAAATGTGTGTGGGTTTACGTATGTGTATTTATGGTGTGTATGTATGTTTGTGCAGCGGTATCAATCTTCCTGTTCAGTGTTAAGCCTCAGTATATGGTGAATACAGAGACTGTTTGTGGCCTTGAAGGGGCCAAGCAATGCTAATCAGTTTATTAGGCAAATCTGGCATATTTTGTGTTTCAGTGTGTGTGTATTTAAACCATTTATGTGTGTGTGTGTGTGTGTGTGTGTTGTTCGGGTTCAAACTGTTAAGTCACTGTGTGGGTGTGATTTCCTGCTTCTGGGGTTTGAGGTTACAGAGAGAAAAAGTGGGAGAGACTGGCAGAGAGACAAAAGTGTGTTTCCAGTGTCTTTGTGTGTGTATGCACGTCTGTTAAAGCTCCTAGTTCTGCATCCAAAAGCTGGCTGATGGCTGATGTGTTCAAGCTCAAGCACCACAACGCTTGGAGAACACAACAGGCGGCCTGACCAACCCAAGACGGCCAACAGAGCACTCTTCCTGTGCTTAAACCCGTAGCTCGAAAACAGCGAGCTAAAACAGAGATATTTCTGTCGAGGATGAAGAAGGCCACAACCGACCAAATCACCTCTTTCCATGACGCTGTGTTTTCTTTTGCTGGGTAAATAAGAACTGGCATCGCATAGCATCTGTGGAGCAGCCCACCCAGCATCATCTCTTCTCCTTTCATCACTGTCACCTGTGACGTTGCAGCTTGGCGTGGGATGAGAATCAGAAGGTCAGACAGAAGTTGCAGATTTGAGGGCAACAAGGAGATGGAGTTACCAGTCATGGCACACTGAAATCCATTTCAAGTAGCCACTCTCAGGGGCTGCAACAGGCTGCAACTGTGTGTGTGTGTGTGTGTGTGTGTGTGTGTGTGTGTGTGTGTGTGTGTGTGTGTTTGTGTAAGTTGCAGCAGCATCTTTATGCCCTATGTTGCTAAAAAACAACATACATCCAGAACAATAAAGCATCTATTAACTGTAAAGTCTTTCCACTTTAAGAGAAAGGGAATTGGGGAAAAGAGACAGAGGAGTAGAAACACATTATATAACTGGGGATGGTTCCTGGAGGTCATTTTTATTCCCCTATGCGATTGGCGCATGCCAACACACACGCTGTGGCTGCATCCACTTATGACATCATCAGAAGCAGCCAGAAAGACAGAAGAGTCAGAGAGAGCCAAGCTGACGTCATCCACCACTCAATGTCAATTACGTAATTACAGTCCAACGCCTGTGTGACAGACATGCTGTGTGATTTTTATTTTTTATTTTTTTTGCAATCGTGCCGCAGGGTAAGAACACATAATTGCAATTCCCATGTGTGAGGAGAGCATAAATGAGGCATGTTATGACATCATTAGTGGAGAGAGGCCTGGCGTGAGTGTGACACGGTGAGAGTGTTTGGGTAGAAGAGGAGGAGACAGAGCGCTGCGAACAGACCTGGCTAGGAGAGTTATGCAACGCAAATCCAACTCAACATTAGAAGTGCCTTTTTTTATGTCTTTCCTCTGTGTGTGTACAATAGTGCACACATCGTGTGTATGTGTGCTCGTCTCATGACTTCTCTGTAGCACTTTACTTGAGGCAAGAATACATTAAAACACACAAGCACTCAAGTATAGTGCTGAGACGCACAATTGAAATTCCACACACACACAAACGCACACATGCATATACATACACACCACTCTTCCCCCACTTATAAACAAAGCTTCCTAAGGACAGGAAATCCTTTCCACCCACGTTCCTGTGTTGCTTGGCAACCAGAGCAGCGGTCGCCAGGTGCATGCCCACCGCTGCAAACAGCACATATGCACAAACATGAAGACAGAGACACACACCTACAAACCCTTTTGAACTCTGCCCTTTAAAACACCAGATAAAGCCGGAGCTAAAGCTGAGCAGGCTACACTCGCCATAGCTGCCCTCCAATTGTCAGCTATGATCTAAACCAAACACATGACATCACCCCTTGTAAACACAAACACTTTTTCCCCATTTATAAGCTCTATTTTTACACCCACCGACGTGTCTTTCCATGCGTGATAGTGCGCAGCATGTGTGTGTGTGTGTGTGTGCGGTGTGGAATGCTCTGTATGTGTCAGTGTGTATTTATGTGCATGCACTCCTTGTGTGTGCCACTGTGTGGAGGATGCGACTGTGCGCCAGCCTCAATGACTACAGAGAGAGGCTAATTGAGCTGAGGTGCCTTGGCACTTTGGACAATAATGAGTCCATTTCAAATCAGCAGGAGGCCTATTGAAGACAATTATAAACTTGGGGGATACAGAGGAGCATTATTCTTCTAAGCCATCTTGGCCACTTAGGCCGCTGTGTTTCCACTGCACTTCAAAACCCCGCTTAACTCTCCAGTTGTTTTAACGCATTAAGCAGTAGATGAAAGGCAACATTCACCTACTGAACAATGACGAAATTAAATAATTGACTGCAAACTAAGTCACTGATTAATCATTCTTATGTCAGTGAAAAAAATGAATGAAAACCAAACACATCACTGTCTTCTTCAAACTCTAATTAACAGAGCATGGCAACAACAATTTGGAAAAACATCAGTGAAGTTTCCTAGCAACATAATTCATGTGTTTAATAGTGAAACAACTGCACTGTGGGACGACCAAGTGGAGGGGTGGATAAAGACAGAGGAGCGAGGTAGGGGCAGATGAAGAGCCTCTAGCGCTCCACTGTTTACGCTGCTTTGCTTTTTAATCTTCTCTCAGTCCCTATTGGTGTTCAGATGCTGCAGGACCCCAATTAGACTAGGACTCTCCAACCACAAGAACTGATGTCTTTGTACCCAATGTACAATTGTTTGTACAAATACATACAGTGTGGAGGAGTTCAGGCTTTAGCTAATGAGTGACCTAGTGTGAATTTGCTGGGTTCATGTTTTGCCATGTTTTGCCTAGACAGAAGTTGATCTGCTATATGAAACAAAGTCCTTTCTATTTGAAGGAGTTGAGCCATGAACCACCAACAGTGAGAGAGTTAAAGGTTCAGTCTCCACTGATACACTGGAACTGTGATAAATAAATAAATAAATATATATATATATATATATACATATATATATATATATTTTTTTATTTATATATATATATATATATGTATATATATATATATAAGCATTTATCATACTGTACACCATATGGTTTGGTAAGGTTTTTAATTAGATTACCATTGTGCTACAGCATAATTTATACCAGCAGCAACCTTGTCAATTCACTAGCTATGTGCACACGACAACACCTTTCATAGGATGCAAGGCAGGCTCAGAGGTCCTCTAAACATAATCTCTGTGAGATGAATCTGCTCCCATCTTCTGGAACATTAAGCTGTTGAACAAGCTCATATTTAAAGCTGTTCTAATCAAGGTTTTTTATACAAACAAAGGATCAAGTGAGTAGGTATCATGTGAAAAGGGTCACTCGTTGTAACAAATCCATAGTGAATTCAGCTCTCAACTTTACCGGTTTGGTTCACTCTCTCTGCTCATCAGTGTTGTTTTTTGACACAGCAGCCAGCTGTTTTCTGTGGGAAAAGTTCTAAAGACCAGCTGCACAACAAGCCCAGCAACAAATAGCAGACAGATGCAGTTTGTGACAAGCTGGTGGACACAGTGAAACATTTAGCAGCTAAAGATGCAAATATTTCCCTCAGGAGCCAGTGGAGAACCAAATACAGGACAGGTCTATTGGACTTAGATTCATCAGGTGGGACATTAACCCCATCAGTAAAGCTAACCCATCAAACATTCTGTATCCCCCTGCTGTCAGTCAACTAATCAATAGTGTAACACTAAACTGTTCCTTCTGAGCAAAATGGGCTATCATTCTTGGTTGTACCTTCTCCTTATGTGTTGCCATGGTGATCCAAGCAATTTGTGTCCATCAAGAATTTGTGTGTCCCATTATTCTGACTATTGCTGTTGTCTGTGTTATTTAATGGTGGCACAGTAAGTAACGACATTCAGTGTTGATCCTTGACTCCTGTGAAGCCAGAAAGGCTGTGACATGGGCTGATTTGTGTAAAAAACAGGGAAACTGTGAAGGTTTGTTGTTGTATCTTAGCAGTTTTTTTTCTATGTGCACCTTAAAGATGGATTTTTTTTTCTTTTCTTTTTCAAAAATGTTTCTTTGGTCAAGTTGTGAAAGAAATAATTAGACATACTGGGAAATCTGCTTATGCTCTCTAGCTCTGAAGATCAATAGTACTCTCAAGTGAGTACACTAAATATGAAGCTACAGCTGGCAAGCAATCAGCTTATCTTAGTATACAGACTGGAAACAGGGGAAACAGCTAGCCCGGTTCTGTCCACAGTTCAAAAAAACTTGTACGGCTAACTAATTAACATGTTATATCTTGTTTATTTGATCAGTACACAAACCAAAGTCTGTGCTAGTTGCCAGGCTTCCAGACTGGCAGACTCCAGGAAATCACAGAGCCTAGCAAAACATGCTGTAGCTGTAGCATGTAACATCCTGGTAACTTCCAACAAAAAACAACTCGTCTTTTTAGCATTACTGTTTTGTATTCCGACTAAACAAACAAGATATATGCAGCACCCCCCCACCCCCCCACCCCACCCCCCCCAATCTTAATGCTAATTGCTCGCTAGCTCATAGCTCGAGCTTGATAGTGCACAGCCATGAGAGTGGCATCAATCTTCTCATAACTCTCAGCAAGAAAGGAATTGTGTATATTTCCCACACCATTCCTTTAAAGTGTAACTGAAAGAATTAACACCAGCAGAAATACATAGTCTACAATATATTATGGATGAGAGTAACTTGTGATGTCATATCCTCACGTAGTAAGCGTTGTGAAGGCTCTAGACAAACTTTTCTAAAACCTTCCTGTTTGCTCACTTCCACTGCACAAACACTAGCTGTAAAGAGATAACACAGGAGCAATAAAAGAGAAGATACAGACTGTCACAAGTTCGCAGCGTGAGCTCTCTCCCCTTTTGCAATAGCTTTAGATCCCTGGGTCCCTGAGAAGGTTTATTACAGCACTGTGTTGATGACTAAGAGGCTGGATGAGGATGGGAGAAGTGTTAATTTACAGCTGTTGCAATAGCAGCACAATCATAGAGGCTGGGAGGGGGATGCTTGGTTGGTAAGTTAGCATGTGTAAAGTTAATAATACAGCTCAGCACTGTAATTGATTTGTTAGCGTTTAATTAGTTGTTTATCATTCAGGAAAAGGTTGTTGGAGGCAAAGCCAAGCTGCTGTGCGCTGCTAATACATCATTACTTATACAGTGTTTCCAGGCCAAATAATGAAACTTTAAATGTCATTTAAAATGCATAGATGTTCTCTTTCAAACAGAAAGGTTTTCTGTCTTTGTGTTATTATTTATTATTCAGTGTAGCCTGTACTGACAGGCTATATGTCCTATACAGGGCACAAATGCACAATATATCATAGGTCTGGGATACTGTCTGGTATACTGTATGCGAGTATCAAAAGACATATTTTCTCTCTTTATAATGATTATAACCCACTTAACATTTATACAACATGTTCATAAACAACACTTGCTCAGCAGTCATCCCTGCAGGCCTCGGCTCTAACAACAAGCTTATTTGTCTATGACATCAAAGGGGATCTTTGGGGACCGCTCCTCTTCCTTTCACCTCATCCAATCTGTCGGAGGTGGCTGTGAGGCTTGTTGCTGACCTACACCAGATTGCTGCAAAAGCCTCACTTGCACAGACTGGTGCATCACTGTAGGAAAAACTAACAGGGGAAGCCTAACACACATTTTTATTGCTGTACTTTGAGAACAAAGAAGGAATAGTTTGATTTCTCTTCAAAGTGGTCTTGGCTGTGATTTATATACGTCATGTACAGCACTGGGGATTTTCTGCAGTGTGTTTGAGGAATGACCTGTATTCTGTAATGTATATTTTCCTATCAGCTGTTTAATACGCAGATGGTGGTAAACATATTAAAAACATATTAAAATTTTGATCTGATGATGATTCTACATGAAAAGTTAAGGGGATTATAATTTGTGCTGATTGGGACACGGGTGTCTGGCAGTTCATACAATATCAGGATCACAAACGTCTTTGAGATTCATTGTCTGGAAATCATGACCATCTGTACAAAATTTTATTTAAATCCATTGTTTAGATGTAGCCTAGAGGTTTCAGTGGATAAGCAAAATGTTTGACCTGTTGGTAGCGCTAGATGAGAAGTCAGTCTGGGGTCATTAAGATTCATCTCCGAGGACCATGTTTGTACATAATTTCATGGCAGTCCATTACTAGTTGTTGTGGTTTTTCACTCAGAAACACCAAATTGGATCAGAAGTGGTGGACTAACTGACTGACAGCTATTGTTATTCCTAAAATCCTACCCCTAGTCTTCCTGAAAATGATGAAAAAGCTAGTCTTACTTTACAGAGGTGGTCAGTTTGGACACCATAATAGCAGTGAAATACACTTGCTTTGCTCACCATCTGGTATTTTGTCTCCATTACATTAACACATGCAATCAGTTCTGAAACTCTAAACCACATGAGGTGCAGTAGTACAGCTGCAAGGGTGTAATATTGCTAGTGGTAAGCCAATCTCTCCAGGCATTTTATTTCGTTTGTTTCCGATTTTATGTCTATGGTTGCTCTGTGGTCTCTTAAGAGGTTCTGACATCAGTAGCAAATAGCCTATCTCTGATACATATAAACACACTCATGAAAACACACGCAAAATATTCACAAAAATAAAAAGTGCACAAATACATGTCATGTACTATAAACACCTGTATATAGACAAACACAAAAGTGTGCAACATGTGCACAAGTGTCCATACATCCTACTGTGTATGAGCTTTCCACTGAAACCATGGTGATGGTATTTATTATTGGGATTATTGTGTCAAATGTTCCCTGATTCAAAAGTGATTTTATTTACTTTCTTTATTACCCAATTACCCCCTTCCACTCATGGGTATCATTCATTCATTCACCCAGCTGTTCATACACATCTACAATGTACATCATGTTATAACAGCTCTTTCTGCCTGTCACCTCCCATGGTGCACTTTGACAGCCAGTACCACTAACAATTCCCCTGTCAAAAGTAGAACGTAAGCTACATATGGTCTGTACACATCATCAGCAATTTCTGTTTATGACAATGACAATCACATCAAACTTGTTTTTGTCAACAAGAGCTTGACAAAGCTTTTTCATTTCAGAGATAGCGATATCTTTCAATTTGCTTGACCAAACTAAATTTTCATTTACTAGTGAATGAAAAACTTCCATTGGTCCCACATCGATGACTTGCTTTCCCAGTGGGGTGCCGTGGCTAGATGGAACATCAGAGGACTGGTCCAGATCTGATTGGATGACCAAAGTGGGGAGTGTGGTACAACATGGGTGGGAAAAAGCTGCTATGAGACATCAAAGGGGCAGCCACTGGAAATAGCCATGGCAACCAGTCTGCCTCACCGTGACATCGCCACTGAGGGCAAAAACACTGTGTGAGGTCTTTTAGGGTGTTTTATGATACGTCTGATTCGCAGGAATAGAGGGAAGATAAGAAAAATAAGAAGGAGGTGTTGGGCACCGAACCCTTTCAACTTTTGATTCGTTTGATTGTTTGAATGCACGTTAAAAATGCATCACAGCTCTGATGAAATGACTTACCTACAAGATAAGTCATTTCTCTTTGGCGCTTTCTGTGGCTCACTTCTGATTTAAGCAGCAAATCACAGTCCTAACAACTGATAGTGCTATTACAAAATTGAAACATATGAAAAGGGTCCTCGGAATTTTGCCATTTCAACCTGATACAAAGAACTGAGCGTACAAATAATCATAGTAAAGAAAACTACCTTCTGAAAAGAGGAGCAGTCCTTCGAACGGAGGAACCTGTGCCTCTGTGTCTACGAGCGTCTGCCATGCTGAAGTGTCTTTGTGCAAGATAATTCAAGATGCATCAATTTGAGTAAAGAAGACTGTGTGCTCTCTGGCACCATTTTTCACTGAGAGGCAAGCAGCATAATAGTCGGTATAGCGTAATAATCGGTCAAGGTAAAGCTTCAGAGCTGGTCATGCATAAGAATATTAGACAGAATCTCTTTACTGTAGGATTGCACCCGTTTTGCAACATCAACCGGTTGAGCACATTTTCTTTATAAGTTGTTGGTGCATTCAAGGACACTCAGACATGTCACACTTCAGGGTCAGGTGTTGATGAAATTCAGATGCACAATACAAAAGCAACAAAAAGGGACCACAGCAAATGTAACCTAAGAAGAGTTTTTGCAGCTTCGAGTCTATGTGACAATAAATGCACTTGTATATCACTTCCTGTAATAAATCACCACTCTCAACCACTTTTCAAATTTTGTGCTGCATGATTTCTCCACTTTATTGCGAAATGATTTTAAAATGCAGGAGGGAAACTGATCTGAAGTCCTGAAAGGTAGGGACTGGAAAATGATTTATCCTTTTTTTTAATGGGCTAAAACAGGTAAAACCACCAACTGGGACCCTGAAGCATGAATACTGAGCAGTAGTGTAAGTTGCTCTGGAGATGAACATCTGCCAAAATTCATGCTTGTTAATGTTAAATTCTTCTCACGGTTTCTGAAGGCCACCCACCACTGCAACAATCACTGACTGGATTATATGCACAATATAATTGCTTCATTATATGTCAATTGGCATGTAATGAGTTGTTAAAGTTCTCCACAGAGTAAAAAGGTGAGCCTGTCAATACCACTGCAACATGTTGATCACACATCTCAGATATGTTAGGATCCACGCCGAGGAACATCAACTGTAAAGTCCCTGAGGGCAAAAATGAATCAACCTGGCAGCAGGAGCAATTTTAGAACCCATTTTGGAGAGGATATTAAGAGACATAAAAAGCGCAGGGTGATTTCTACAGTTTCCAAAGTTTGCAAGGAAAACACTACACTATTTTTCTTTAATGGCAACATTTATCAGCAGATTTCCATGTGATTAAAGTGGTATATGACAGAAGAGCAGTGAAACCCCAAAACATCAGCACCCACTTTATCATATAATACATATGAGAGCCAGACTGAAGGTGGATTTATAGTCAGTGCATGGGGTTAATGAAGTCCTACCGATGAAACTGATGGTATAAGCTTTGAATTTTACCCACTGATAATACCATTACAATGGCAGAGTCATAACTCATTTACTGTCTCTCTTTACTGATAAAGAGTACGACCGGGATACACACAAAGTTGTAGAACACTACTGAGACTACTACTACTACTACTACTACTACTACTACTCTAAGACTACTGATAATCTTTTTTTGATGTCCTTACTGTTGTCTTCAGTATCAGTAATCTTGGCATCAGAAACTTGTGGGAGGAAACATCAGCTGCCCAGACTGACTCATCTTTGTTCTTGAGGTCCCCGAGTGGTATCTGCTGTTGTAGCCCTGACTTGTTTTTGAGGAGGTGCAGATCATACAAGCCATAGCCTCAAAGCCTACGCTCATAGCCGCCAAGATATGTTGTAACCCCTTAATGCAGAGGTGTAAGACTATACAGCCATGCTAGCACACTCAGGCACAGCTGTTCTTTGAGTTCAGTGCTAATGTCATCATGTTCACGTGGTCATCTATAGCAGGTATAATGTTTACCATCACAATCTTCACCATCTGTAGTGTGTTTACATGTTAACATTTGCTAATGAGCCCTAACCACGAAGTACAGTTGAAGCTGACAGGAATATCATTCGTTTTGCAGGATATTTAGTTGAATTACTGCTGAAATTTCATGGTAATCCATCCAGTAGTTGCTGAGATAAGTGAGTCTGGACCAACATGATGGACCGACTGACCAACAGAGTAATGTTGCCATAACTGGGAAAAGGTCAATTATTGTCACAGGAATAGCCCAAGACCCATAACCAGACGCTACCAGTACTGTTTGTAATTATGGGCTGCAAACAGCAAAGCATGCTGGTCATATTTGGGACACTTCCTGGTGCAACATATTGAAGAGATCTGTTCCTTGTTTCAGAATTTCAGAAAAGAAAAAGTGAACCTTCCAGCAGAGGTGAGAGACATTACATCAGTCAGGGTGACTGACCACGGATCAACTGTCATCACCTCCCAGGGGATGATGAATCATCTCTTTGTCTTCACTGATAGCATGGGGCTAGGATGAAGGACAGGTCTCTCCAATTTAGCTTTGTTATTACAGCTCTTCTGTTTCTGTGGCCGATCACTTCTCCTCAAATGGAACAACCTCATTATCCCTCCCTGACCAATGGACTCGGGGAGGCTGCAGTCTTTACCGGCTTTGGACAGTAAAGTTCCACAGTGCTAGCCCCCCCTGTGTTTTACAAAAGACTGGAAAAAGCTGTGAGCATCAAAGGCAGAGGAGATAAAGGCCTTCCACATGCTCACCAACCCCCAAACTTGTACAGTCACACACATAGATTCTCTCAAAGAAAACCTCACATAGATACACATATAAATATGTAAAGATATGCACAGAGCCATGTGTGTATATATACTTTCCCCCACAGAGACATGCACAAAAGCTGCCATGGCACCGAAAGCTGCTAATTGGCTCAAAACTAATCCCAGCTCTGTGTGTCTGCTGATATAACTCCAGTGCAACAGAGAAAAAGCTCACTGCTTTTAGTCCAACACAGTGGACTAGGTAGTAAGGTCTGGATCGTTTCCAGAAAAACACATTTAGGCATTTACATGACAAAAGGTTAAAATGAAGGAGAGTTTGCTTCAGAGTAAAAGAAAAAGAAAGCCATCACCTGAAGCCACAGCAATATAATATGAATTTGATCTGCTATGCAAACTTGGGTGAGCTAGTGATAAATGCCTTGTAACTCTCATTCCTTATAAAAGGACCTTTTTTTGTCATCATAAGACCTGAGAATTAATGAATGGGTATACTCTGTGTTTTTCTTATTGTCAAAAATCCCATGACAACACCAAACCAACAACAAATTTCTAGTCTGTGGCACTCCTAAAGACATAAATCTTTAAAAATGGGTCACAACTATAATTTTTCATTTAAAAAACAAAAACTGAAGAGTTACCTAAAACATGGGCACTGTAGTTTTTATCAAATGTTACTCAAACAGAAGAAAATAATGTATTTATTGGGAACTATTTTCAGCTGGAGATCAATACATATTTGCTGCCCTAGTGAGTATTTACAGCAGGACAGTGTATGTGGCATCGACTTGAAATAAACTACAATGCCCACATTCAGGGATTATAAAGGAACATATCATCCAGTGCAATGGTGTGGCCCATGGATGTGTTTTAATAGTTTTTGGGTAACACTGAAAGTCTACTAGGGTGGCCAGAAATGCTCAATATAAAATTAATTATTTTTTATCTGTCAGTCAAGACAATCAGGTTGGAGCCAGGTATGAGGCAATATGGATGATTGCAGCGACATCCAATCACATAACAGCCCCATCTGTCGTGACTGACTATACAATTAAAATTGCAGTTGTGAAATAAAATGGTGATTGGGAAAAACGGCATTATCAAATAAAAACAGTCTTTGAAAGAAGTGCATTCTGAAATAAAAACATACTTGAAATGCGCCCCAGACTCCATTTTATGTATATGTTATGTTTTTATGTATAAATCACTGGGAGGGTGTTAGTGTGTTATATAAGAGGCAGACACAGCATCATTATCACCTGTAGAATCTAATGCAGTCTGTGTATCTGCCACAGTTGTTTCTGTGTGGCTGAATCCCATGGAATAAAACAGAGAAATTGTGTATTATAAGTAAGTGAAGACTGAGAGAGTCAAATACAGAACAGAGGCAGAAAGAGAGACAAAAGCAACCCTCAGGAACAGACGCAAAGATCCTGACAAACCAAAAACTTGAGATTCAATATTTTTCCCTGGAACACCTTTTTGATAGAATATGAACTGTCTGAGATGGCACACTGTACACTTGTGTGCACGTTCCCATTGTTGATATACAGTACTTTATAACCTAGTTTTTAGTTACTATGGTTACCCTGTGCTCAGTGGATAAATGTCTCCCTACCACAGAGAGACAGAAAGAGAGAGAGAGAGAGAGATGTGTGCTGTGAACTCAATTGAATCTTGTGATTTCATTCAAATGGAATAAGATTCTCATTTGCTTTGTTGTCCACTTCAAAAAAGAGCAAAACACATCCACACTGACAAAACATAACGTCATAGAAATATCCTAAAGCAGAGACACAGCACTACCAGTGATACTTAATATCCAGCTCAATTTATTTTTTTAATTTCACTTTTATATTATCTGCTTTGGAACCTCGGGGATAATAGTACATCACTTTGACAAAGAAAACCATGATTACAGTTCAAACACTGATTTGGTGAATGAATAGCATCTAACAGTCTATAGTCCGGAGTGTATTCAGCTGAACTTCATATGTATATGGAGAGAATAGTGTGTGACTGTTATTTGCCTCTCTGGACTTCAGGTCAGCCCAGTGCTGCTGCTATGGGTTAAGAAGTTCCTGAAGAATGGGCCACGACATTTTTACAGGTAGGTGTTTCTAAATCCAGCAGTATTGTTTTAAATATCCCACAGCGCTGTGTCCTACACCCAGTTCTTTTTTTCCATCTACACAAACAACAAACTTGCACTGATGAACTGAGAGATTTGAAAACAAGCTTGTATTAAAATGCAAGGGGCTGTGTTGGTTAGGGCTAGTGAGACATGAAATATGATCCAGGAAGCTGGGTTTGAGTAACAGATCCATAAATTTGAAGGATTATTAGATGCCAGAACACAGCACATTGGTTTATAAAACCAATGAGTGATGAATAAAACAACTCGGCCTTTATTCTGGGCTCAGGAAACAGACTTCATTCATAGGAAACATATAGAACCTGCTCAACTAAGCCTTTCCCAACAAGTTATTATACCAGCTCCAAAGATAATGAGGTTATAGTTAGTCTCTTCTCTCAATAATGAATCCCGTTAAGAACATTTTGCAATAAGCACCACAGCCTGGTGTCAAAGGTTGCAATGACCATTGTGAGTTATTGAGTTAATTCAAAAGCCAGTTTAAAGGGTCTATTTGTAAGTTTTAACTGCTGCTAAATAGGTTTTCTTGCTGGGAGCAGGTGATGGTCGCTTGTCAAGAGCTTCAGCTATTGTTGCATTTACAATACGGGAGGTTAGAAAACTGCACTACTTCTTCAGGGCAGTCCGGATGCCACTGAGTCGCTATCAGAAGTAAAGAGACAGCTAACTTCAGGACAAGAAAAGAAGTGATAGAACTAGAAGCAAAACATTTCTGTTGCTCTCCACCTCTGGGGACAGCTCTTAGTGAGTAAAACAATGAAGTTTGATGCTGAACTCCAAACATTTATTCTAGACTGTTATATAAACAGCTATTAATGCTCATGATAACCACTAATGATAAAACATTGGCTATGCACCTTTTGTTGGAGCCCTCTGTATTGGCACCCCCACTGCATCGCCAGTGTTTTTTCACACAGGGTTGGTCTAAATTCAGCCTATAACATGACATCTAGTGATGCCATCCACACAACTTTTGAACCCCTGTAACTGAAAGGTTGCAGTGCAGTGGGTGCCTTCCTTTTCTAAGTCTGTCCCTATATGCCCTGTCATCACCCAATACATATCAGACACGTGATTCATTCTACGCATGTGCAAACTGCAGCTCCTTCAGGCACCATCCAGTCCCCATTATCAGATCTCTATGTATAGGGAGCATCACACAGGATTCTTCACACCATCTTCATAACTCAATTGAGGTTATTCCTCACTGTGTGTGCATATGTATTTCGTTTTTAACACAATGTGGTCTAGATTCAGCTGTTTATCACCTTGTAACCAGAAGCAACCAGACAATGAAATTGACTTGATTCTCTTCAGGGAATTTATATTGTGGTATGTTGTTTAAATGAGAGCCATTTAAGAGATAACAATAGTCCACCATGAGGTAAGACAGTCGAAGAAGAAGATCTAAATGTTTGAGCCTTCTGCTTCCAACAAAAAAAATCTCCTTTTCCTTGCACCCTCCACAGGGAGGTCAAAGGTTAGGGCCATATGCAGAACAACTACCCTGAAGCTGCTGGAGATGCTGAGATCCAAAGTCTTGCTTGAGGATGATTCAGTAGCGTGGACTATTGTTACCCCAAGAGCTTAAATTAGGGTCCTGCTTTGGAAATCTTGTATATGTGTATGCGCACGTTTCTGTTTGTGTGCAAATGATTAGAGCACTAGCCTGATGGTGCTGCTTATAAACCATGGCAAAATGAGGTGAAGTGCCCACTTACAGATGTAGAGGCTGATGACAAATGGCTCTGACCTTGGCAGACTACATGGTAATGGTGGAGTCATAGTTACCAGTAGTGAAGCAGTTACAGTGCCATCACATGAACTAAGAAAAAAGCCCAGGATCATGCACAGCCAGATATCATGTACACACATTACTAAAAAAGGGAGAGAGTATTGTTATTAGGTCACAGCAGGTTGGCAAGTGTGTTCAATATATTAATGCTCAGCTTATGAATAACCCTTATTTGAATATTCCCATTGTATTACCATGGAAACAGATCTCCCACCAGACAAAACATCAGTAAATTACAACAAGTGATTTTGGTATTCTACATAAATGAATATATTCCATACAGTACTTCTCACAGATTCAGTTCTTGGTATGATTTGGCCCATTACTCACTGTGTATAGGTTTATAGAGAGTTATGAAACACTCAAATTATAATTTTTTTTCCCCAGAAAAGACTGATACATATTTTCTTATTCAGAATATTGCTCTTTATATTGACTTTCATAATCTCACAGGATGAGTAACTAAAACCAGAACCACTTTCTTTTTGGGTATGTTATGATAGTATAGCTAGCTAATGTAGCCTCGAGCTGCTAGCCTCGAGCAGACATGCAGTGTGGGTCACAGAGACCTGGTGAGTTTGTGTCTTTACAACTCCACACTAGTCCACACTCTTTCATTTTCAAACTTGTAGTCTTCAGACCCAACCAACGCTGATTCAAATGACATGACCAGAAGCAGTTTATTGGACTTTGTTGCGTGCTGTGCAGCTGAAATGCTTTCTGTGTGGCCAGCCATTAGCCAACTGTCCACCAGCTCACAGGATGTTGCAGAGCTTTTGTTGTGTTGGAGCAAAGA
Source organism: Lates japonicus (assembly GCA_033238685.1). Lineage (NCBI taxonomy): Eukaryota > Metazoa > Chordata > Actinopteri > Centropomidae > Lates > Lates japonicus. Next base: position 1,836,686 of record BRZM01000038.1, on the reverse strand, counting down.
AAAATAATAATAATGTTATAATCTTGCATTTAACTTTTTGCCTCTCATAAAGCACTATGTTAAATTTTAATGTATGAATTTTGCCTGCATTTCATGAGAGTTAGATGAGAAGATTGACACTCTCATGTCTAAAAGTCATATTAAGTATAATATGCTACGGCACTCTATGCTATACTATACCTGTTATTACTATACTATAGTAGACTATATTATACCATACCATACCCCTTTATACCTTGCTATACTATGTTATACCGCTATACTATACTATACTATGCTATACTATGCCATTCTGCACTATCCTATCCTATACTATATTATACTATACCTGTTGTTACTATACTGCATACTATACCATACCATACCATACTATACTATACTTTATACTATATTATACCATATGATGCTATATTATACTATACCATTCTTCACTATCCTATCCCGTCCTATCCTGTTCTATACTATACTATACCTTTTGTTACTCTATACTATACTATACTATTCTGCATACTATATTATACCATACTATACTTTACTATACTTTACTATACTATACTATTTACTATTGCTATATTGCACAGTATAGAATAGTATAGATATTTTTTATCTGGAAGCAATGCTTGACAGAATTCCTAATATATTTTATACATAAAATGGCAGTAGACCTTCAATGAACCACGTCTTCTATTACAACTTACTTTAAAAGACTAGAGGGAAAAGTACTTCAATAACAATATCTAGCATTGATTATCTAGCAGTACACAGCTTCTGTGTATTAAAGAGTATAATGGGCTAATAACTGGTCCAGTGAACTTTTTGGCTTGCTTTGAGCAGGTTTAAATGGAAACATGATTAATAATGAATAGTCAGCTGTAATGTTAAACATACTGTAAGTTTAGACCTTGACAACTTCGACAAGTGTGACCTAACGCTCTGTCCATGATGCTGAAATGGCCTCGCACGCGTCATCATTTTGTTAAATTCCCAATTTTACAGAAATAGCTTTTTTGTTGTCCCTGTGATACTGAATAATTTATTTCGAAACGTCGTTCCGCTGTGACATTTGCTCACATCGTCCCCGGGTAAGCACGGGCAGAAGCATGAATCCCTCATCAGAGCTCGGAAAGGTCAAGTGATATTGATCTCACTATGCAAACGCGCGCTATATTGTCAGAATCAAACCTCCGAGGTTGGGGTCAGGTCGAACATTTTCAGGTCAGCTCGGGGCTCATTATCAGATGAGGCTCGTTAGATGCCTTTTGCAAGATAAAATGATGAAATTACATCTGGAAATAGATTTGTCAAGATAGACTTCGCACGCGGTGATAGATGTACAGAGGCTGTAAGTACACCCTGATGATGGTGGTCAATCTGCGGTGCGTAAAACGCGCGCTCTGGGGTGGAGACTTCTTTGGAGAGGCAGGATCACAGAGCACAACGGCACGACTCCCTGCATCCACAGGTTGCTGCGCGGATCTCTCCTCCTCTCTGAGCATCTTCGCAACCAAGACCTAAGTGTACAGTCGGTGGAGATGAACTGAGAGGTCGTTAAAAGATGCGTTTGGCTGAACAGTTTGGACTTTGTATTGTGCAGATGCTCGTGAGCAAAATGCCAAATCTACAGCTAGACTCTAGTATAGAGTAAGTGACCATTTCATTGTACAGCACGGGACTTTTCTGTTATAACATATTGTTAACATTTGTTCCATGGACTGTGCGTTCTATTCGAGACCACCATGCCACAGGTCCGTCACTGCAACTGCACCACGGTGACAACAGCAACATAATGGCATGTAGGAGCGGTTGTTGCTGCGGCTCCGGTCCAATAAACGAGGATAACGCGAGGTTCCTGCTCCTGGCATTGTTCATCATCATCTATCTGTTTTGTGGAGCCGCGGTTTTCTCAGCGCTGGAGCAGCCAAAGGAACGAGAGGCGAAGGAGCGCTGGGCGCAGAGGTTCGAGCATTTCAGCCAGAAGTACAACCTGAGTAAGAAGGACCTGAACAACTTCCTCAGGAACTACGAGGAGGCGAACGTAGCCGGCATCCGTGTGGACACAATCAGACCTCGATGGGACTTCACCGGCGCTTTTTACTTCGTGGGAACTGTGGTATCAACCATTGGTGAGATAAAGACACAGGCATTTTAAGATTAAAATTAATCTCTCAGTCAACTCTAAGTCTTTCTCTACAGTGTGACTCACTGTCATAAACGGTGCCTTTCATAGTTTGCTATCTTTTGCAAACACTACAACAAACTCTCCCACCTCAAGGCCATGATTCACTCACTTTTCATGAGCCAAAGTGGCGAAATTAATTTTACCCTATCAATTTCTTTTGTGCCTAAAAGATGTCAGAAAGCAAGTTTCAAACTTTCACCCAAAACAGATGAAGCCCAGCAACCAGCAAAATACATTGTGTGCATTGGACTTTTTCACATGATGCATTTTGACTTGTCATAGCAGGAAAAGCACAGCTGTAACTGATAACATTGATGGTTGTTGTGGCACCTTTATTCACAGGCAGTGCTCCAGCATACACATTAAGCCCTGGATGTAGCACAGCAGAACAATGAATCTGTAATTAATGTTATTAGTTGCATCTGTTTTTGACAAGTTCTCCTCTCTGATCAGTTTCTGTCATTATATTATTATTATTATTATTATTATTATTATTATTATTATTGTTATTATTATTTTATTTATTATTTTTGCAGCAGCTTTTGTGACATTTGCTATTCTTGATTTAGTAATTGTAATCTGTTTCTGTGGGTTCAGTAAAACTCTGCAGAGGAAAAAAGAAAACAGGTAATGCCTGCTTCAGAGCAAGATTTGTCCCCGACAATCTGTTCTCCATTTCAGCACAGGCTGTGTCCAGGACTGTCTGAGAGCACTAGAGGTGTTGGTGTCACTATGACAGAGAGAGCAGAGAGACAGAGCCATCCTTCCAGGCAATAGCACTGTTACACAGCGCAACAATAAACCTACTGATCTTATGTTGTTGTCACTCGCTCACTCTGCTTTTTCTTACAGTTTTATTCTCTCTCAGGGTCTGATAGAGGTTTGTGCCATTTCAACATCACTGACTGAAGTGAATTCTTGTATGATGATTGACAGTTTGACAGGCCCTCTGATTAGAAGACTGGCATGGCCATCACCACTTAAATGAGAGGGATAGATAGACCAGAGATTTGTCAAGCCAATTGCCTAACTGATCACATTTTATACAACTGCATGATTGATCCAGTGATTCCCGAAGACCTACACAGTTTCCAGGATGAATTTATCCATTGCAGAAGGGCTGCTGCATTAGCACCACTTTCCTCTGAAACCTCTGACTAAGTAGTAAAGACAGCACCCTGATTGTAAAACACAAACTTCATCACATCTGTTACTCAAATAGCCTCTTATGAGAAGAACGGTCATCGTTCTGTGTGTGAATGCCTGTACTATTCATATACTATTATTATTTAAGTTGACAATTATGACAGTGCAAGTAACACACCCACTGATCTTTAAATGTAACAAGACTGCATCACATCTCTGATCTTACAATGACAGCTGCATTGTCATGGCATCATTTGATGTAGTCATTATTGCTATAACCTCCTGTACAGATCCTGTGTGCTGTAATTCCCAGCTTATTACTCTGAACCCAGCTGCCTGGAAAGACAGAAATGTTCTTATATTTAATTTACTGTCATCAATTTAGGCGATCAGTCTTTATCCTTTTCATCTTTTTTTTAATCTAACACTCTCATCTCTTGGTTTTTGGAGCATGTACATAGCTTGACAGGAAGCCTTTCACAAACACATCATCATTTAGCGTCCTCTAGGAGAGTGTACACCAGAGCTTGGATGAGTACATGCAGTACAAGAGTGATGCATCTTTTCAGAGTCTTTACTGCATGCGTGGTCAGAACATATGCACTGATGCAGATACTTCAGTGAATACTGAAAGAAAAGGTTTATTATAAAATTGTGATAATGAAGCTTTATTAGGCTAAATGACCTTACTAAAATATATAATAAATATATTGTGTGTAGATTGGTTTACTGTCAAGTAGATTAGAAGATCGATACCCCACTGATGTTTGTGGTATCTAGTAACTAACAGCTTGAGCACTTCTGCAACTTGAATGGGTATCAAACTGTCCTGGTTGCATCATCAGTCCAAAAGATGATAGAGGTTTGTTGATAATAAGTCAAAGGTACATAAAAACTATACTAAACTCCTAGGATGCATTTCGGCAAGATACAGCCAATCACAGAACCTCAATTTCTCCTTCTTTCTTCAGTGTGATGCTACGTCTGGTTGGTGGAAGCCAAAGATGATGGTATTGAGAGAACAGGAAAATGTTGCATTCTTTATCAGTTTTGCAAGTATGGTGATGTGTTTTGTTTAGAAATTCAAAGATGAAGTCATTCACTTGGCATATTTTTCTCACTTCTAAATGGCTTCTTCTCTAACAAATGTGGCCATGGCTCATTGGTATTGTAGCATTTAGACACATTTGCCATGCCAAACTGACGGGGGAAAAAAAACATGATTTCTCAGAACCAACATTAAAAATCATTGTTACATTATTCAGGACAGTCCAAAATTGAAATGGGAATACAGGAGAAAAAAAATAATCTGGAACCAGCAGCTCCTCTTATTTCCCACCTCTATAAAGCTACAACCAGCAGCCAGTTAGCTTGGCTTAACACAAAGGCTGGAAACAGCTAGTCTAGTTCTGTCCAAAGGTAACAAAGATAACACTGGACTATTCTGACCAGTAACTTTCTTGACCTTCTTCACAATGATGATAAGACTTGAGAAAGCAAGAATGTGTTAATTAGTGAGCATTAAATGTGGTAGGCAGATTTTCTTACCTTCAGACAGAAACAAGGTAGCTGTTTCCCTGTTTTCCAGTCTTTGTGCTCAGCTAAGCTAACTGTCTGCTAGCTGTTGGTCTTACACTGCACAGATTTCTTATCTAACTTCTAGGAAGTAAGCAAATAAGCATACCTCCCAAACAGACAAGTTGCTGGTTTTAAAATGCTTTTTTCCTGTGTGAGTGAGGTTGCATTTATAAAAAGTAAAAAGTCAGGACTGTGTAGTACAACCCAGGCTTCCCACCCCTCCACCATTAACACCCACTATGTCCAAAGCTTTTGTTCCACACAGCCACGCTGACACAGATGTCATACTGACACAGTAGCACACTATTTTTCTCTCCTTTTTTCCATGGACTGTATATTTAAAAAAAAAAAAAAACCTGTTAAATGACTCATCAAAATCACATTTAACCTGGCTTATGAAGCAAGACAGAAAGAAAAACACATCTATAAAATCCAGCTCATTTGACTTTATCGTCATGTTTGGAAGAAAAACTCGAGCTCAATTAGCACCTTGAGAACCAATTTGAGTGTGGAGGCAATCAAATCCTCCACAAGAAGCCTGCCTGTGGCACAGTGGCAATTAGTCATGCTGCAGACTATGTTTTTCATGACATGAGTTCCAGTAACATTTATCTTTGTTTTTCTTTCTCATGCTGTAAGAATTTACAGCTGCTACACCTGTAAACAGTCACTTTGTCACACCAAAAAAACACACAGCACATGTAACTGTAATCACCATTAATAATAAGTGCTCAAATTTTCAACAATGTTATGAATGTAATAAACTGAAAAAGGAAAGCAGACAGAGAGACAGTGCTTTATTGAGATTTCAGTGTTAAATGAGGGATGAAAAGAAAACATCACTCGCATTGGCACAGTCAATAGAAAGACCTCTCCCTTTGACTCCCATTTTGTTCATCTGCCCATTTTCAATAGACGAACATCAAGTCGCACGCAAACAGCGTCTCAGTTCCCCTCAGGGTGAAACCAGTTAAATGGGTTTGAACCGAATAGCAAAATGATCAAATTAAGACGTGAAAGGGCTCTGCTGGGTCTTTTAGCTGCCAGATAACTGTTGGGAATATGTTGAAATGTTAAGACAAACTGACACACTGGGACTGATTGCGGTAATGTGCTTGGACTGAAAACACCTTAGCTCTTAAAGTGAGTGATGGAAAGAGAGGGAGAGAGGGAGAGTGCATCATAAATGGCAACCCAGTGGAGAGAGGCAGTTGCTTGCGTGTAATTTTCACTTAGAAGAAGAAGAGATTCATAATTACTTATCTCTGTGAATTAATGGGTTTAAAGGTAAAATTAAGCAGCTGGAGGCAGTGACCGCCTTCATCTCCTCTGTAAATAATCTATTTATTCGCTAAGAGCACTGAAGTGAGTGTGTATGAAAGAAAAAATGGAGGCTTTGGGTAAGACTAAACAATTATTTATCAATCAAATTATTTTGTTACTTCCTTTTATTCAGAGCACTTCAATTTATTTTGTCATAATACCAGTTTTCCTGTATAATTTCCGCCTTATTACATAATATTTTTTGTGTGTATCCCAGGGTTTGGGATGACCACTCCTGCCACCATTGGAGGAAAAGTCTTCCTGATGTTCTACGGCCTGCTTGGCTGCGCAGCCACAATCCTCTTCTTCAACCTCTTCCTGGAGCGTGTCATCACCGTCATCGCTGTAGTCCTCAAGTCCTGTCACGAACGACGCCATAACAAGGCTGTGCTCCCCCAAAATGGCCGGCAAGTCGCTGGGGGAAACAGAGCAGGTGGAGCAGGTGGAGCAGGTGGAGCTGCGGGAGGCGGAGCAGGAAAAGGAGCAGATCTGGCTGGCTGGAAACCTTCAGTCTACTGCGTTATGCTCATTCTAGGAGCGGCAGCCATCTTGGTGTCCTGCTGTGCTTCACTCATGTACTCAGCAACCGAGGGCTGGGGCTACCTGGACTCGCTCTACTTCTGCTTTGTGGCCTTCAGCACCATAGGTTTTGGAGATATGGTGAGCAGCCAGCGGGTCGTCTACGAGGGCCACGCAACGGCCGCGTACCGTGTAGGCAACTTCTTCTTCATCCTGACTGGTGTCTGCTGCATCTACTCCCTCTTCAATGTCATCTCCATCGTCATCAAGCAGGTCCTCAATTGGCTGCTGAGGAGGCTGGAAGCCCCCTGTCGCTGCTGTTTCCCGAGGAGAGGTCACCACCCGCACAGGCACCCCCGACGGAACGTGGTGGCCCCAGGTCACCTGCGTACCCGCAGAGACCCCTCCATCGAGACAGACGCCATCAATGAGAGCGAGACCGACACTGGGCGCAGGATGTCTGGGGAGATGATCTCCATGAGGGACTTCTTAGCAGCCAATAAGGTGAGAGCTGCAGGGCATGAGCAAGTTGTGGCTGACAGCTTGTGTGACACTCCACATGTCTAATGTAATCGTGTTATTACACACAAGATAATTCCAAGTGTAATTTGATTTAATTGCTCACATGAGTAGCAGGCAGAACATTTAGTCAGTAACCTTGTTTCCCTGTAGTCATGCTTACTGCAGTCATTAACTCCTTCACCCCGCTCTTTGTCAACCCCATCATTATAAGCTTTATTGAATTTTTTATGCTCTATGGCAGCACAATTGTCAGGACAGAGATTCCTCATGAGCCATAACATACACGTGCCAGATCATATAATCACGTGCATACTTATTAATATTGAAACTCATATGAATGATAGTAGTCAATGATTAATAAAGGTTAAATAATTCATAGTGATGATTAATATTTTTAATAACAGCCTCTTGTCTCTGTATAAGCAGCAGTTTAATTTTTGCTGCTGTCTTCTAGGCTGCATAAATATTATGTGTAAAATTTCTCTGAATACCAATGGCCTTACTCCATCACCCCCTTCAACAGCCCTTATAGAGACATTTCATGTCAAAACTGTGCTCACTCGCCTGTGGATTATTGTCAACTCTGAAAAGCTGGATTTTCACACCTGATGATCATTGTGATTAAAGAGCCTGAGGTTTCTGATGGAGAAAATGTGGAGACTAAATGGTGTGGTGGTGCAGAAAGGATGTGCTAAAACAGACATCAAACCATCAACACAGAAAATGAACAAACATACCGACCCACAGACATGGAACACATATTGATGTCATTCAGTGTGACTCACTCTTCCAGAGGATTAGTGCTGGCCTAAAATGAATAAGTGAATGGTTTCTATTGATATTTTTGTGCATTTGCCATGGTATGTACTGCCACCAGGTAATAGCCTTATGCCCATGCTCTAAGTCCAACACTGATGCTGCATTCCATTAACATCAGAAGTTGGAACTGGGCTCACAGAACATTCATAGTTGCTCTTTCAGAGTATATAGACAACTTCAAAACAAATATGCATATCCCCCTGAAGAACACCTCAGTTGTTAACATCAGATTTTAATGCGAACACTTAAGAACTTAAAAAAACGTTCAAATTTAACTGTTCAAAAAACAAACATAATAAGCCATGAACGTGAACTGATTCAAATGTATCCTGGACTAGCCATGGTTTCCTTTCAGCCTCGGAATTAGCTGATAACTTCAGAGCTTTACATGTATGCATCCAAACAAAATGCCTGGAATACTAATTCATGTAACAGTGTGGTGACTGACCGCAAATTCGTCTGCAAATCATGGTATTGCCTTGTCTGTTTGTAGAGGTCTGTAAGTTCAGACGTCTGATTTGTCCAGCACCTTATATAACATATAATAATATACGAATGAATGAAGTGACACGAAATGGAAATTCAGTATAAATATCAAGCTAGTTTGTCTGAGCTGTCACTCTTAAAAGACACCTGTAAAGTCTGGCTTTGAACATACTGTACTTGTGGAGAGCAGAATAAAAGAGAGAGGACAGACAGAAGGCTGGAGACTGGAAATTTCACAGACTTCTACAAGGTAACATGCTGACCTTTTCATTTTCAGTCAACGACAGAGGAACATTGATGATGTGTGGGCGGGATTCAGTGGCAACATGAACTCGAAATGTATCATGAGAGTTCAGAGTTATATAGAGTTCAGTTTGTATTTGTGGAAAATGTTTTTATTTGGCAGTAGCCTCTCTAAATGCACAGGGAGGTAGAAGTCTCTCAGCAACAGATCTCCAAACTCTGAGTCATCTATATAGACATTTCAGTCTTGGTCAGTGGTGATGAGTTCAACAGTTCATGGCCCCCTCAGACTCATCCATTTACTGAGAAAAATAAAATAGTTAAATGTAATGACACTGAAGTTTATAAGCAGTGTTCTTACATTTTTATGCAATCTAATTATTTTATGGTCATCTGTAGTTTAACTGAATCCCATTAAAATGTTCACATTACTTGCATGTGTGTTTGAGTTATAACAAGAACAGTCTGCCGCCATTTTAGCACTTCTGTGAGGCTCTACTTAGGTACAGAGGTGCTTTGAGCTAAATGCTAACATCAGCATGCTATCCTGCTCATAATATTAATACTGTTTATCATGTTCACTCTCTTAATTTAGTGTGTCAGCATGCAAACATTTACCTTTTAGCAGTAAAAACAAATTACAGCTGAGTCTGCTGAGAGTCGTATATGATCCCAGTGGACAAAAAAAAACAACAAAAAAAAAGTTTTTGAGTTGATGATGGTGATAAAGAAAAATTCAGGTGATCACCAGAATTATTACAATTCACCCTGAGGGGACGATGAAGGACTGAACCAAATTACACGGCAATCCATCTAATATTTGTTGAGATCTTGCCCTGAAAAACAACAGTGTCAAGTCCATGGTGATGCGAGACTAAAAATCAGGGGATCGCCAAAGTCAGCAGGCCTTATCCTCTCTGGGCAATAAACATCTTTACAACATTTCATGGAGAGTCATATAGTCGATGAGATATTTCAGTCTGGACCAAAGTGGTGGACTGCCACACATATCTGGGTGTAAAATACAGTAGCTCCATCTCATTTGATTTAATATTAACTGAACTGAACGCACATAAAACAGCATTGCACATCAGTTGGGTACGTTCTCTACACACTTCTTGGTGTGTGGGAGAGTAAATATCTGCTTTCTGTCAGTATTTGTCATCTTTGTTCACTTAAATCGAAACAGCAAAGGAGAGGAAAAACACCATCTGTTGCCTTTGTATCGCACCTGTGAAATCAGATGTGTCCGCCACCAACACATTGTATTATTTCTTGTTTCACAAGGCTTCACAGGTTCACACTTACCGCTCCCAAACACAGCAGCAAATATTTCCTCATCTGTTGATTTCTCCATCTCTTTCCCCTACCCACAGGTGAATCTGGCTATTATGCAGAAACAGCTATCGGAGATGGCCATCGGGCACCCGCGCCAATCCAGCTCCAGTTCACGTCAGAACGGATTCTCAGGAGGGGTGGGCGCCCTTGGCATCATGAACAACCGGCTGGCGGAGACTAGCGTGGACAGATAGGGGGAAACGGTGTGAATCTTTTTTCAACGGATACAAAAGGCTAAAAGGATGAGGCTAGTAAGCACAAACAGACACTGAGAACTGCCTTCCTGAAGAAAAAGCAAGTTGTACAGACTAGACTGTACAGTCAGACTAGACTGAATTCATAACTACATAATATATCCTCTCCATCGACAACCAGGCTGACCCCCAGCAGCTACAGCTTATAGTCAAACCATCTCAGCCTGCTTTCCTGTCAAGAACATGGCTACATGAATGATGCATGATGGTTTGCTGGAGTCTCACATCTGGACTAGGCTCAGAGTGCTGGAATGTTCCCCCATGAGAAATTCTGTTTCCATGGTGATAAAAAAGCCTGCCTAGAGCCCTTGTATCTACGCTTTAAAAACCCGATGCACACTACACACTACTTCACACCTTAGCACAACTTCCACTCATCTGCAGTACTTTCCAGTACCCACTATGACTCTACCCATATCCATACTGTATCTGTCTCTGTAAAGGACACTTATGAGAGAAAAATAGCTTTAATAAAATGGGTGTTCTTGGTTTTATGTCTAACAGTAGTTATTACATAAAACACAGTGTCATGTAGAAAATGAAAAAGAAACCCTCTTCGTGAGTAATTGAGTGTTTACCCTCAATGCAGATGATCAGTGACACTCTCATTCACATCATTCATGATTCAAATGTTTCACAGCCATATTGTATCCTACTCAATAGCCTCTGTCTTTGACGCTGCTTTCATTCATTATCACGACAAATAGAAGACAAAACCCCCAGAAAGAACCTTGTTACAAACAGACCTATCCAAAGCTGAATGAGCAGCATTCTGAGTCTGAGATGAAACCTAAAATGCGAGACTACTGTTTACTTTGGGCTTTGCTGGACATTGTCCGAGCACAGATGCAGACATGAGGACTTTTTCACACCCTGATGCTGTCTAGGTCTGTAGGTGCTTGGTATTGATAGAAATGCAGTGAAACCAGTAGTTCCAGGGCTCATTCTTTGATTTTAGCTCAGCAGTGTTAGGTTTATGTTTTTCCTGTAGTCTGGATTCACAGCAAGCTCAGTAAACAAAAAGGACAAAAGACAGAAAGACGAGATTGTTAATAGCATGCCAATAGAGTGATTGACTTAAGTGAAACCTGCAAACAGCCAATGACTTGTGGACACATTATGTCTGATTTAAGGAGATGGTATAGTCATAGTCATGCTCTTTGAAAATGCATCTGAGAGGATGCTGAAATTACAGGGTGAGAATCCTCCAGTTTCCAACTCTTATGTCACCAGCTGCACTTTTATATGTCGGACTTAAGTGTGTCTGAGTTACAGAGAGCGGGAGCAGAGAGACAACCTCCTTTGGCATTATTTATCTTGATAAAATGACAACCTAGCAAAACTGCAAAGAAAGTATGTGCTAGAATATTTTTGTACAGTCGCCATTATTATTTTTTTTAGAATGATCTCTAATGGTCATAGTAATCTTGTATCTGTGAGTCATCTGCAAAATCAGTTCAGTTCACAGCATAAACTGAGAAGAAGGAGGTGAGATCTAGATGACACACGGCATTAATGAAACATATGCCCAATAATGTATTTCTGTTAAATGAAAGAAACACATTGTGACTGATAATTTGCTAAACCCCCCTGCCCCACATAGCAATTGTCCACTCATTGCTTAGCAACTGTAACCGACAAGGAAACCTATCAAGCCTTGGATTTCTCCACCTGTTGAAGCAGCGTGCACTGGGCTGTAATCACTGTATTTTTTTTCAAAGTCTAATTGATGTGCCTTGTTGTATTTTCAAAAATTACATTCACAGCAGTAAAAGTATATTAAAAGGTGTGTTTTGGTGCTTTAGTGTAAGCTGCTGTCGTTAGCATGTCTGCCTAACACTGCAGTAGCTCAGTGTTACTGCCAAGGCCAAAGAGCACATGATTAGCATTCACTAACATGAGCACTTCCACTGTGTAGTATTTCTCCACTGTGTGGAAACCAATCCTGGATGCTATCAGACTTGAGGCTAACATTAGCACTACTGCTCTCTTTACTGGATTTGAGGAAATTTACTACAACAGCCCCAGCCATGCATGCAGCTACAGCATCAGTCTGTTAGCACAAAATCATGTATGTAACCATGAAGGAGAATCTTAAAATCATCTGCTAGAAACATTTTTTAAAAATCAGCTGGAGATGGCACTTTCAACAAGCTTGTGGATCTAACATTAGCTTAGTTAGCTAGTTAACAACAGCTGATAAAATACAAAATCTGCTGGCAATTGTGGTCATTTTAGGCAGCAAAATAGATGATCATCAGGTACAAATGCAAATCCTCCTTTTGGGACCCATTGCTTCAAAAATTACAAGGAATTTCAAGTGGTAAAATTACTAGCATTAGTGCTGTAAACTGTACATGTGCAGAGCATGAACAGAGAGCTTGACAACAATATAAATCAACAATAACTCAAAGTGGCAGGGCTGAGAGAGCGGTCAATTGCAGCAGTTTCAATTCATCCAAGTCTTTAGTGTATGTAATTGTTTTACTCTGTCAAGTTCAAGACATTGTAAGGTACCACATTTTCTAAACCACCTTACTTGAGTTAATGTATTTAACCAACATGTTAACATTTTGCTCTCATCAGTACCAATGTTGAGATATCACCCACATTACCAACACTGATGTGTTGGTCATTAACAGTAGAGAAGAAGAAAAATAAAAAACAAATCCCTAAATACTGAAATCCAATATCTTACACAGAATAATAAAACAGACAAAAATAACTTGAATCTAACAGCCTCCACTCTTTGCTATGGAGACAATCTCACCCTCAGACATACTCAAACTAGAAAGATGTTGCCTTGCCGTTGCCAGAGCTCATGCACATACATACTGCGCACACACACACACACACACAGTGAAGTGCACATACCAAAAGCTTAATAGAGAATCAGAGAAGCTGTGCCTACACAGATAATAATAGTGTTGAACAAATGATTGTGTGTTCGCCATCTGTGTGTCTATGTGCGTACCAATGTGCATATGTCAGAGGTGAGACTCTGACAGATGCAGATACAAAGACTCTGCTAAAGCTTCCTTCTGAGTCTCGACAACTCCCGGAGAGTTACTGACACAGCTGTCGAATCTGCTGGGTTTGGAACAATTTGACACTTATTCTAATGGAACAGTCATGTGGGATTTTGAGAATAAATGAAAGTGGATTTATTTTCCTTATTACAATTTTAGGTGGGTGGGGGGTTGGGTGGGCAGCTATTTATATATACTATGTATATTATATAATGCGTTATACATGCAATATTACAATTTAAAATCTCGCATTAGATACAAGGCACATGATACTGGATTTGAGTCCTATTAAGGTCGGTGGCTGTCAAGCAATAGCTTTGCACATATACAGACATGTCCCACCAGAGGGATTAGCTACACTCGCAGCGTAAGCCATGCACAATTAACTAATTACCTTGAAGAATTAATTAGGATGGGAGGAATGCATTATCAATGTAGTGTGCATAATTATTGATTTATCATGTGCATGAGTGTGACAGGGGAGGTTAAATAGCGAACCAATTAAACAGTCTGTGTGAAAACCAAAGGCTGCAAGACCCAGGTGGCATGTGGTGGTAGTAAAACATATCCAGAGCAAATAAAGCATTTTGTCAGAATTAAATAAAGACAATATTATTTCTGCGGCTTTCTTCCATATTTTTTACTGTTGAGCACCCACGTCAAGACCTTGTGCAGTACTCAGGATGCTGATCCAAAAGTCATACATCAAAGTCCAGCTTGTGTTGCTGCCTTTGTGTCATTCAGAAAATTCCTGTTATCTTTCTGGCATACTGTACAGTAAACTCACCTTTTGTCTTGCTGAAAATACAGGACTCAGCTAACAGTTTGCCTTACTACCTGCTCTAATGACCAGTATGATTCATAATCAGTTACAATGTGCAATAATGCACAACGAATCATGACAATGCATGACCTGTGATGTTCATTTAGATGTGTTCAATAAACTTTAATGCAAACTTTGATTAAAACAAAATACAGTGTGCTAGTCCAGTGACTTGAGACTATGAGACCTGTACATGTCATGCCAAACTGGAAATCAGAGCATCAAGATGAAGGTATGATACTGTCCAGGTACAGGTTTGTAAAGTTAGTCCATTGCCATATAGTTTAGTGGAGCAAAAACATGTTGTGCTGAAATATTCCAGTTAAAATAAGTTATATTTTAATGTACAAGAAATAAAATTACATCTCAATAAAATCAACATGGCTGCTGTCTTGATGTCTAAGAAGCCGTTCCACTACTCTCTGTTGTGTCTCTACTGTTGTAAAAAAAAAATATTGCATGGTCCAAATATTACTACTTCTTAACTCTTACTTTCACTAACTAATGTTTGCATCAAATATATACTGATTCATCTTTAAAATATACCAACTAAACCCGAACACCATTGTATTAAAAGCATGTTTTAAGGGTGGCCTCTCGGCGGACTGCTCCAGAGTTCTTATTTTTCCCCTTGACTTTTTTGTCCTACAGACTTGCCGTACCCGTTGACGTCACCCCAGAGCGACAAGAAACTATGGTAAGTGAGCAAGCATTTTTCTCTGCGGCTCGTATTTTTATTATACTAAAACGTACTATTCGCCAATATAACATTACTCATAGAGCTTGAAACGTTAACATTAATACTTTAATGCTGTCACGTAGTTTCAGGTGCTGTTGTGTTTGATTTGTGAAGTAAAAATAGCATTAAAAGTAGCTAGCAAGCTGCTACCCGAAGGCTAGCGACATTAGCTTTTTCTCTCCGTTAGCAGTAGTCGTTATCCCGGCTTGAAGTCATTCATACTGTGGATGCAACTTTTTCCCCTTATTATTAATGGTAATGATGTTTCTGTGCGAATGATAGTGTCGCTGTTATAATTAGTCTTTCCACTGATACAAGTTAACGCGTTGTATTTTGCTATTCGAGCAGGTAACGGCGATGTGAGCTAACTTTGTTGTGAACAGCTCAGCTAACGAGCTGTAGAGTAGTGGAAATCACTGCCTGCAACTGTCAAAATAAAATGATGGGTACTTTCTTTTTCTGAGCCATATCATCATATGTCTGATATTCTTTTAGGGTCAAAGCCAGAGTGGAGGCCACGGTCCAGGGGGAGGCAAGAAGGATGACAAGGTGAGAATGACACAGCTTCTGCCAGCTAACGTCTGAACCTGAATGTTTTGGTAGCCAAAACTAATATGTTATCAAATACTGCGTTCATTATTGGAATCAAATTTTGATACGAAAGCCATAATTACATATCAGAGATAGATTTTATATCAGAGATGAATAGAGATAGGATTGCTTTATGTGGCAACTAGAGCACCGATATGCGATACACCTTCCAATCGTCTTTTGCCTCTTATGTAGTCAAACTCGTATTGTATGATATTTTGTTCTTCTCACTGGGCCTGCCACTCATGTTTTGAGTTTAACTCTAAACATGAGTGGCTGGCCACGTATACCACAGGTCTCTGTATGTCAAGAGCAAAACAATCAACTGTACTACATGTGAACAAAGATCTCATATGTCTGTTTGTGTGGAGGTAACAAACAAGGAAGAATTTGCATTTGGGGTTTGGGTTTATGTTGAATGTTTGTGAAATTTAAACACTACAGTGGATGTTTTTCTGACTCTTACTTTTCTGACTGTCTCATGTGTCATCATACTGTCAACTGAAGGATAAGAAAAAGAAGTATGAGCCTCCAATTCCCACCAGAGTTGGTAAGAAAAAGAAGAAGACCAAGGGACCAGATGCTGCCAGCAAACTACCACTGGGTAAGAAAGACAAGGAGCTCTAAAGAAATTTTTTATCTCTGGTTGCCTGTGTCTGTTTTTGTATCTGTTATTTCAGTCATGCTAAGAGTTCACTTTTCAAAAACTAAAACAAGCAAAGAAATTATTTAAGATTAAAATGGGGTTATTTATTGTGTTTTGTCCTGACTTAAATGAGCTAACTGTGCCACTTTGTTTTTTTTCCTCTGGATCACTGAGTTGTTTAAGTTTTGGCTGACATTTTTCTTTTCTGTTATCCCACGTTCTTTGTGTCTTTGGAGGTGTGCAGTCAAAAGCATTTGTTCAATATTATATCTGAGCTCAGTGGATACAGTAGAGGATAGTGTTTGGCACTTATCCATGCCATTCCTGGTAGAGAGACTGTAATACTGTTGAAACTCTGTACATGGCATTACTGAATAAAAAGAGGGTGAAAGAGAAAGTAACACACTCTGATGTAAATGGTGAGAGAAAAATGTTTATTGACCCTCCAATTTCAGAGGAAAGGAAAAGTCTGTGAAACAGAGTGGCTGCTATTTTAACAACTGTGTTCAAATATTTTCTTAATGTAAGGTTTACACATGCTGGCATTTGTTAATCTTGCAGTCACCCCTCACACTCAATGCCGCCTGAAGCTGCTGAAGCAGGAGCGGATTAAAGACTACCTACTGATGGAGGAGGAGTTCATCAGGAATCAGGAGCAGATGAAACCTCTGGAAGAGAAACAGGAGGTCAGCCTTTATTGCCTTGGTACCTTACATGCTCTTGTGCTGCATTTATGGGTAAAACATAAAAATAATCCACCTCTTGCCTTTTCTTTTTAACAGGAGGAGAGGTCAAAGGTGGATGACCTGAGGGGAACTCCCATGTCAGTGGGCACCTTGGAGGAAATCATCGATGACAACCACGCCATCGTTTCCACCTCGGTGGGATCAGAGCACTACGTCAGCATCCTGTCTTTCGTGGATAAGGATCTGCTGGAGCCGGGTTGCTCTGTCTTGCTAAACCACAAGGTATTATTCAATCATAATGCTTATTTCAGGCTTACCTTCAGGGTAATTAACTGGAAATAATTGCAGTTTAGTCAGCAAGTATCACATCTCCCTGATACACTTTAAAGATGATTATGAAAATTTAAGTTGACTTTCTTAATTGATGTAAAAACTCTGACCAGTTGTCCTGTGTTTGTGTGTCCTGTGTATGTGTAGGTTCATGCTGTGATTGGGGTGCTGATGGATGACACTGATCCCTTGGTGACAGTGATGAAGGTAGAGAAGGCCCCACAAGAAACCTACGCTGACATTGGAGGACTGGACAATCAGATCCAGGAGATCAAGGTACAGTTTACCACACATGCACTTCAACTTCAAATGTTAGAAAAAGACAAATGTCTCTTACAAGTTTCCAGAACCTGACATCATTTTGATGTGATGTGAAACAAAGAGAAGCAAGAAAGTAGGTGAACTTATTAATCGCTAACCTGCATTTTCTTTTTATATTTTCAATTTGATTAATTACTTATCAGGAAAATGACAGACTGTTCAGCACTTGACCTAAACCCATGCCCCAAAGCCCTAAAGTTAGGGATGGGAATCTCTGGAAATCACACAATTTATGACCAATTTACTGGCCACTTGCTAAATGTCTTTGTAAAACAGAAGCTTGTCTGTTGTCTGCAGTAGTGTCATGAATGTGTCATGTATTACTTAAACAAACCATCATCCATGATGCTGGACAGACACAGGTCTTTGATGTGAAACTGAAAATTTAAATTGCAAAGATATTGAGTTATTAAATCCAAAATGTGCACTCAGCCTCTTTCTAGATGAACTACTAGATAACATGAGTGTGTGCTCTTCACATTGTGCAGGTGCTGCACTGTGCTCTTGCAGAGTTAAGTTCTGCAAGCAAAATTTCTTCTTTGACATTTAAAACATAATTCTACATTCAGTCTGTATGTTTGGTTTGCTAGAAACAACAAACAAATATTAACCCCAGTATGGCTAAATGCATTGTAACATACATAGTGACTTATTTGAATTGTTTGAAATTACATTTGCTTAGCAACAAACATAAGCAAAGGTAAGTTTAGGTTAGTAAAAAATTCCTGCTTGGATTAGTTATAACTATACTATATATAACCATAACTTCATCATTAGATGCCTTGACTGACTGTGTTGTTTACTGTTGTTTTTAATAGGAGTCAGTGGAGCTGCCTCTTACACATCCTGAGTATTATGAGGAAATGGGCATTAAACCTCCTAAAGGTGTCATCCTATATGGACCACCTGGCACAGGTAAGTGCTTTCATTAAACATGCTGCCAACAGTGGATCTCAAACTCTTTTTTTTCTTTTAACAGTTTTTAAGAGGCCAATATCCTTCCAACCCGTAACTTAAAATTTCATCCATCCTGCCTTACTCCATGTAGTAGAGAAAGTGGGAAACATGGCAGCACTGTAATGGTTTCAAGCCATTTTAATTAGGGCTTTAAAAAGTGATTACTCAGTTCATACTGTTCACTTTTAAGACTTTATTTAAAAATTATCCGCTATTTATGGATAATATGGATAATACTTTTACACTTTATGTGGTGCATATATATATATATATATATATATATATGTATATATATATATATGTACATATATAGCCTAACCTTTAAGTTTCCAGGCAGTCACATTAGTATCTTTTGAGATGAGGATGTTGTTACCCCAGTTTGAGTATCACTGATAAATTCCATCTGGTCATTAGGGACCTTTTTTAAAGGCCAGCACAACAGGGAAGGTGAGAGAATCACCAGCCTCATGCAGTACTGCCATAGAAGTGCTCCTCAGTCTGTGTTACATAGTTGTAATGATTAAAGAAAACCGCTTGAGCAGTTGTTAAAAATGTGCTCATTATTGTGTGGGTAGTTTTCATCAAAGCAGTGCAATTAGTCATAGACTTACCAACTCTTACCACACATTTGAAAAAGTAATTTTACAAATTTACAAATCAAATCTGTTCTCCACTGAACAAGATTTCTACAAAGGATCTTGACAGGGAAGTAAAGGTTAAGTAAAGAGCACTTCATTTCAACTTAGCTGTGTTGTGTGTAATTTCAGTACTGCCTCTACAACCCTGTTAGTGCTTTTTCAAAGAGCTACACACCATCACTCTCACAAAAAGAATGGAAATAAAGTTTCATTTCCACTTGAAGGTTGTAGGTGGTTACATATTTTTCACTAGAATTGTTTAAGAGATATCTTAATTAAAAACCATTAATATAACAATTGCACATAAAACATGTAAATATTGCTTTAAATATATATATAGCGAAAAATGTATATATTCATTTCTAACAGGTGTAGCATAAATAGTTTGATATCGAAGTGAATAAATCACTTCTTAAAATCTCATTGGTGTTAGATAAGTGTGCTAAGGAGATTAACAGAACAATGAGATGTGTGTGTCCTTTGTATAACAATTTTCAGGTACACCTGGGCAGTTTGTGGTATTTTCTCTGTAGAGTCCCTGAAAACCTTCAAATTCAAATAAGAGATTTCCGGCAATGGAAAATACATGAAGTGTATAAACTGATCAAATAAAGAGAGGACAAAATACAGTTGTATACAAAAGGTTGGACACCTCTGAGGAAATTACATATTTTGTTGAAGTGAAAGGAAGTAGAATCACAGACTCAGCAGGAAACTGACATTAAAAACAAGGCTTTCTTCAAATGTTAATGCACTGTTATTTTCAGTTTACTGAACTTAAAAAAAACAGAAAAAAAAATCTAGGAAACTGAGAAAACTGTCAGATAAAACTGCATGTCTTCTGGGTTGAAAGACCGAGCATATCCCCCCTCATATGACTGTAAAGGAGTTGCAGGGACGGTTTAGCCGACACTGGGGTGGTGATGCACTCTTACACTGTATCTACAGGAGTTATTTTGAAAACAGTTGATGTGTACAAATGAATTCAAATTTGAGCTCTTTGACTACTACTACCTGTTACCTTCTACAACAGGACAAATAATCCACAGCATACCTCAAAATCCATCGCGAGCCACTATAAGAAACACAAACTGAAGCTTTTGGAACAGCCCTCACAGTCCCCTGACCTGAACATCATGAATTAAGAATCGTTGTTTGCAAGCTTTGATACCTGCCAAAGACAGGTTACTAAGTACTGACTCAGTAGGGTGCCAATGCACAATTACTGCTTAATTTTTTGAATATTTTTTTAACAGTGCATTAACATTTGAAGAAAGTCTCATTTTAAAGTATCTGTGCTGTGGGGTTTGTGTTTACTTCTTTTGACTGCACAAATCAACAAAATATGTCATTTGCCAAGGGGTGCCCAAACTTCTGCTTACAACTGGATATGTTTCAAATGAAATAAGACAATTACCTCAGATACAGCGCCAAGAAAAAGTACCTGCATTTATCTTGACTAATAACACACAAATGTTGTATTGCTGTTGTCCATATTCACATCATGTACACCATTCCAACATTCACAGTGAAGGCTGGAAAAAGTGTGTGAACCTCTTTCGGCTAATGACAGAAAGCAAAGCTAACTGGAGTCAGGAGATAACAAATTTGTAGTCCAGTCAATGAAACAAGATTGGAGGTGTGTTAGAGCTATTTTGACTCATAAAAAACTCCTCAAACATTTTGAGTTTGCTGATGTGAATCATGCCTGGCAAAAAAAAAAAAAGAGATCTCACAAGACTTACCATCAGGAATTGTTGAGTTGGAAGAGCTTGTTTAAGGTTATTGCTGCCAAAGGAGGTTTAAATCCAATGGTTCACTTACTTTTCCACCAGCACTGTGAATGTTATTATAATGGGTGTGTTCAAGTGTAATTTAGCTTAAGCACATTGTGATTGTCTGTACTTGTGATTTAGATATAGATCAGATCACATTTTATAACCAGTCACTGCAGAAAACCATATACCGTAATTTCCAGACTATTGAGTGCACCTGAATATAAGCCGCACCCACTAAATTTAAAAAAAAAAAAAAAAGAGTACATATACAGGCCGCACTTGTCTATAAGCCGCAGGTGTCTAAATGTTTTTGCGGCATGAAGCTCGTTAGCCCGTAAAAATCTATAAATTAGCCGCATCATTGTTTAAGCCGCAAGGTTCAAAGCATGTGAAAAAAGTAGCGGCTTATAGTCCGGAAATTACGGTAATTCCAAATGGTTCACATACTTTGTGTTGCCACTGTATATGAGAGAAAATGTCATGGGAAACCACCAAAACCTTTGAAAATAAAGACTGCAGGTCTTTCTTCTCAAAAGTCACAAGAAATTATATTGGTTAACCTGCTCTTCACCATAGCCTTTCACTGAAAAGCCACATCCCTAGCCACAAATGAGTTTAGATATCAAATATCTAATATATCTTGTCAGAGTATTGCTGTTCTACCCTCCTAATAATAAATGACATTCATATGGGCATCAGACAGCTAAGATACAAAAACAGCTGTGTGTAGGGGAAACAAAGATGTTATTTGTGGGGTTAGATTGTGTTTTCATGCTACATGTTTACTTGATTGTATTTGTAAATAAATTTGCTGAACATGCCTCTGTGCGCTAGGCAAAACACTGCTCGCCAAGGCCGTAGCCAATCAGACATCGGCCACCTTCCTGCGCGTGGTGGGCTCGGAGCTGATCCAGAAATACCTGGGAGACGGGCCCAAGCTGGTCCGAGAGCTGTTCAGAGTGGCAGAGGAACACGCGCCCTCCATCGTCTTCATTGACGAGATCGATGCCATCGGCACGAAGAGGTACGCAGAGGTCTGCTTTAAACTGTTTTAGACTGAGAGCATCAGAGCAGTGATGATGTGGCACCTGTGGTGTCGATGACAAGGTGTTGGAGCAGTGTGACAACTGGCTAGGCCTTAATATATTACAAGTGTATTTTTATTCAGTACTTAACAGCACACAGCAACAGTTCAGGTTGATTTACTGCTGCAGGGCTTTCTTCATCATCAGTAGCTGCAGTATTTTTCGACTTGTTCACAGGAAAAAAGATGAGTTACAGGACCAGAGGCAACAAACTATGAAAATCAAAAGCTTCTGTTTTTCATCCCTGTCGGCAGCAAAGTGTAAAAAGACTGCAATGTTGTTAGATTGCATATTGGCAGACTCAAGTAAATGAGCCTGTACATGACTGGTTGGATATAGACTGACTTAAATAATAAATGAGCTTGTACTGGCTTTTTACCTCCCATGGAAGAAACAGCAAACGACTCAATTTAATTAGTTAGTTACTACATCATGAACAAGCTTGAGGTTCATGGAGTCTGAAGATGTAGGGCAATGTAGTAGATTCCATAAATTTTTAAGGTAAAAAAAAAAAAACAATGTCCTGTGTGTGTTGTGTAGGTATGACTCTAACTCTGGAGGTGAGAGGGAGATCCAGAGGACCATGCTGGAGCTGCTCAACCAGCTGGACGGCTTCGACTCGCGGGGAGACGTCAAAGTTATCATGGCCACCAATCGGATAGAAACCCTGGACCCAGCCCTCATCAGACCTGGTCAGTACGAGTCTGATTGGGTCTGGCTCTGCCTGTATTTGCCACTGATTAGCTGCCAGCTCACATATCTACAGCAGGACTGAGTGGTGTTTAGGAAATGGTTGCATTCTGCTGAGTCACTGCAGGAAGTAGAAATTATGCCAAATTAGTTTCTGTTTTTGGAACTGAATGTTCATCAAAACATGTTTTTGCTCATTTGAAAATCTTGGTAATTTCAAAAACCAATTATTCATTTTTACCTCAGTACATATTATTTATTCATTCACTTGCCCTGATTGAGCACCAAAACTGTTTGCACTTAACTGTATGATCAGGTGATTGCTATTCAGTGGTGCTTTTAAAATGCTTTACTAAATCTACAGACGAAGGCGCTTAAAAGATTACATTTTCAGCCAATTAACGAAATCTTATTGCTGTATGAAGTAGTGCAGTGCTGTTTATTAATCAATTAGTTTTCGGTGACTGTTATTGGCATTAGCTCTCTGAATAAATTGTCAAATTTAAATAAAAACTGGTAGAACAGTAAGAACCTCTCAGTAGAACCAGGTAGCAAACCAGTTTGTCACATTTTTGTTTTCTTCTCTCCTTCTCCTCAGGGAGAATCGACCGTAAGATCGAGTTTCCCCTGCCAGATGAGAAGACAAAAAGGAGGATCTTCCAGATCCACACCAGCCGCATGACAGTAGCAGATGATGTCACCCTTGATGACCTCATCCTGGCTAAGGACGACCTATCAGGAGCAGACATCAAGGTAAGAGCAATACTGTCCATTCTCAGCTGCAAGCAGTTTTCTATCTGTACCCCTTGGCCAAATGACTAAACCTACAGGCCAGTCTCACTGTCTGAGCTGCCACATTGTTCTTTAGAGTAGACAGGAGCCCTACAGATAATAGGCTGACCTATAGTATATGGCATTTTCCAACCGTAGCAAGGGTTTTTTGTCCTCTATGTAACTGTATTTTTAGAAGTATATTGTCTTTGACATATGAGTGGATTAAGCAGCATGGTAGGTGTTGTGTCCAGTGTAACTGCATCCTGACACTGGAGATGCTTCCTCTCTGTTTTCTTAATGTGCTCTGGCCTGGTTCTGTGACTGTGCCGGTTCAAAAGGTCTCAGCAGTGAGCCGCTTCACTGAGGCAGAACAGAGATCCAAAGATCCAAAGGGTTTACTGTACATCAAGATCATCACCTCTCTCTGACTCAACTCTGCTGCCCTCATGTGGGATATTACAGAATGACATTTTGAGTGTACCTCCAGCATACTCCATGATGCTGTAATGGTTGCTTTTATGTAGGTTTTATTTGTTTAAAATGAAATATAAAGGATGTGAATCATTTACAAAAGCTGATTAGCTCTTTTTTGACATGGGCAGCACTGTCAGTGTTGAAGAAATTTTAAAGCTTTTACACATGAGTTCATATAAAGTCAGGACTCAACCTAAGCTCTTATCTGTTCGTTGTTGAGGTGGCTGTTAAATTCATCGCGTGCTTTGAACTGTGGTCAGTTTGTTTTTTATTTAATGGTGAAGTACAAGTAGAATAAGTGCCACCTACAGCTAACTTTAGTTTTGTCTGTACTGTTACAATACAACAATGTCAGTCAAATTAAGTGGGTTTTTTTTATTCCTACAAATCAGCTGTCTCCACATTTCATCACGAGTTACTAGTTTACCCTGTCAAGCAAGAAAGCTAAACATACAAAAGTTGGACTAAATGCCAACACAGAGCAAAGCATTGTTCTGGCTGCTTTTTGTTTCCACATTATTAGAATAGCTCCCACGGCCATTTTTACTGTATGTTTACAAAGTGTAACGCACCTGTTTCCTATCACAAAGACATTTATTAAAGCCTCGATTGAGCCTGACACTTGTTCCTCTCCTCTCACTGTCTCCTCCAGGCCATCTGCACAGAAGCAGGCCTCATGGCTTTGCGAGAACGCCGCATGAAAGTCACCAACGAAGACTTCAAGAAGTCCAAGGAGAACGTCCTGTACAAGAAGCAGGAGGGCACACCAGAGGGGCTTTACCTCTAACCTTCAAAACCTTTCATGTTTCTTCTCACCCCCCCCACCTCTATCTATTGCTGTGTGAAAGAGAGGAGGCAGCAGTTGAGTTGTCTGTCTCCCCCCAGAGAGAGTTTTGATATATTTTGTGCATGTCATGTCCGCCTAATCCCACTCTCCTCTTACCGTTACGTGTTTAAGACAATAAATAAAATGACAAAAAAAATCTTGCGACCTGCATGTTTGTCATCAGTTTTATCCGTCTGTTTTACAGGAGCTTTGTGGCTCGCAGCGCCCTCTAAAATCTTGTTTGTACAGAAGCAGCATCTGTTGACGTCTGCTCTTTATTAGACTCCTGTATATTGACTTCATCTCTGTGCTGTAATATCTTGAGATAATTAATCACATGAATTATTCAAGTTAGTTCACCCTCTTGTGTTGTTGCCCTCGGTGTCCCAAGCAGAGTCAATCGTATCAATATGCAAAGTCATGTTTATTGTCTCATTGCACTCTTCGCCTGCTTCCCACCGCCATGATATACCTGTTATTTCCAGAGCCCAGAGGCAAGATAAAGTCCTGTTCCCCGACTTAAAAGAAATTCACTAATTACCAGAATATTCCATATGACACCCACACACTCAACAACAGCAAAGATGCTCATAATTAAATCTTGGGGTTACAGACTGAGATAAAAGACCCTGACTGTAGCATTTTACTTGGACATTTCCTCCAGGCGTTATGTAATGTCAATGCACTAAAGCTTCAGTCTGAAGTGTTTAAAGTGAAATGTTCCTAAGCAATAGAGGGAAGTTAAAAAAGTGAGTTTTGGTGCATGGTTTTGTCCCTGCACATGATAATGTATCTGTGGAATGGGGGGATGAGTGTGGTCTGTGATTCGAATTGGCCGTCCTCTATTCAAATCAGCCTTGTAAGTTATTACAGCACGGTTAAGTAAATCCAGCTAAGCTGCCTTTGCTGCAGTCTGACATGTGGAGAACAGCAGTGTTGATTTAATTCCTCTTGATGTGGAGCCATGTGTTACTCAGTACTCAGCAGAAAGTGGCCCCATGCAGCAAAGCGTCGGACCACTTTACAGGGCCATCTTTGGGCTCAAATGAGAACGGAACTGCTGCTGCTGCTGCTGCCGTACTGCAGCCCCCTCCTCGGAAACACTCTCCTTATTAAATCAGTCACGCATTTCAACTGCAGCTCATACATCGCAGCACATTCAGCAAATGGAAGAAAAAAAAAACCCATTTAAATCAAGCGTGGCGTGTTGGGCCAGAAAGGCTGGGAGGGTTACAAGAAGAGGAGTGTGCGTTCTAATGAGGCATTTGCCCTGTCAGCTTAAGGCAAAACTCTGGGTTGGGTTTTTCTAAACCGCCCCCATGAGCGCACAGACACTGATGGGGGATGATACGGCAGGGCTGACCATGGTGTTGGCATTCTCTGAAATGTCACATCCATGTTATTGTTCAGTCACAATGTGCACAGATTGTGCACTAGTTAACGCAGCTCTGCGTAAAAGCAAATAAAAGCCTTACTTTCAAAATTCCCAAACACATGAACAGACAAGGAACTTCTGAAGAAATCCAAAAGAATACCTCACAGTCTGCAACCTAACAATCCCAAGCCTGACTTGTGACCTTATCAGATACCTTAGGCATACCATTGCCATTTCAAATCCCCACATGTGCAGGGAAATGTAGTCCCAGGAATATAAACAACAACGCTCGTCCCCTCACCTGTATGTTGCTGCAAAAAGTGCAGCAATAAAAAAAAGGAGGAAACCGTGTGTGTACTGTGTGAGAAAGAGACAGAGACGCAAAGCAGCAAGAGGAATGTATATCTGCTTACGTAACAGCTATTTCTCCTGTTTAACAGGGCAAACGCACCGAACAAATTCAGTAAGAAGTCCCGATTAGTTCCGGTAGATTAACAAATGAAACAGCTCAGCTTGAGTTAGAGTTACTTGACCTGATGAGAAGACTGCAAACAGCCTGCTCTCTCACCAAACTACAGAGACTTTCTTACAATATGAAAAAGTTGAAGTTGTTTTTTTCTTTGGTGTTTATTCTGATCCCCGTTAGGCGTTACACTCTTCCTGGGTTGAACAGGACAAAACATTCTCATTATGTAAATGAAACAAAGTGAATATATTATATGTACATACATATGCACATAAATACATATAAACAGGTAACTGAATATAATAAAACTAGTATGTGGCACAATCAGCAGTACTGCAGCTCACTGCAATCAAACACCTATTCCAACCAAGTGTACAAATACAAACAACTTCAGCTATTTTTTAAAAATATCTTATTTAAGGATTTTATAAAGATATATGTTTATAAATTACTCCAGTGGAGGATTGCCTTGTCCTAAACAGGTCTATTAAAATCACTGGTTTTAATAGATAGTTTGAGTTTAGTGTTCAGAACAGTGATACCTTCTACAGCCTTAAATATGTATGTAACACACTAACTGCCTAACTTAATAACAGCTTGTGAGGCCTTGTATAAATGTGTTCACAAGAAATGAAAAACCTTCTGCTTTTTTAATCAAACTAGGAACACAGCTGTGAGCAAGGAAACATCTCAGCAACCCATCACACTGCAGTTACTGACACATTTCAGTGATTTAAAGACTATATGGTTAGTATATGTCCTGTGTTTAAGGCTCTGCACCTGCATATTAGACATTTTCTGTTTTTATAACCTAAGTGTGTGGTCTCTTTCTTTCTTCCGTGTTGCCACCTGCTTGTTGTAAACAACTTCATGATTTCTACACTTTGTCCACTGAGTGGAGCTTTTCTCAGGTACACATCACACTTCAGCCACAAACATGATGGAGGACTTAGATGCATACATATACATACACACGGGCGCGAGCACATGCATGTGTGTGTGTGTGTGTGTGTGTGTGTGCGGTAACACTGTCATACTATCTGCTTTGCCAAATCCTGCCCCGTCACTCTGCCAAAGTTTAGAGTTTTTTTCAGAGGGCAGACATGCTGTTAGCTTGAGTTAATAACAACAAACAAGCTCGTTTTTAATGCTACGCAACACACCCCAGCTGTATACCGCCTCACTATGTAGGCAGCAACACTGCCATGCTTCATTGTTAATTTCACGTTGGCCTACCAGACTTTGTAGTAGCCAATAGTAAGTCTGCGCACTTCCCATATGGAGCCTATCAAACATTTACCCCGCACCAATGAAAACCTGTCGCACTTTCCATCCGTCTCCACCAAACGAATCTAAATAATTATAGACACAAACAAGGCAGAGGAACCGCGGCGCTGAAAGCTGCGTTGATTTTAAAGATTCCTGTATTTATATTTATTATATTTCCATCAAGTGCCACTGCCTGGTGCAATGCAGGTCCCGTGTAGCCAATCGATGCGGCCGACACATGGAGTATAATATTGCAGGTCTGCAGCGGCCAATCAGAAACGCCATCACACACCGGCACAGCAAATTCTCCGGTGTCAACCAGGCTGCTTCCTACACTATCGGTATCCTTCCGCGGCTGCAAAGTAGTGCTCTGTGTTGGGAGAATCCAACTCTCATTCTGCAATAATAAGAGCCCAGGATGATAGATGGCAGCTTCAAAATGCACCGTAGGAGATTTTCTACATTTTAATGTAATAGATATATTCGCTGAAGATGTAAGTTCTCACAATTATATGCCTCAATTTAAAGGCACAGTCTGCCCCTTTTTCAAGCCTATGAGTTTGATTGTAGAGTTCAAAATGTGTAGATATGGTAATAAAATTACAAATAAATTAATAATAAAAGAGATTATGGTAGTAGAAATAGGTCTTTAGTGGACTGACAGACTTAAATAATAACAAAAGATTAAATGTATTCATTTCAGTTTGGAGCTATAGCCTAATTTTGTCTTCCATTTTGACACTCATTTGTCAAATGTTCACCATCTCACACATGAATAAATTCTGCCTTTTTTAAAATTATTTTTGCCTTAATAGTCTTGATCCTTGTGTTGTAATGATTCGTAATGATGATCAGGCAGTGGAAAAATGAGGAGAAACTCACAGAAGTCTTTCCAGTCTGTCTAGTTGAGTGACAGTTACTAAAATCCAGACAAACACGTTAGTGTAGCCTGTCCATTAACATATGGATTTATCTTTGTCTTGGCTAGGACAGTGATGATGATAAGGATGGTGATGGCTTAGTTCAGATATACTTTTTTGCCTGTTCAAAGTCAATTCTTGTCTTTATGTAAACATAACTTAGTTATGTAAAGTTATGTAAACATAACTTCAGTAACCATTTGGCCTTAACTTTAATGGGCTACTTTATTGCTGCTTTGTCTAACTTGGCCAAGAAGCACCCAAGGGGCCGACCAGACAAACTCCACAGAATATTGCTTCTTGCAAGTTATGTTCGTCTGCAGCATGTAGTGAACAAAACAAGGACATAGATATCACAAAGTGTGTATAATATGGTGAATAAAGCTAAGGTCTAGAAACATTAATCCAGGCTTTCCTTAAAGGACCTTATCCTTACATGACTTACATCAGTTTGGCATTGCTTGCTGTGATGGAGGCTAATGGTTTATGAGGATGGCAACAACATATTAACTACGAGAGGTCTACTATGTTTTGTTATAAAGTGATATTATACTGGCAACACTCTTAATGTCCATCATTAAAACAACATCCTGCAAAGATGGATTTAACTATAATTAAGTGAATGTCCACACATCCTCAGTCATGCAGTTCAATATGAGTGTAAGGATGCTCTATGTGCACTGCGGGCGTTTTAGCCGTGGTGATTGGCAGGTCGTCTCCTGGAGGCCCGAGCTTGCTGCAACAGTCCTGAATTGAAATAAGGAAGTGAGTGATCAGTGCTAGTGTGGCGGAAGGATACACAGGCAATCCCCATTCTGGCCACGGCCAATATACACACTCCTAACCCGCCAGTGGAACTCCATCTAAGGAACGACCACACTCCTAGTCTGCCTCCACAGACCAACAAGCACACAACCCATCCGACATGGTATGTATTGTCATTCATTCTGTGTAGAAGAGAAATACGTTTTAATTGTAGGAAAAGCCTCTTTACTACAAGTGTAAACCCGGTGCGGTTTAACGCCTTTTCCGTTCCCTTATTTGCTGCTCAGTCATTGATTGCTCTTATGAGCTGCTCGTATGTGTAGACGAGGACGGAAAACGCCCGCAAACCGCTTTTTATGTGTTTCAGTCAGTGCATGGGATAACGTGAAGCTATATCACGGTCTTTCTTCGTTCATGTTTGTTTTTTTTATATCTGAAATGCTGGTCACCTTCTAACCGGGACCGTATTTCCCCCATAACTGCGCAATTCATAGAGCATTATTGGCTATTCGGCTATATCGGGTCAAGTAGCTGGTACAAGGCTGCATGGTGCAGATCGAATTAATTCTTGGACTAGATTTAGTGGTATCGGAATAACTAGCAAGCTATTCTGGGTTATTACAGCATAATTCAGCAGCCATAAGTGCATTAGGGTACATTTTACAATCCGCCTTAGGAGCACAGGCGTGTTGGGAAGCCTGTCTAACGTTATTAGAAACGTAGGAGAGCCATACGCTGTTATCTTTCCTAACGTGTTTCTACACATATGTTAGAAAGATATTCATGTTTTCTTTCGCTGTAGCCGCTGTTCACGCGGTTTGAACACGGTGAACCCGCGAATGGCGCTCCCCTCGTCATGAGGAAAAACGAGCCACGGCTGCGTTTGGTTTCCCTTTTTCTAGGTTGCACCATCTTGCTGCTCGAGCCTTGTCGAGCCACGATGGGGGTATGGCACAACTGGATCTCGTCAGTGTTCCGCAACGGAAACTGACCATATTCTGTAATTACAGGGTTGTAGCTAAACTGTCGCCTGGTCTGTAAAGGCTACAAAAAGCGATATCCGACGCAGTTCCGCCTTCACTGCGGGCTCCGAGAGTTTATCTCAGGCTGTGTTATCTATTTGTGTTATATGTCGGCTGATTTGGTTGCCTCTTTGCAAATTTTTGATGTTATGCAAATGTGGTGCCCGTGTGAGTTGTCCAAGAAGCTCTTTCTGATACTAACCACCACAAAACATCAACATCTGCGAAGTTCAGTCGACATTTTCCAAATCTATGTAACACCACATATTGTGAAATATGAATGTTACAGCTGATGTATTTTTTAAAAGTTAGGTATTATTCTGTCGCAACTTAAATTCAGTTAAAACCGTAAGCTTGGCCCAGGCCCCGGTGACTTGCAAAATATACTAACGTACACATTACCACACGATTCTAACCAACTTCACCAGATGTTGGAGCCACACATTCACACGCACGTTGACATCGGCAACCAGCTAATGAAACAGAGTCCCTCCACCAGCTACGTCATGTAAGGAGAGGTTACTAGGTGGAAATGATCTGGATGTGGAAAAGAGGCCTTCAAGCTAATTCATTGATTATCAAGCTTGATAGATCATTAATGGCCTGAGGGAGTCAAGAAGCTGTAGACCTCTTTCCCCCCTCTGCTGCGATCAACTATCCCACATATGGTATCGAGCCGGATGGCCAAAAGGCAGCGCAGTGTACTGGAGGAAGTGGAATTGTTACAGTGGTTAGCTCATGTGATTGCTATCTCTGAAAAGTTAATCCATTGCATGTAAGCCCCTTGTCTGCACCAATACGCCCATTGAAGTGGGAAACAGCTCTCATTGAAGTGGAAGTATCGGACAAGTAGTTGGACCATGCTATGCCCTATCCTATCTTCGCTACGCTCTTGTTTGCTGATGCATGTTTAGTAACTTGGAAGGACATCTGATCCGCTTGCAGTGAATACCATGCTTGGCGGCAATACCTAATATGTCTCCATGTCCCTAGTGTCTAGGAGCGATAAAGTGCCTCCGCAAAAGGAGGAGTACCCAGCCACCTACTGCCACCGGGTTACATGGTGGACTGCCTGTCTGCAGGTGCAGGAGGTTATGTTGTTTACACCCATCCTCTCTCTTCCTCCCTCCAGACGCAGCCCGGCCTCACTGTCTTTTGTTAAGCCTCAAAGAAAAGACGCTGCTCAGCGCCTCTGTGGAGCTCAGTGCTCCTATAGAAAAAGAAGTGCATGTCACACTGACTTCGGTGTTCAGGTTGTGCTGCCAGGAATGAAGTGTGCATGAGAGTGTGTGTGTGTATGTCACACCCATCTGTCAGAGTGACAGCTGGTTTTGCACCTTTCACTTGGTGAATATACAGCAGAGTAGAGACACTACTTGAGGATAGCTCCGGGCACTTACAGTGACAGGTTGGCAACCCCAAAAACCTGGAAAGTGTTGATGTGCTGGATGCCAATGAAGAGGATAGCACGGTGTTCTCGAACACCATTTGCATCCTGTGTCACATTAAACTTAGTGAACAGGGGAGATGCAGTATGTTAGTACAAGGGTGATATGTCATCCAGTGAGAGTAAAGATATTCCTCACTGGCCCAGTGAACCGCCTCTGCTCCTGCACAGTCCTGTTTGGAGCGCATTGTTGGAGGCTGGCTGCTATGGCAACAGTGGGAGTGGTTAACCAACTCATGCCAGTGCGGACCACTGCCAACAGAGTACCACCCATCCCCACTAGCACACACACACACACAGTCCTCTACAAGCTGTTATTAAGAGTGGAAGCCTGGCAGTGAACAACCATGTCCATAAGACACAGTGGATGGTGAATCACAGGGAGTTTCCTCTGAACAGTATGCCACATAAGGAAAGAGAGAAGAGACACATAGAGGGGAAAGGTCTTAAGTAGGAGGAGTTGGTACTGGCTTAGGTCCAAGTGCCAGGGAAAAAAAAGGAAGAAAAGGGCGAAGAGGAAGGGATGGGCCGGTAGTAGGCCTGCTGGTGCAGCAGCACTGTGAGGCCCCAACAGCTTGGGCCTAAGCCAGGGGAGGATCCATAGCACTGAGTCACCAAACCCCCACACCCAGTCCACTTAGAGAGACAGCGGGGGACAGAAAGAGACAGCAAAGATACAACAGGAGCGATGCAGC